>VZQC01000887.1:3026441-3174533 GCA_009823505.1 Rhizomys pruinosus | reverse complement strand
CCCTCTGTGTATGCTTACGTAGAACACTTCTGATGGGCTTTGTAACCCTCTGTGTATGCTTACGTAGAACACTTCTGATGGGCTTTGTAACCCTCTGTGTATGCTTACGTACAACACTTCTGATGCCAAATGTGTGGACATTTTTCCACAAACTATTCTTCAGTTCTCCACAAATCCCACCCAGGCTCTTACAACTCAATTCAGTTCTGATACTAACTTCCTGGAGATGGCATCAGACTCCCCATGCCTCGCAACACTGCCCCACTTCAGATGAGAATCACAAGCCCCAGTTCATTCTTCCTGCGTGTTTGACAAACATTCTGTAACTGGAGAGTTCACACAATCTCTTCCCCAGATTTAATAATTTGCTATAAAGACTCATAGAACTCAGAGAAACATTTTACTTATACTTACTGGCTTATTGAAAGGATCCAACTCAGAAACAGCCATATGGAAGAGATGCACAGGGTGAGGTATGGGAGAGGAGCCTGGAGCTTTAGGGTGCTTTCTGGACATGCCAACTCCCAGCACCTCCCTGTGTTCACCAATCTAGAGGCTCTCCAAACCCTTTTGTTTGAGGATTCTTACAGAGATTCCATTATGTAGGCCACTGGTGATCAGCTCGGTTTTTACCATCTCCCTTAAATCTCCAACTCTCTAATCCTATGATTGGTTTCCCTAGCAACAAGCCTTTAGCTTGAGTTCAGCTTCCAGCTTCCACACTGCAGCACATGCTACACCACATCACATCACTTCAGAGACCTAAAGTGTTTTAGATGATTTGTGCAAGGAAACTGAATGAAGATCAATTTACTATATAACCCCTTTCTTTTTGTTGTTTTTTTTTTTTTTTTGGCTTTTCGAGACAGGGTCTCCCTGTAGCCCCAGCTGTCCTGGAACTCACTCTGTAGGCCAGGCTGCCCTTGAACTTACAAAGATCCTCCTGCCTCTGCCTCCCGAGTGCTAGGATTAAAGGCATGCACCACCACGACCAGCTTTATATAACCCCTTTCTACAGCACAGTAGTAGCACATGAAACACAACAGGAATTGGTTCTCCCTTTGTAGACCTGGGCTCCATCTAGTAACTGCTGAGTGATCTTGACCAATTCACAGCCTCCTCTGGAAAGGAATGGGATTTTTCAAACTAAAGCACACCTCAGAATCTCCAAGAGGATTTCTTAACCCAAGTCAGAATTTCTAAATTATTAGGTCTTGGGTGGATCCCCTATTTTGCCCATGATTTATAATAAAATTCTGGCAGAAAAAAAATGTGCTGAGATGCAGGGGACAAGGTTCCATTCTGGAATCTGGCATGAGCAGAAGTCACTTCAGTGCTGTCCTAATACGAGTCTCTCCAAGACAGGACCCTGAGGCTCCAGGAGGGATGTGGGGCAGCTGTGGGTACCTCTACATCTGCACTAGCCACTAGGCAGGGCTGACACTTCTCCCAGGACCCTACCCAGAACACCCACACTTTCAAGTTGCTGAGTATCCATCCCAGGAGACAAAGTTCTCTCTCTCTTTCTCTCTCTCTCTCCCTCCCTCCCTCCCTCCCTCCTACCTTTGGCTTGTTATTAGGGAACACTGGAGGATCAGATCATCCAGGCCAACCCCCTGCTGGAGGCGTTTGGAAATGCCAAGACAGTGAGGAATGACAACTCCTCCAGATTTGTAAGAGCGTGGCCAATTTTAATGCCTTGACTCTGCCTTAAATGCTAGATATGAAAAGTTTCTGCATATGCTCAAATGCATTAAGCCTTATTGTACCCTCACATGGTTCAGATCAATTTACCTGTGTGGAATTAGGAAGGTATGTTTTATTCCTGGAAAAGATTTAGCTGTCCTTCCTCAGCTAGTCAATACCATCTCCCAGTATCCTGAAGTCACAGGATTCAGATTCCACAAGTGAAAAGGACTTATGCTAAACTGGTCTCTCTGGGTAGAGGAATGTGTGTGTGTGTGTGTGTGTGTGTGTGTGTGTGTGTGTGTTTGTGCGCGCGCCCTATGCACTTGCTTGCAGAGGCTACAGCAGGATTTTGGTGGTCTTTCTCTGATGTTCTCTGCCTTGTTGCAGAGAGACATGGTCTTTCATTGAATTAGAAGCTCCCCATGTCAGCTAGGCTGGTCTTAGTGAACTTTCAGGACCTTGAGAGAAAGGAGACAATCAAGACTGAGGTGGTCCCAAGAAGATAGTCCAAAAGGGAGCTTGTAGGCTTCTGGACCTGCAGGAACTTTGGCCAGAACTGCCTGACCTTGGATGACTCAGCCTGGGGACATGGGTATCAGAAAAACAGAGAGGAGGGAAATGTTTGCATTCCTGGTATCACCTTGCCACACTTCCCTCCACCCCCACCCCAAACTTCCTACCCAATGATGGTAGCCCCTCTCAGCAGCTCAGATGCAATATAAATCAAATAACATATTTACCAACCTGCTGTTGGACAGGGGAAGTTTATTCGGATTCACTTTGGAGCCACAGGGAAACTAGCATCAGCGGACATTGAAACCTGTGAGTCCAGACACTGTACAAAAATGGTGGATAGCCAAGGTCGTCTCTGGGGGATCAGAAATCATATGATTTTGTTGTTGTTACCTTAGATCTCTTGGAAAAATCCAGAGTGACATTTCAGTTATCCAGTGAGAGAAGCTATCACATCTTTTACCAAATCATGTCAAACAAGAAGCCAGAACTAATTGGTAAGCCCTTGGAATATGGTTCTTAGCATCCTGATTCATAGCAAGGGAACAGTACCAAGGCTTAAGTGCTGCATAAGATAGTAAATGTTCTTCATGTTCCATAGATTTGCTTCTGATTTCAACCAACCCTTTCGACTTTCCCTTTGTGAGCCAAGGAGAGGTTACTGTAGCCAGCATCGATGACAGTGAGGAACTGTTGGCAACTGACGTAAGCATGTATTCATTTGTTTTCAGAGCATCATAGAGTTTGAGCTGAGAGACATCTCAGTGAGTTCATGAGAACATGTGGATCCAGGGACAGGAAGTAATTAAACCAAAATCTCAGAGCTCAAGAACTCAGAGAATGCTTACAGACTGTCTGCCCCCCACCCCACTTAGCCTCACACCACCAGACTCCAAAATGGGAATCCATAAAGTTCTACAAAGAAGATTACACATTCCATTCTGTACTATTTTGATAAATCTAAATTTTTGTATTTATGTTTGTGCTGCAACATTTGATGGAAGTTGTCAGATTACAAAAAGTACAAAGCAAGAAAAAAACCCACTCTGTAGTGCCCTCTTGATTTTACCTTCTACTTACCACCCTAGACTCGCCTCAGGCACCCACATCCTCACTATATCTGTTAGGTCTGTAACCTTTATTTTTAGGGATTATATATGAGGCTAATAATCGTAAAAATAGTAACTAACTGTGCTGAGCACAGACATGTCACAGTCATAAGTGACTTTATTGGCATTATTCACTTACATCTTAAAAGCACCTTTGACGTGGGTACCATTATTGCTCCATTTCATGAATATGGAAGCTGACTCTTAGAAGAGTCTTAGAAGAAGATACACATAATTTGAGTGAAGATACAAGGTTTATAAATGTAAATGTTTTAAACTCAAGTGTGCCTAACCTGGGTGAGGTTCATCTCCATTCTTGCTGGCTCCATCCTCACAGAAGCTATAAAAGCTGTGGGAAGGGGTCTTAACTTTCATCATAATACATCCAGTGACCACCACCTTGGCCTTCATTTTCTGGTATTTCTGGGTGACATTAATTGTTTGAGGCAAGTAGAAATTTTTCATGATCAGATGAACTAAAGGCAATTTTAGTCTAGCTAATACATACCTTTAACTAGGTTTCCCCAGTCTTCAACCTATGAGTATAGAAGAGAGTCATGAATTGACTTAGAAGGTTATGAGATTCTTGTGATTTTTTTTGTAACTAAATAGTTCTGAAATATAAACTTTGTAGATGACAATACCCTGTTACAATGTCAGCATGCCTGGAAGGGAGGGAGCCTGTATATGTTTGGTTCAAATGCCATCTTTTTTCTCCAAATATTCTCAGTTGGTGGTGGCTGAACCCACAAATGAGCCCCAGGTGCAAGTATACAAGTCACCAGAGGTGTCTCAAATCCATGGCCCCTCTGTCCTACTGGTGGCATTTGTCCTGAGTGACAACTTATGCCTAAGTAGATGGAGAAGGCCTTCCTGCAATTATATTTCCCAAGAGGGTCCCCAAATGGTAATTCTTTCTCTTGGCCCTTTCCATAACTTAGTGAAAGAGTCTTTGCACATATAGCAAGGTTTCTCTTTGACATATTTATGCATCACTGAGCTAGGATATGGATTCAGGGGGTGACCATCATGGATCCATAGTCCTTCATCCTTTTAGATCCTACCAAGGGTCTCTTCGTATCTGCCAGTGGAATGGCATCCCAGAAATGCCTCACTCTGCAGCAGTGTCCTGTTGACCCATTGGATCTATCCTACCAATTCACTAGACACATCCAGATATTGTGTAGGTTCACACTACAAAATTGCTGCAGAATCAATGTGTGAACCCCCATAGAAGCTTTTTTTTTCAGTTGAAAGCTTTATGGTAAGAAAATGGGCAAAATGGTTATGAAACCAAATCAGCAAATACTCTAGGCTTTGACCCCACTGTGATCCAACCTGGCTCTATCCCCATTATAAAATCACCTCCACCTAGGACTCTGGGCAACATACTTTCCCTCACAGAACCTTATTTCTTCGGCTGGAAGTCTTTATACTTGCAAGATATGCAAATATAAAAAGGGGTGGGGTTTCTTGGACTTTTTTTAAGACAGGGTCTCCCTGTAGCTTCAGCTAGCCTGGAACTCACTATATAGACCAGGCTGGCCTTGAACTCACAGAGATCCGCCTGCCTCTGCCTCCCCAGGACTGGGATCAAAGGCATGTGTCACCATGCTCAGCCAATATGAAAATATAAAAAGTTTGATGTCTTTTTGTTTGTGTTTCTTAAGTGTTGTCTTATATAAGAGCATCTCCAATATGGCACTTAAAGACATAGATACAAATGAAATGTACATACATTAAAAAATGTATACTTACAAAATGGTCATGTATATTTAAGAAGATGGTGCCTCATCCAGTATCTGCTACAAAAAAAAAAAAAAAAAAAAACCACTCTACCAAAATATGTACCCCTCCTATTTGAGAAATGGTGATCTCTGATGATTGTCCCATCCAGATTCAACATCTTTTAAAGCATTTACTAAATTATGGGTGACACTGGAATTCTTATTCTACAGTGACAGCTCTCAAGCTTTTGGACACTATTTCTCCATCACTGTCTATGCAATTTCTTTCTTCTGGTATGATAGTACCACAGGGGATTTCAATAGCCTCATCCAGAAAATAACCCCATCTTGGTCTAGTGAGAAGGGGCTATCTCCAGTTCTTATCTGATGGGAAAAAACAAATACCACATTCTCCCCCACGATCTCCAGCCACCTAAGTAAACAGGTTTATAAAATTGGTTTTTTAGCCTTTCACACCACACATGTCGTCTGGTGCTTTGGGCTAATGCTGTTTTGTGTGCTACAGAAAAAGGAGAACTCTACTCATGGATCTCTGAGTCCTACAGACCCTGCTTTTTTATCTTCTAGAATGCCATTGACATCCTGGGCTTCAGCCCAGAGGAGAAAGTTGGGATCTATAAGCTGACGGGTGCAGTGATGCATTATGGAAATATGAAGTTCAAGCAGAAGCAGCGGGAGGAGCAGGCAGAGCCTGACGGCACCGAAGGTAACCGGATCTGAAGGAGGACCGAGTTGTGCTGTGGAGGATGGTTAGGATTCTGAAAGACGAGGGGAGAGGCCATGGAAACAGATGCACAGTGATGGGCCAGGAAGCAGCGGAAATAATGTGGTGGGAACAGAGGAACAGAGGAGGTACGGCAGAGCTACAGAAAAGGTTATAAGCTGTGGATTTTCATTTGGGAACTCATATAAACCATGGGCACTCCAGGTATCAAGAGGAATGACTCAGCAGTCAGCATCATCAAAAGTGGGGAACCTTGGAGAAAACAAATGCAGCAGGGTTCCCTACACAGGTAGACTGTGTATATATATGTTCCAGTAGGGCCCCCCCCATTATGGAAAGGGTCCCTCTTCCAGCCCTAGAAACCGTGTCCCTCATGTTTATAAGCAGAAAGAGCCTCACAAAGGAGACGGTGGGGGCAGAGTGTCTCTGAATAGTGATACCAATTAGAGTTACCAATCAAGAGCTATCATCCACCAAGGACTCAGACCAGGTATGCTCCATGATAACTCAGAAATGTCAACACTGTCACTGCCCCCATGTTACAGATGACAAAACTGGAGCACAGAGGCAAAATCCTAGCCAGGTAGTCTGCCTCTCCACAACTGTTGGATACAGCAGAAAGGCCAGCAATTTGAGTGTGAAATTAACATACTCATATCAGTTCTGAGTGGCAAACAACAGAAAACCAGTGCCCATCCACCTCAATAGGCAGAGCGAGAAAGGCACAGTTCAAAAAGAGAAAAGCGTGTGCTTGGCCTTTGGTTAAGCACTTAACAAATACTACCTTGGATTTTTATAACATTGTCTCCCTAACCACCTATAAGATGAGGGTCCCAGCCACGGAAGGTGGTCCCTAGAGAGCTCTATTTCTCTACCTTCTTGATGGGCTTCAGTGCAAGTCCAGCCCAAAGTCAACAAATGTCCACTGACTACCTGAAACTCTGCAGTCACCCCTTTTGCTGACTGACAGGCACAGATTCCAGGGAAGGTGGTCCCTAGACAGCTCCATTTCTTTTTTTTTTTTTTTTATTTGTTTATTTTTAAGGGATTCTACAGTATAATGAACACAGTTGTTTGCAGATAACATTGAATGTTACTCAGTTTGTCATACAATTATATAATTGGTGCATTTTGCAAGTATCTATGTCACAAATTTTTGAACAACCCAAAGTTCCCAGAGTCCAGTTTGGAGAAAGCTTGTATGCACAGGCATGTTGATCATTAGGAGTCCCAGACTATTCCTGTAGTCTCATGATTCACCCCTATATCTCCGCAGCCATTACATTCTACCGACTTTCTCCTCTTCCACTGTGTGGGTTTCCCTGAGCTTTGGGAAAGGAGCACAAGTTGATGAGAAGAAAACAGTCTAATTTCTTTTGGAGTTGTCATTTTGGACCGCTAGTCTGTTCATGTTGTTTCCCCTTCATGGGTTGACAGCTTTTCAAGTGATACCTTTTTAGTCATACTAACAAAGCACAAGCTATTGGATGTACAGGCATTTAAGCAGTACTAATTATTATGTCAAGATAAGCTGTGAGCATAGACACAGATGCTTGGATGGTATGCTAATCCGCAAACTGTGGTTTCTCTATAAAGGGTGACAAGTTCTTACTGTGGCTTATAACATCTCCTAACCACTAGAGGACATAAGCTTGTGACATCCACTGTGAGTTATTCCTCCAAGGAGAGAGCTACTAGCCAAGTAGATTTGGGATATATATAGACACTTGGCTGCCACTGTTGCACAGTATCTCCAGGCTGTTGAGGTGTAGCTGATATTGACAGGGGAGTCTTGCTTGTCTTAGGGAGACCAATATTTTGTTGTATTGCTTCAGTGGCCTTTGGTAACGGAGAGCTCCATTTCTCTACCTTCTTGATGGGCTTCAGTGCAAGTCCAGCCCAAAGTCAATAAATGTCCACTAACTACCTGAAACTCTGCAGTCACTCCTTTTGCTGACTGCCAGGCACAGATTCCAGGAGTGTCTAGCTACCAAAACCCTCTGCTGCTGAAGTCCCCTGGATAAACTGTGGTAGTGTTTGCATATAACCCACACATATCCTCAAATATACAGTAAACCATCTATGGATGTCTCGTATCTGGTACTGTGTAAACAGAGATGCTGGAGTTTTTGAACAAGAATAACAAAAAAATCAGTCTGTACGTGCTTAATACAGATTCAGTTCTTTAAAAAGTGTTATTACAGCTGGTCATGGTGGTGCACACCTTTAATTCCAGCACTTGGGAGGCAGAGGTAGGTAGATCTCTGTGAGTTCGAGGCCAGCCTGGTCTACATAGTGAGTTCCAGTACAGCTAGGGTTACAGGGAGACCCTGTCTCAAGAAGACCAAAACAATGTTATTACATTTATTTTTTTCTCTTTCTTTCTCTGTATATGTGCCTGTGTGTATGTGACAGAGAGAGAGAGAGAGAGAGAGAGAGAGAGAGAGAGAGAGAGAGAGAGAGATCAGAGAAGAACTTGTATGATTCGGTTCTCTCCATCCACCATGTGGGTCCCAAGAATCAGGCTAAGAAATCTTAATGGACGAGACTTAATTCTTTTTCTTAGTATTTTCTTTTTTTTCCTATTGGGGAGGAAAGGGTTTATTCAGCTTACATCTCCTGGGTCATAGTTCATCACTTAGGGAGCCCAAGGCGGGAACTCAGGGCAGGAACCTGGAGGCAGGAGCTGAAGCACAGGCCATGGAGGAATGCTGTTCACTGGCTTGCTCCCCTGGCTCATGCCCAGCCTGCCTTCTTATATGGTACACAACCTTCCCAGGGTGGCACCACTCATTGTGGGGTGGGCCCTCCCACACTGCTCAACCATCAAGACAATACTCCACAGATGTGGCCACAGGCCAATCCAATGGAGCCAATTCCCCAATTGAGGCTCCCTCAACCCAGGTGTGTCAAGTTGACACTAAAGCTATCCAGCACAATTGACCTCTTGTCAACTTGACACACAAAACACATCACTATTAAACCACCACCTTTCCAGTTCTTATCCCCAAAGTATGATGTTAACATTAATCACAACCTAAGACAGTACAATCTTAAAAGCCCCACAGTCCTTAAAATGTCCAAACACTTAAAAGTTCACAGTATATTAAAAGTCTCTTAACTGTGGGCTGCTATAAAATCCAAAACAAGTACTGTCTTATTTCAAAGGGAAGAATCAGGCACACTCAAACGAAACCTAAGTCCAGCAAAGTAGCTCAAGGCTGTGACACCTGGGACTCACTCACAATCTTCTGAGCTCCAAAGGGTTTCAGCAGCTCCACTTCTCTGACTCTGCTGTCCGTCGCACACACAGCTATCACAGACCCAGGCCAACTCCATTCCACACCTGCCGCTGCTCTTGATGGTCGTCCCACGGTCCGGCATCTCCAAAACGCTGGGGTCGCCACTGAAACTGAGGTTGCTTCTGACCTCTCCTGACGCAAAACCTCAGCTTCTCTTCCTGACCCCTGGAATCCTGGGGTCTTCACTGCAACCAAGGCCACGCTCTGACCATAGCCTTTCCTGGCCTCTCATAGTGCCAGACCTCAGCTGCTCTCTGTGACCCCTTCATGCTTTCAACACCGGAACCATATAGGAGACTCTTACACGTTACCAAGTCCTGCTTCTGGCTTGTCATGGAGTCTCGGGCCCCTTCTGGAATATAGCTTCTGTGTGCTAACCCTGAAGAAATTTTTCCCAGAAGATTTCACCACAGTGATGCTGGTCTCTTGTTACTTACAGCTGATTTTCAGCCCCAGCTAACCAGCATCAATTGTCCCAGTACAACAAAGATTTCACTTCAGGTTCTGGTCTCTTGTTACTTACAGCTGATTCTTCAGCCCCAGCTGACCAGAACCCACAGATTAAACAGTCCTGATGATCTCTGCTTCCTTTTTAAACTAGAAACTTCACAAGCCAGGCCTCCATCTTCTACAACTCTTTCAGCAAAACTGTTTCAAGTTCCACAGCAATGATCTCTAGGCATTCAATGATTTTTCTAGCCCAAAGTTCCAAACGCTTCCACAATCCTTCCCCAAAACACCAAGGTCAGGTTTGTCACAGCAATACCCCACTCTTCTGGTACCAATTTCTGTTCTAGTTTGTCTTCCATTGCTGTGACAAAACACCCTGACCGACACCAACTTGGGGAGGAAAGGGTTTATTCAGCTTACATCTCCTGGGTTACAGTTCATCACTTAGGAAGCCCAAGGCAGGAACTCAGGGCAGGAACCTGGAGGCAGGAGCTGAAGCACAGGCCATGGAGGAATGCTGTTCACTGGCTTGCTCCCCTTTCTTAGTATTTTCAATCCATGGTCAGCATCCACAAGTATGGAACCCATGGATACACAGTGTCAACCGTAGTCCATGAGAGTATGAAGTGGCCAGCACGCAACTACTTTAAATCGTCTCCAGATGGCTGAAGGCAGGGCAAAATTTTTATGCCTTTCTCTCAACTATTACTGTGACAATTTGCATAATTTAAGAAAGTGCCTGACATGTATTGGCAGCTGTCTTCTTTGCTTAGATACTATTTTGTGTATTACCAGACTCCAGTTATGCTATGTAATTAGTATGTTTTATGAAGCTGAAATATCAGTAGGTCAAAAATCAATCAAGATTCTGATTAGCTGCAGACATAGCTCAATGATAAAGCACTTGCAAGTACAGAGCCTCGGGTTATATCCCCAGCACCATTGGAAAACAGAAAAAGGAGAAAGGAAAAAAAAAGCTGGCTACTCATAAAGCTTATGTCTAAGAAACAAATGGGAAATTGTTGAGGACAAAAGGCCTCTGGTTGAAATATCACTGGCAAGTCCAGGCCTGGCACACAGAGGAGAATACTGAGACATCAAGCAAAGAGTAGTAGACACATTTCTGGGAAGAGCCCAGGCCCACCGGACACCTCAGTGGCTGCTGCTTTTGCATGACACCTTGTCTCTTCTTCCTTCAGTGGCTGACAAAGCTGGATACTTGATGGGCCTGAATTCTGCAGAGATGCTGAAAGGCCTGTGCTGTCCAAGGGTGAAGGTTGGAAACGAGTATGTCACCAAAGGGCAGAATGTCCAGCAGGTATCAGATGCTCTGCATCAGATGATTGATTCATTGTCAGCTGTTTTAACCATTAGCCTTCTAGCTGCAGCATTCAGAAACGTGTATGAAACTGACTTTAGTGTTAAGGGGATATTACTTTTAGACCTGAAGGGTGTGGCCCCCAAACTGCAAATGGAGGAGTGCCCATAAGTGCCATGAGGGCCTAGAGCCAGGAAATAGAAGCCAGGCAGGCTCTCTGTGGCTCTTTGGGACTCCACATGCTGTCTCTCTCTCTTCTAGATAAGCTTTCCTCACTACTTTCTCCTGGAACCTCCTCAGAACTCCAAACTTCCACTTTCAACCCAAGATTCAGATCAGTTTTTTTTTTTTTATCTCAATCTAGAATTTTCTCAAGATACAGTAAATCATCTAACCTGGATCAAGGGTTCTCCTCTGATTAGATAAAGCATGGTCAGGGGCTGGAGTCATGCATTATAACCACAGTTGTTAGGAAACTATCTTTATAAGTTAAATAGGGTCTCAGAGGAAAAGGAGCTGGACATATGCCTCAAGAAATATTAAATACAATCTTGAATGGTAGGACCTGCCAATATACATATATATATGCCTTTAATCATCTTGATATGAATTTTATGCTTCGACTTAATGCATGCATAAAGACATAAGTACCCCCGTTGAGTGAGTGTTCATTTCTCAGGTGACCAACTCAGTGGGCGCCCTGGCCAAAGCCGTCTATGAGAAGATGTTCCTGTGGATGGTCACCCGCATCAACCAGCAGCTGGACACCAAGCAGCCCAGGCAGTACTTCATCGGGGTCTTGGACATTGCTGGCTTTGAGATCTTTGATGTGAGTTGACCAGTTGAGGAAAGCTCCTTTCACAGATAGTTTCATTAGATATCGAAGGTTAATTTGTAGCTCCATGTACTCAGTTCAACAGCCTGGAGCAGCTGTGCATCAACTTCACCAACGAGAAACTGCAGCAGTTTTTCAACCACCACATGTTCGTGCTGGAGCAGGAGGAATACAAGAAGGAAGGCATCGAGTGGACGTTCATTGACTTCGGGATGGACCTGGCCGCCTGCATAGAGCTCATTGAGAAGGTCTGGATGTTCCTGCCCTGCCCCTTGGCTGCACCCTCACCTGCTGCTCTGCCTCTTCTCTCTCCTATACTGCCATCTCTAATCCCACTCCCCAAGGCCACAAGCCTGCAGATCCATGAATTCCCCTGTGGAGAGAGAGTAAGCATGTGGAAAGCACCCAGAATCCATCCCTCACACCTAAAGAGGTGGCAGCGCAGTTAGGATTCAAGAGCTGTCCTCCCCATCAATGAGTGTGGAACCCTCGTAAGGGGTGCAGCATTTCTTACCTAATGACATGCCCCAAAGCCCAAAGAGGAGAGATGGGGACAGCGAAATTCTTGGTGTGATGTTACTATGGAAACAAGGAACGAAATTAACTTCTTAAAATATTTTATTTATCTATTTTTTTATGTGTATGAGTGTTTTGTCTACATATATGTAAGTGTACCCTGTGTGCATAGTGCCTGTGGGGGCCAGAAGAGGATGTCAGATCCCCCCTGGAACTGGAGCTACTGATGGTTGTTAGCCACAATGTGGATGCTGGGGACTAAACCTGGGTCCTCTGCAAGAACAGCCAATAACCTTAACCACTGAGCCATCTCTCCAGCCTGGACATTAACTTTTTACAAAAGACTTCCAAGCCAGGCATGGCAGTGCATTCCTGTAATCCCAGTACTTGGGAAGCTTAAACAGGAGGAAGATTGTTTATTTGAGGTCAGCCTGCCTCAAAAATAAAAATAAAACCTGTTAAGGACTCCCAGTGGCTTTTTGACTACTATTCATGTTGAAATGAGCATATCCTGAAGAAGTGAAGTGAAATCAAGATGTGGCTTCCATGTGGACCGTGTTACCTATGGCTCTGAAAGTAGCTGTATTTTCTAAATGTGTTGCTAACAGTAAGCTAAGTCTATCTACACACGATTTCATTCCATGTTACTTTGCTTAGCAAATATAAATTATCCAGATTCACTGTGTGGACCATTGCTCTGTTGTTGTACCGAACATGTCAGGAGCCTTGCTCTCACACGGCTCCTGCTCCAGTACTTTTAGGACCACAGTGATGGCACCAAAGAATTTCTCTTTGGCTTCTCCAACCATAAAGCCTCTGGCATGGCCTGTAATGTGTACAACCATTGTATCTGTTATCTTCCTTTCAGCCGATGGGCATCTTCTCCATCCTGGAAGAGGAGTGCATGTTCCCCAAGGCGACAGACACCTCCTTCAAGAACAAGCTGTATGACCAGCACCTGGGCAAGTCCAGCAACTTCCAGAAGCCCAAGCCTGCCAAAGGCAAGGCCGAGGCCCACTTCTCACTGGTGCACTATGCAGGCACCGTAGACTACAACATCGCTGGCTGGCTGGACAAGAACAAGGACCCTCTGAATGAGACCGTGGTGGGGCTGTACCAGAAGTCAGCACTGAAGCTGCTGTCCTTCCTCTTTTCCAACTATGCTGGTGCAGAAGCAGGTGAAGTTCCTTCTTTTTCCCCTGTAGAAGGTTCTGTGTAATTACTCATATCCTAAAGCTGCTTGTTGATCAAGTGGCTGAACCTGAGCTTTATGCTGTTTGATTTACTTGTCTGTCTCTCACCTCCATTTTTCTGCCCCATACTCTCAGTCCTCCTCTTTCTCAAGACACTGAGCTTCACAGAAGTAAACTGGACATCAAGTGGGCAAGGTGACCAACACTGTGTTACTTAAGGATTTCTTAAATTAAGAAATTCAAATACAGTGAAATTTAGCTCTTAAAAAAAAGTTCAGTGGGTTGTTTTTTTTAGTATATTCACACTACTGGGCAATCTATCCATTTTCATCTCTCCTAAACCCATGCATGGTTTCTTACCATTTCTGTCCCTAGGTCCTGGCAACCTCTAATCTACTGTCTCTATAGGTCATTTTCTTGAATCTGGCCAGGATATCTGTAAACTCACCAATAACACCAAGACTTTAAGACCCTATGTGAATATGGACCTGAGAACTCTCTATGTAGTCCAGGCTGGCTTGAACTTGTGATTGGCCTTTTCTGGAAATTTCATAGAAATGGAATCAAATACCATAGGGTCTTTGTGTCTACCTTCATTCACTCGTGCTGACGTTCTCACGGTTTGTCCATGTCATAGCATTATCAGTTCTTCATTGGTTTTCACAGACAAATAATACCCCATCTAGATACCCCCATTGTGTTTCTCCATTTGCCAGCCCATGGATGGTCTCCACTTTCTGGGCTTCACTGAGCATTTGTATGCAGTTTTCTATGTGGGTATCTGTTGAAGATTCCTTTGTATATATACACTGAGTAGTGGAAATACTATGTATACATACACTGGGAAATGCTATGTATACATACACTAAGTAGTGGAAATGCCATGTATATATACACTGAGTAGTGGAAATGTCATGCATATATACACTGAGTAGTGGAAATGCTACGTATACATGCACCGAGTACTGGAAATGCCATGTATACATACACTGAGTAGTGGAAATGCCATGTATACATACACTGAGTAGTGGAAATTCTATGTATTCATACACTGAGTAGTGGAAATGCCATGTATACATACACTGAGTAGTGGAAATGCCATGTATACATACACTGAGTAGTGGAAATGCCATGTCACTCAGTGTCCTCATTTCTTTTTCTGTTACTGTAATATGTACATGGCAATCATGTTAAAGGCTCCCATGTTGCAGCTCAAGCTAGCTCTGAACTCAGTATTTGGCCCAGATTATCCCCCAACTCACCAACCTCCTGCCTCAATGGCCCAAATGCTAAGATGATAGGAGCTAGACTTTGTGTTTAATGTTTTTTTGAGGAACTGCTAGAATTTTTCCCAAAATAGCTGTGCAACAAATAGTATCATTTTTTAAAATTTACTAGTATAATAGTATTTAATACAATACTAATAGGTTGGATATATTTGATAAAAATATAAGTTAAAAGCATTTACCACTTCAAATGCACACATTTATTAATTAATGTCTCTTGTTTAAAATAGATGAAATATAATCATTGAGTAGATAATTCGATTTTTAAAAAGTAATGTCTAGTTTTATTTTGGACAGAATTATACAAAATGGGCACAAGGCTGGCGCTATGGTGCAGCTGTTAAAGGCTAAAGCCAACAACCAAGATTAAATTAGAACAACTTAAACTTGAATGATGATGTCATTTTCTAGCGTCTGGTCCCTGACCTGAACACACATGTCTGCTAGACCTGGGGAGAGTGAGACCCAAGTGAGAGGAACATGCCAGAAAGTGAAGTACAACCTTTTCTCCCAAGCTGAATCTCCACTAATTTTCAGGAGCTAAACATGAAAAAGCCATTCAGACAAAGTAGACCAAATATCACTGACTCCAAGTTAAGAAATTAGGTTGTTTCTTTCAGAAAAGAAACGACAAATAGACCTGTAGAATATTCCTGAGAAAATTGTTTTATTATTTTCAATTACTTCTTTAAGAGGAGATACATAGGGCTTCAAGACAGTAAGGCCCATGCCTGTAATCCCAGCAGTCAGCAGGCTGAGACAGAAGGATTGCTGCCAGATCAAGGCCAGCCTGGGCTACACAGTAAGACCCTATCTCAAAAAACAAAAATAATTAAAGAATAAAAGGAGGTAAACTCATGACAGAAATTATAATCATTAAGGATCCTAGTCTTACCAGAAACTCATTCGATTTAATATCAAACTCCCAAAGGAAAGCACCATCTGCCTATACCAAGGGTATGTAATCCACCCAGCCAAAGGCCAGCACATCCTATCCCACCCCAGTATCTCAGTGATGAAGTTGAGTCTCCCACAAATATGGGTGGATTAGGTGTGTATGAAAATCGATCCAATAAAACCTGGCCATCCCATATTGACAAGCCACTGTGCCTGTTTGTAGGTGACTCTGCAGGAGGCAAGAAGGGCGGGAAGAAGAAGGGCTCCTCCTTTCAGACCGTGTCTGCTGTGTTCAGGGTGCGTGACTGGCAACTTCCTTATTTCCTTGTTCTTTGCCTAGTGAAATGATGTGTGCCAAGACAGTGTGCTTACTTTGGTCTCTATCCCAGGAAAATTTAAACAAATTGATGACCAACTTAAGGAGCACTCACCCTCACTTTGTGCGATGTCTGATTCCCAATGAGACCAAGACTCCTGGTGAGTGACAATCCAATCTTGCTATTACTTAAAAACATTGAGACTCATTGAGATATGTACAAAATTCTAAGGATGGTCTGAGGAAAGGACAGGGAGGGAATGGCTGGGGGAAAGGGTTCGAAGTCCAGCACATTGGTACAAAGGTAAGAGAAGACTTTCCATGGGCTTGCTAGGGAATGCTCAGCTGGGCTAGAAGCGAAGACAGTCAGCTCTGACAGAGCTCCACTCAGAAGTCCCAGTGTCCTCTAGTGAGAGGTGCTTGGGAGGGCAGAGGGTACAACCTCAGCCCTGCTACTGCCGGCAAAGTACTTCATTCCTCCAGACCTCAGTCTCCCCCGCCCCCAGCATCCCACCACCCCATATGATCTCTCTGTGGGATTTAGAAAGGGCTTCTCCCTTGAGTGGCCATGGCCCCAATGGGCACACAGCTTGACCAGCATCAAATGACAGTCCTTAGGTTTTCTTATGGCTGCAGATGTTTAACTGTCCTATAATCCTGCCATTGGCTCTTGTGGAGATGCCATGTCTTTGACACTGGCTCTTTGCAGCAAGCCAGAGCAATAACAAGTATCCATGGGGTTCCCTACCATATAAAGGGCTGTCTTAATCTCAGTACTCACTTTCACTGAAGCCTCACAACAGCCTCACGAAGTAGTTACTATTATTTTCAGTATTTTACAAAAGAAAAAAATCAAAGCACAGAAAGTCCTTGTTCATGTAACTAGTATCTATCCCAGTGAGGATTTGAACCATTAGGAATCACATTTCCTGTATGTTGAAATAGCATATGGTGCCACATTACTATATTACATCCTATATTTATGCATCTGTTTAAAATTAATTAAAAAAATCAGTGGATACATGGAATAAATGTGAAAAATGAGAATGATTAACAAAAAATGATGCATGTTATAAACCCAAGAAAAAATGAACACTAATATGGTTTTAAAGGAATGAGGAAATTTGTTTGCATATTTAAAAAAAAATCTCTGATTTAACTGAGAAGTAGAAATGTTTGAAGTTTTTAAAAATGAATATGTAGTTTTGTGATAAATGTAGAAGAGAAATTTTAACAGTACTCCTCTACTGTGAGAATCCGAAACCACTTAAATGGATTTTCTATTCAAAATACCAGTAAAATGAAGCCATTACCACTCAAAAAGGAAAAGGAGTAGGTGTGGGATATGGAGGCAGAGAGGGGAGGGGGGAGGGGGAGGGGGAGGAGGAGGAGGAGGAGGAGGAGGAGGAGGAGGAGGAGGAGGAGGGAGACAGTGGGAGAGGAGCAAACAGACTAGAAGATTCCTAAGTTTTCCTTCACTAAACTTTTTGGATTCCTGGTATTATGTCTCCTTGGTCTGTCAGGCATCACAGCCCAGCAGACCTTGGGGACAATGGCCATGTTCTGCATCTGTGCTGTGCAACGTCATGGCCACTGATTACATGAGGTGTGGCTGAGAGCAAATGAGAAAATGAATTCTCAGTATTAATGAATGCAAATGTAAAAAGCCACACATAGGTAATAATTGCTGGGACTGGAGAGATGGCCTAGCAGTTAAGAGCACCAACTGCTCTTGCAGAGGACCTGGGTTTGATCCCCAGCACCCACATGGTGGCTGAAAACCGTCTTAAACTCCAATTCCCGGGGACTCCTATGCCCTCTTCTGACCTCTGAGGCATTGCATGACACAGGTGCACCAACCTACATGCAGACAGTACACTCATACAAATAAAAAATAAATTAAATTAAAAAAATAATTGCTGTACCAGCGAGTTTAGCTATATTCAAGCTTCAAAACTGTACAACTGTATAATAATGTATATAACTGTATAATAATCTCTCTTCAGAGTAAGCAGAAAAGCTTACATGCATTCTAGAAATTTCTATAAGATTAAGTCAAAGCCAGCCTTAGCTGCACCCCTCCCCCAGAAACTGAGGGAAAAGTTATCACAGAGCCCCAGTTACCTCTTCCCTAACCCTCTGAGCCAGCTGGTTACCAAGAGTGACATGGGCCTCGCCATAGGCGCCTCTTGTCCTTCTGGCCCCGTTCCTCCTCTCAGGCCTCAGTTCTGCCCCCACAACCCCTGATTCCCAGAGCAGCTAATAAGTAGATGGCCACCAGCCCTCCACCCAGCCCCCCCCCCCCCCCCATGGCTTCCTTCTCCTGGATACTCTTCTCCATGTCACTGCAGGAACTCCTCAGAGCTCACGGCCTCATCCCTGAACAGAGATAGGACAGCATTTCAGATGATCTAAAGGAAAGTTCCAGGTCCCTCACTCCTTCCCTTTCTAGCTAGAATCCTGGGCCATGAGCAGAATTAAGATAAAAATTCTGGCTCTTATTCCTGTGGTAGTAGGATGCCGGAGTCCTGGGAAGACTGAGATTATTTCATCTGTGGGGCTTGTGGGCAAGTTCCAGTCTCCCCCAAACCTCTCACCTTAGAATTGGTATCAGCTTCACTCGTCTAAGTGTGCTGAAGAGGTTCATGGTGCCTCATGGACTGCCCTGTAATCCTGCCGGGTTTCCCCCAGGTGTGATGGACCACTATTTGGTCATGCATCAGCTGCGCTGTAACGGGGTCCTAGAGGGCATCCGGATCTGCAGGAAGGGGTTCCCCAGCCGGATCCTCTATGCTGACTTCAAACAGCGGTAGGTCACCTCATCTTTGCATCTGCCTTCTTTTGAAGGCAACTTTTGTACCTCTCAAAGGTATTCTCAGCCTTGGTGGTTGGTGAGCTCTGTGGACTTAATTTTTCTGGAAGGGTGATCACATGCCCAAAGTGCCTGAGATAGCCCTAAGTGGTTCCATGTTCGAGACAAGCCCACTGGCCTGACTATCACTTTAAAGCAGGGCATTTGAATATAAAAACTGATGGACATTTGGGACTTTGTGTGGAGGCACTCCTGTGCATTATGGGAGCCTAGCAGTGCCTTCAGCCTTTGCCCAAAGATGCTGGTAGAAAAATCACACTGAGTTGTGACCATCAAAAGTGCCAGGCAGACGTTGCCAGGTGTTTCGTGGGAGCCGAATCGTCCAGGTGAACCCAGTGTTCTAGACCATCGCTCTCTCACCTAAAGCCCAGGGCCTTTGAGAGACAGGAGGTTTGAAGTCTTCAAGTCACAGTTGAACTCAAAGCTCTCTCTTCCAAGTCAGAGAAGAGCCATGTCCCTGAAAGCAAGCATTCTGAGTTGTGGGTACTACCCTGCCTTCCTCTCTCAGACCTCTCTCCCTCCACCACAACCCTCTTGCCTAGAACCTGCCCCTGGGTGGCCCCTCCCCAAAACTAGCAGTACAGTTTTCTCCATCTTACTGAGACGGGAGCAGGAGAAGGTTGTAAAAGATCTGATCTCAGGTACAAGGCCATCCCAGGCAGTTGAATCCATTTGGGAAACTATCCTCCCTCCTCAGGTACCGAATCCTTAATGCCAGTGCCATCCCAGAAGGGCAGTTCATTGACAGCAAGAATGCATCTGAGAAACTCCTGAACTCCATCGATGTGGATCAGGAGCAGTACCGGTTTGGCCACACCAAGGTGAGAATAGGTGAGGTGGAGACTCCCTCAACCCTAGCAGCTTGTCAGCTGGTCAGAGGAAAGAGTCCCTTCTTCCATTCAACCTGACCAGCCTTATCTTGCAGCCCAGGCAAAGGAGCTCTGTGAATGTGGTACCTCAAGAGCCCTGGCACTGTGTTCGTCTTTAAGAGATGAGAAGCTTAGGTTAGAGACCAGAGCACAAAGCAGTGCAGAATCTTGGTGTCCTAGAGAGAGGCAGAAGAGAGATTCTTTTTTTTCTTTTTTTAATTCTTGTATGTGTATTAATGTACTGTCTGCATGCAGGTTTGTGCACCCGTGTCGTGCAATGCCATGGAGGTCAGAAGAGGGTGTCAGATTCCCCTGGAACTGGAGTCAAAGACAGTTCTCAGCCGCCATGTGGGTGCTGGGGATTCAACCCCGGTCCTCTGCAAGAGCAGTCAGTGCTCTTAACCGCTAAGCCATTTCTCCAGCCCCTAGAAGAGAGATTCTTAAATGGGAAGAAAGATACACAGAATAGAACATAGAACAGACTCTGGGGAGAGCGAGAACTTGAGAAGAGTAACTATAGCCAAAAGGCTAGAGGGTACTGTTTGTGCGCATGTGTGTGCACCCTGTGCACAGCCATCCAGACTCATCACAATAACTAATGTGATGGAGTGATAAGGGAGAGTACTTGACTCATTGAGTTCTTGGGAGAGCAGACGAAATGGAGGCCCCAGGAGGTCAGGGCAGGGCAAATGCTCAAGGCCACATGGATAAGTAAATCAGATAGAAAAAAAAAAAACCGAATGCCAAAGGCTGGCTTCTAATCCTGGCCTCACTCCCAAGCTCTAGCTTTGCAAAGGAGCTTGCTAGGCTCCCTGCTGACTTAGAGCATGCTCCTGCTGGGGGCCGTGAGAGCAGCGGGCCTGAGGGAAGGACAGAGAGCACAGGAGGAGGGGGCCAATGTGTCCTGTGGCTCTTTTCTCATCTGAGCACATTTGTAACCTGTGAGTATTTTCTGGGCTTGTCTTTGCTGCCTTTAGGTGAGTGTCACTGAAATAGTCCAAGTGGGTTGATGGCCTGGAAGCTACTTTAGAGCACGCTGCCTCTCTGCCCAAGAGGTGCAATACAGAGACCAGAGCCCCTAGGAAGCACATGCGGAATTATTCTGAGGGTCAGTGGAGGGTGGGGTTTGGAAGAACCAGGCTCCCTCATGGGGCTTATTGAACACCTGGTGAGGGCTAAGCAAAGTATCTCTCTCTTTTAACACAGGTGTTTTTCAAAGCTGGGCTCTTGGGGCTTCTGGAGGAGATGAGGGATGAGAAGCTGGTGACCCTGATGACGCGCACACAAGCTGTGTGCAGGGGCTACTTGATGCGGGTAGAGTTCAAGAAGATGATAGAGAGGAGGTAATGGGACCCTCTCTACGCAGCGACCCATTTTCCCTTCCTGTTTGTGATCTTGGAAAGTTCATTCACTCATTTGGCCAGCATTGACTGAGTAACAGCCCTGTGCTGGGGAATCTTAGCCCGCGAGATAAACAAATGAACCCTCAAGCAGCTCACAGAGGAGAGGGAAGCAAACACATATAGGGAGAGTATCAACCCCAAGACATAGACTTGTCAGAGGTATGCTTAAGGGAGAAGGAGACTTGATTGAGATGCTGGAGCTGGCCTGAAGGGGTCAGTAAGAAGGAAGAATATTTTAGAAGACACTTTAAAAGACTTGTGGAAGGGTGCCTTAGGAGAGAGACTGACAAGGACGTTACTGGTAGAGAGCAGGAAGCCAGAAGTGCGGTCCCAGTATATGGAGAAGTCAAACAAGACAGCAAGGACTCGAATGCAGACGCAAGTCTGTGAGCCAGAGAGAAGTGGTGGGAAATGTAAGAGTCCTTCCTTAAAGAATTTAGGGTTGGGCTGGAGAGATGGCCTAGCGGTTAAGAGCACCGACCGCTCTTACAGAGGACCCGGGTTCTATCCCCAGCACCCACATGGCGGCTGAGAACCGTCTGAAACTCCAATTCCAGGAGAACTCCAGTTCCAGGGAAATCCAAGACCCTCTTCTGACCTCCGCGGCATTGCACGACACGGGTGCACAGACCTACATGCAGACAGTACATTCATACACATACAGAAGAAAAAACAAAGAATTTAGGGTTATAGCAGCACTGAGGACTGGTGGCGTGGGGGCATCAGAGAGAGCAGAGTTTGGGTGGAAGCCTATCTCCTTGATCCCCTGACATCAGAGCCACAGTGGACTCATTGGGTTGGGGAATACCCCAGACATCTAGCTAGGTAAAGCAAATGGAAACAAGCACAGAAATGAGGGGGGAAAAAATCCCAAGATGCAAGTTTTCAAGTAATCTCGAGCTATGTGAACATGAAGCCGTGGAGGACCAGCATGGCGTAGGTGGCCCTGGGATGTAGGCAACAGCCAGAGACAGGACAACCGATCAGATCCACCTCAGCAAAAGCCTGGGACACCACTGAAGGCAGGCAGTGGGTTTACACCAACTCCAGCAGGAGCGAGCGCCTCAAGCGGCAAATGCTATGAAGCAGGAGATCAAAGGCGCACGAAGGGGCAGGGGCTCTGGGGGAGAGGCGACTGTGGATTCAAATGTGGGAGGCGGCCCCAGAAACAGGACATAGTCAGTGCATTATGAGAACCTCGCAGCCCTCAGGGAGAGCACTTCCAATTGGGTGAGGCAGCCCGAACCCAGGTGAAAGACCCCGCGCCTCCCTTCCTCTCAACCTTTTTGTGTCCCTTCATTGGCAGACCTAGTCTAGACCCATAGGGTCTCCAAAGCTTGGCTGTATCTCCTTCCCCCTAGCTGGGAACCCCTGGGGCTGGGTGGAGGACTAGCTAGACGTGGCTTTGGGTCATTAATCCAAGTCCTAACCGTGTACAGGGACTCCATTTTCTGCATCCAGTACAACATCCGCTCTTTCATGAACGTCAAGCACTGGCCCTGGATGAACCTGTTCTTCAAGATCAAGCCCCTGCTGAAGAGTGCAGAGGCCGAGAAGGAGATGGCCACCATGAAGGAGGACTTCGAGAAGGCCAAGGAGGAACTGGCTAGATCTGAGGCTCGCCGGAAGGAGCTGGAGGAGAAAATGGTCTCCCTGATGCAAGAAAAAAATGACCTCCAGTTGCAGGTCCAGTCTGTAAGTACCATCTACCCAAGACTGTGAAACAGTTCCCAGGGCGGAGAGGGAGAACAGAGAGGACCCCAGTCCTCAGTCCTTGTCTATTCAAGAGGCAGTGGTGTCACCCAGTGGTCATGGAGGGTACAGCAACACCACTGTGTCAGTGGAAAGAAAGCTGGTCCTGGCTTCACCAGAAAACTTGTCTGCAAAGTGAACTTAGTATCTCTGGTCTCTCTGTCTACCTCATCAGAACTGGGCAGATTTCACTGTGAGCATGAAGAATAAATGAATGGCATAATAATCAAAAGCCATCAGAGCTGGGTGTGACAGCTCATGGCTATAATCCCAGCACTCAGAAAGCTGAGGCAGGAGGATTGCCATGAGTTCAAGGTTTAAATAGTGAGTTCCAGAACAGCCTAAGCAACAGTGTCAGACCCTGTATCAACAAGAAACAACTTTCATAAATGCACATCATTTAAAAATCATATCAATAAAATAAATCATTAAAATTAAATAACCCAGTTGAAAATAGAAAGTAATATTCCAGCCGGACATGGTGGCGCACACCTTTAATCCTAGCACTTGGGAGGCAGAGGCAGGTGGATCTCTGTGAGTTCAAGGCCAGTCTGGTCTACAGGACAGCCAGAGCCACAGGGAGATCCTGTCTCAAAAAGACACCCCCCCAAAAAGTAATATTCCACATATGATTTTCAATAATATAATTATATTCCCATACTCCAAAAAACACTTTTAGAAAATGCAGTTTATCAAAAAAATGAGGAAAATGAAGCCACATCTGCAGGCACAACATTCTGGCAGCATAACTGTCTTATTTTCATTTCCAAGACATTGATGAGTTTTCTCTTGTAATAAACAAATTCTGTCTTTGCTGTGTCCTATGGACATGGAATTACCTGCTTGTCTTACAGTTCCCCTATCAGTAACTCATTGTGGGATCACTGTCCCAGGCACTGGGGCAGGAGAACATGGCTTCCCTCCCAGATTCCCCACTTGTTAGTATGGCTAGTTTGGGGGGAGTTCGTTCTCCTCTTCCTGCCTCGTTTTCTCATCTGAAAACGAACATAGTAACTGCACCAGTACCCACTGTATGTGGTAGCTGAGGAATCAGAGGGGTTAACCGTGTCAAATAACCAGCAAATGCTTGGGTTCAGAGAGGTTCCGGAAACATCAACCCTTATTCTTCCTGGTCTCTTTCCATCCATTTCTCTGCATTGTGCATCTGGTTCTTAAAATACTCTAGCATGAGAAGATGGGGGCTGGCTCATTAAAGCCAGTTGGCTAATCTTGGTCCCATTCGGGAATTTCACTACAGTCTGCTGGGATGTGGGCTTACTCTGTCACTGATCCTTGAATTTTTAAATTTCCTGTTCTGTGGCAGTTGGAAGCACAGCTAAGGGCACGCAGCCTTCCCTTTTCTGTCGAAAGTTAACAGGCTGTAATGTTTTGAAAGCATTAGTCAGTTTTGGATAACACAGAGTAGTACATGGGCCATGGAAGTTTTGACTGGTGGTACTAGGGGAAAATGAGATAAGCAGACTCAAAATTCATCAAAATTTAGAGGCTTTCTCTTTTAAAAAAAAATTTTTTTTGGTCTTTTCAAGACAGGGTCTCCCTGTATCCCCAGCTGTCCTGGAACTCACTCTGTAGACCAGGCTAGCCTTGAACTCACAAAGAGCCTCCTGCCTCTGCCTCCCAAGTGCTAGGATTAAAGGTGTGCACCATCACACCCAGCTAGGAGCTTTCTTTTTAAAAAATAAACTTGTAACTGCATAAACGTCTTTGCTTGAAATTACTTTGAGTGAATTGCTACTAAATGATGATGTTCTCAGGGTTTAAAAGGGCATATAAATTGGGGCTGGAGAGCATATAAATTGCTCAGTGGTTAAGAGCACTGGCTGCCTTGCAGAGGACCTACGTTTGATTCCCCAGCACCCACATGGTGGCTAACAACTATTTTTAACTCCAGTTCCAGGGGATATGATGCCTTCTTCTGACCACCATGGGCATTGCATGACATGGAGACATTCACATACATGCAGGCAATACACTCATACACATAAAAATAATAATAAATTTTAAAGAGCATATAAATTGTATGTGAGAGAGAGAGAGACAGAAACAGAGAGACAGAGAGACAGAGAGAGAACATGCACATGCACATGTGCACAACTGACCTTGGCCCTTTCTTTCCAGGGTTTATAAAGCAATAGACCAAAACTTACATAAACTTCTTTTTCAGGAAACAGAAAATCTGATGGATGCTGAGGAACGATGTGAGGGGCTCATCAAAAGCAAGATCCAATTGGAAGCAAAAGTCAAGGAGCTGAATGAGAGGCTGGAGGAGGAGGAAGAAATAAATTCTGAACTGGTTGCCAAGAAGAGGAATCTGGAAGACAAATGCTCTTCTCTCAAAAGAGACATTGATGACCTGGAGTTGACCCTGACAAAGACTGAGAAGGAGAAGCATGCTACAGAGAACAAGGTGAGTGACCGGGGTCCCGCAGGCTCTTCACCAAACCCGTCCTGACAGACTGAGAAGGAGAAGCATGCTACAGAGAACAAGATGAGTGACCAGGGGTCCCACAGCTGTTCACCAAACCCGTCCTGACAGCCCCAACTCCACCAACTCAGCGTGGCCTGGAAGTGAGCGGCAGGCACCAGGCTCTTGGCTGGTGTGGCTCCTCCTCACATCTGTCTCTCCTAGCGCCCAGCACAAGGAGAGCCAACAAAGGCCTTCAGGAACCAGGCAGTCCACGAAGCAGGCAGAACACAGGATAACAGCGAGGGTTGGCCTCAGGTGGGCCACATTATTGGCAAGATAGGGAGAAAGCCAGTGAGAAAGACTTAGTCAAACGGGGATGTGACTCCAGAACTACCAAAGTATGGGACTTTCCATCAGAAGAAACGGAACTCCAAATTTTGTGAGGAATCCTTTTCTCCCCTATGTTGATAATATTTTTAAAAATTTGTAAATTAAAGGCATCACAGGTTGGGAGTTAGCAACCTTGATCTGGAAGGACTCCTATACATGAAAGTTTCTGTTCAGTCCTTCCAAGCTCCATGTGTGAACCTCCCAGCCAGCATCCCGGCAGCACAGGACTCCTGTCTGGATTTTCTGGTCTAAAACCTCAGGCCTTTCCATCCCCTTCTGGCCTCATTCTAAACCCACATCAGCCAACCTGACAAATGTTTGAAGGTGAATTGTGAGTAAACATAGATAGATTAATGTATCCCCCTTCAGAGCAAGTGTATTTTCATATTGATAGTGTCCTCTCTTATAAACTATAATGCATTCCTAAAGGAATAGTCCTAACGTAATAGACCAGAGAGGAAGGTTAAAATGTGAAAGGCTTGGGCTGGGGATGTAGCTCAGTTGGTGGAGTGTTTGCCTGGCATTTATGAAGCCCTGGGTTCAGTCCCAGCATCCCATAAAATCAGACTTGTAGGGGCTCATGTCTGCAATCAGAAGGTTTGGGCTAAAGGATCAGAAGTTCAAGGTTATCTATCCTCAGCTGCGTATGGAGTTTGGTATCAGTCTAGGCTACATGAGACCTTGTCAAGAGAAAGAGAGAGAGAGAGAGAGAGAGAGAGAGAGAGAGAGAGAGAGAGAGAGAGAGAAACACAACCAACTTGTAAGGTTAGCTGGGGACAGTGATATATATTTTATACCAACTACTTGGAAAGCGAAGACAGGAGGCTCTCTGGAGCATAGGCTTTGGGGGCCAGCCTGAGCAACATGGGAAGGCCCCTTTCAAAAAGTAATTAAATGAAGAACTGAGAAACTCCCAGTTCAGAAGGTAATAGCTAGAGACAGGGCAGCTGAAGCTACAGTGCCTGGGAGCATCTGGCTTAATTGCTTCAATATTAAATTGCATGTTGATATTATCCTAGGTAAAGAATCTCTCTGAAGAAATGACAGCGCTTGAAGAAAACATTTCCAAACTGACCAAAGAGAAGAAGTCTCTTCAGGAAGCCCATCAGCAGACGCTGGATGACCTGCAGGCAGAAGAAGATAAAGTCAACGGTCTCATCAAGATCAACGTCAAGCTGGAACAGCAGACAGATGATGTGAGGGCATGTGACTGCCACGCTTTGCAAGAGAGGGGCGGGGCAGGGTGTGGGCTGGGATGCTGGGGTGATGTTGCCGTTTCTTCCTCTTGTTCCCGCAAGTGGACCATTTGTTCCTCAGCGTTTCTTCCCCAGCACAGTTGCTGAGGCTCAGGTGGGAGCCAGAGGGGAGGGGGAGGCAGAGCCTATATGGGTCAGTAAAGGAACTAACCGGGGAGAGATTCCAAGGGAATAACTCAACTTTATTCGCACAACTTGGGGTCTTTGTACAGGACCTTGTGAGGTGGGAATGGGGGTTGGAGGTGTGAAGGAGAGCAAGGCAGGTACAAGCCAACATGGCTCCTACAGGTGTGCTTTGGGTAAATAGGAAGTGTGACATCTTATCCGTCCAGTACATCAAAAAGGAGGCCTCAGGATATGGGATCTTGCTTAGTGAGCAGGGGATCCACCCATCCCAGCTCCCAAAAGAAGCTTGCAGGACAGTAGGCATGGAACCCTGCAGTGTTCAAGCCAGAGTCCCTGTCCCAACAGAGTGATGAGCAGGTCACATAACCTTGGGAAACCTCAGTTTCCAACTGTGAACTATGGATACATTACAAACCCAGGACTAGAGAGATGGCTCAGAGGTTAAGAGCACTGGCTGCTCTTGCAGAAGACTCGAGTTCAATTCTCAGCACCAACATGGAGGCTAAGAACCATCCATAACTCTAGTTTCAGGGGATCCAGCACCCTTTTCTGACCTCCTCAGGCAGCACACAGCATGGATACACTTACCCACATGTAGACAATGCACTCATACACATCAAAATGAAAACTAATTAAAAAAATAAACCTCAGAGGGTATCTAAGGAAAGCATTTACCACATACCATTTCCAGTGAAACAACTGCTGGTGTCATTATCATTGCCATCACCAGCATCTACATTTGGGTTCTGAAACCTCTAACTCTAAGCTTTTTAAAGCTTAGTTTTAGGCAGGGGCATTGCTCAGAGAAGAGCATACTGACTTTCATCTCCAACACTACAAAATCAACAAAAAACATTTCTATTTATGGGCCAGAAAAATGACCATTTTCCCCATTGCTGTTCATGATTCAAGAGCTGGGTTTGAAGTTCATTGCTTTTCTTCCCCAGAACTTTCTTTGGTCTCGACTCCTCCTAGGTCAGAGTAGCTGTGTTTGGTTTCCGTGTGCCCATGTGTGCGTACACACTTGAATTCCTCCCAGAGTCTCCCCCAGGCTGGATAGCGGGGGTAGGGGAGGAATGACCGTGAGTGGTACAGACCTCCACAATGCCTGTCACAGAGTCCCCTGAGCTCCCGTCTGGGCAGAGCACACACCACCCTACCAGTGTCAAAATTCTACAGGGGGCAGGCCAAGTGGAAATCAGCTGAGAAGAGGCAGCGGGAGGCCCCTGAGGGATCCCCTCCCTAAGGAACCTTTTCCCAGAGCAAAGATGGCAGGAAGACAGGTTTGCTTCCTTCTGGGGCTGGAAGCTGACACTCAGCATCCAGTGGAACGCAGGAAGCCATGGACAGGGGTAGGGCTGCAATGGCTGACACAGGCAGGCTTTCGTCCTCAGTCCCATCCCAACCTTTCCGTCCATGTCTTCCCAGCTGGAGGGCAGTTTAGAGCAGGAGAAGAAACTTCGGATGGACCTGGAGAGAGTGAAGAGGAAGCTCGAAGGAGACCTGAAAATGTCCCAGGAATCAGTTATGGATCTAGAAAATGACAAGCAACAAATGGAAGAGAAATTGAAGAAGTAGAGATTTCATCTTCTACCCCTCCATCTGAGTCTGAAAGCCACACTTGCCTCTCTTTTATTTTATTTTTTTAATTTATTTATTCATTTTTATTTTTGTATGTATAAGTGTTTTGCCTGCATGTATGTAAGTGCACCTGTGGGCTGAATGTGGGAAAAGGCCAGAAGAGGGCATTGGGTCCCCTGGAACTGGAGATATGGACAGTTGTTAGCTGCCATGTGGGTTCTGGGAAGCAAATGCAGCTCCACTGTAAGAGCAGCCAGTGTTCCTAACCACTGGGCAATCTTTCCATTCCCTCCTCCACTTTTTAAAAAAGATTTTATTTCATATTTTTTTAATCTGCTCACAGGAAGGATTTTGAAATCAGCCAGTTGCAAACCAGAATTGATGATGAACAAGTTCTCAGTCTGCAGTTGCAAAAGAAGATTAAAGAATTGCAGGTGACGGCATCAAGCCCTTCCTACTCGCACGGGCTATTCCACACGTGCCTGGCCTGTTTGTTCCCCCTTTCCTGAGTTCTTTTCTTACTATATTGGAGCTAGAGAGCATGTCCTGCTAGTTTTTCTTCTCTGTCTTCTTTTCCTTTTGAGACAGATTTATTTTTCCCCACACTGGTGTTAAACTCCTGTACTAAGTACAGGATGGCTTAAAGCCATCCTCCTGTCTCAGCTGCTTGCCATCATTATCTGTCTTTTGCCTATAATTTTTTAAATCAACATTTTAATTTTTTAAGTAGCATATAGGTTATGTCTTCTTGAACAGAATCAGAATTTTCCTAGAGAGCTAACTATTGCTAGTAAAGGTGTGCTGACCGCATACCTAAGCTCATGCCCTCCCGCCTCAGCACTGAACTGCTTCTTGAAATTAAAGGAAGTCTCCATCACGATTGATCTGACCATTGCCCTACTGATAGACACTTAGGTTGTTTCCAAAGGGTGGTTGACTTATTTTCCCTTTGTAAATCATAATGTATTCACGTTCATCCTTCCTTTCTTCCTTCTCTCCTTTCTTCCTTTCTTCCTTTCTTCCTTCCTTCCCTTTTTTTTCTTTTCTTTTTGAGACAGGGTCTCCATGTAACCAACCCCAGCTGGCCTGGAACTCTCTATGGAGAACTGGTTGGCCTCAACCTGCCTCTGCCTTCTGAGTGTCCAGACTGCATAATATCTTTTTTTTTTTTTTTATCTTTTTGAGACAGGGTCTCTCTGTAGCTCTGGCTGTCCTGGAACTCCCTATGTAGACCAGGCTGGCCTTGAACTCACAGAAATCCACCTGCCTCTGCCTCCTGAGTGCTAGGATTAAAGGCATGGGCCGCCAGGCCCAGTCTCGCATAATGTCTTTTTTTTTTTTAATTTATTATTTATTTATTTATGTGTATGAACGTACTGTCTGCATGTAGGTTTGTGCACCCGTGTTGTGCAATGCCGCGGAGGTCAGAAGAGGGTGTCAGATTGCCTGCATGTATGAGTGTATTGCCTGCATGTATGAAGTGCATGGGCACTGAGGTCAGAAGAGAGCATCGGATTCCCCTGGAGCGGAAATTACCAATAGTTGTCAGCTGCCTGTGGATGCAGGGAATAGACCCTGGTTCTCTGGAAGAGCAGCCAGTGCTCTTAACCACTGAGCCATCTCTTCAGCCCCTCATAATGTATTCTTAACCTTGTGCGGCCTACCCCTTAGCACTAAGTCCCTCCTGAATTGGGTTACCTTCCACCTCCCTGACGGCATTCCTAATTCAGGCCCGCACAGAAGAGCTGGAGGAAGAAATCGAAGCAGAACACACGCTCAGAGCTAAAATTGAGAAGCAGCGCTCTGACCTCTCCCGGGAACTGGAGGAGATCAGCGAGCGCCTGGAAGAAGCCAGCGGGGCAACTTCCGTCCAGATCGAGATGAACAAGAAGCGGGAGGCTGAGTTCCAGAAGATGCGCAGGGACCTGGAGGAGGCCACCCTGCAGCACGAGGCCTCCGCGGCCACCCTGAGGAAGAAGCACGCGGACAGCGTGGCCGAGCTCGGGGAGCAGATCGACAACCTGCAGCGGGTGAAACAGAAGCTAGAGAAGGAGAAGAGCGAGCTGAAGATGGAGATCGACGACATGGCCAGCAACATCGAGACGGTCTCCAAGTCGAAGGTACCTGAATGACCCTTCTGGTCTTGGCAACCATGACTTCCGCCCTGTGAACCTCTGGAATTTCATGCCCCAGCCTCACCATATTCTAAACTGTTGCAGACTTCCCCACTTCTTCTTGTTCCCAGCTCTTCAAATGCATTCGAGCTATGTGTCCTAAATACTGGGGCTGCTGTAGCAAAATTTATAAATTGAGTATATTGTAATTTATAAACAATAGGTACGTTGCTCACAGTTCTGGAGCTGGGACTTCAGAGATCAAGGCGCACTTTCCGATTCAAAGCCCATGACTTCTTCCTGTGAGGAAAGGCAAGGAGCTAGCTCTCACCTCTGTTATAAAGACCCCTGGTGACCTCATGACCCCCACCCCCAGAGACTCTACTTCTCAATACAGTATTAGGGATTTACTTTCAACCTCTGAATTTGGGGAAAAGGCAGTAATTCAGCATTGTTCAAACTTAGTTGAGTGACCTGCCACCACTCAAGGTTCTGCTGCCCTTTCTGAATCTTCCAATTTATCTGGCATGTTCTATAATTAAATCTAAGGTTTAGATAACCAAAGGGCTTTATGGGCATTTTTTAAATTTATTTATTTATTTATTTATTTATTTATTTATTTATTTATGTGTATGAATGTACTGTTTGCTTGTAGGTTTGTGCACCCGTGTCGTGCAATGCTGCAGAGGTCAGAAGAGGGTCTCGGATTCCCCTGGAACTGGAGTTCTCCTGGAATTGGAGTTACAGACAGTTCTCAGCCGCCATGTGTGTGCTGGGGATCGAACCCGGGTTCTCTGCAAGAGCAGTCGGTACTCTTAACCACTAGGCCATCCCTCCAGCCCCTTATGGGCATTTTTTAATGCCACCTTGTTACCCCATGGTGTTTGTCACTAGGAAACATAACCAACATGAAGTTACCATGTAGGAGCACAGGTGAACCCAGGCTTTATGGCCCTTGGGGTGTATAAAACAGTAGAGCTAGAGATCGTTAGGAAAACACAGAAGGCTGCAGAGAGGGCTCAGGAGAGAACAGCACTGGCTGCTCGTGCAGAAGACCCAGGTTTGGCTCCCAACACCCATGCCCAGAAGCCTATAGCTGCCTGTAACTTCGGCTCCAGCAAATGAATATTGCTTCAGTTTCTTGGGTTTTTCTTTCTTCTTCTGGGACAACACGGATCAAATCTAGGCCTCGTGCGCACTAGGCAAGCACTCTGGCACTCCCCTGACCAGAAAGTTAATACATACTTAAAAGAAGAATCTTAAGACCCAGATTTCTAGAGCTTTTGAAACTCAGGTTCCTTTCCTTCAAGGCCACTTGCCAGAAATGCCCACCTAGAAATATATTGTCTCCTCTTCCCTACATGGAATTTTCTGTGCCTCTTCAAACTCCATGGGCCCATGCAAAGGAAGTCTCTGATCCTTTAATCTGTCCAGCTTCTAGGCAGAGCTGCCTCTATGTGACTTCACACAAAACTCCCCTCAGAGAGCAATCCTATGAGAATTGATTTAATAGCTACCCTTCCTCTCAGGATGCTCCAAGATATACTTGAGTGTTCTTCCACTCCCTGAGTTCCAGCCTCAGTACCACCTTGCTGTCCAAACCACACCATAACTCCCTGGCTGTAGCGCTCTCTCTCTCTCTCTCTCTCTCTCTCTCTCTCTCTCTCTCTCTCTCTCTCTCACACACACACACACACACACACACAGCTTCCCTACTTCAGAACAGGTTTTTGCTGCTCTGCGCTCTCCATGTTAAACTACAGTGGAAGGAGCACTTCCACTTTGCTTTATATTTTGAAGTTATTGTAGTTTTATATCCTTTGAGTTTTCTTTTTGTGAGTTACGGTCCCCCTTTCAGACCCTGCTCCCTGCTGGAACCCTTCCTGTGTCATCCTCACATGGACCCCAGCTCCTTGACACCTGCTTTGATCTAACAGCCCTACCTCTGCTGCTGCACTCTCCTGCTTTCTAGCCTAAGAAAAAGCAGGCACTCATTTATTTTCTATTTGACAGGGAGGGGAATAGATCTGCAACATGCACAAGAGTTTTAAACAAACCTAAAACTACAGGAAACCAGAGGTTGGGGTGGTGAGCCATCCATATCAATAACCCCATCAGGACTCATCTACAATGCTGAACAAACTGCTTGACACTATCCCATGTACCTACAAATATCATTCAAATAGCAGAAAGATTACTTATATTCCAAAAGGATCCTTTGAGTGGCATCTTTTCAGAAGTTTGTGTACAATCACTAAATACTAACCCACCAAACGCTGGTGTTCCAAGCATGTAATGAAGAAGCAATCACAAATTTAAAAAAGGAAATATGAAATGATTATGAGTTTTAAATTTCATTTATTTTTATGAGTATGAGTATATTCCCTATAGGTATGTAAATTCACCCATGTCACAAAGAGGCCGGAAGAGGCCATTGGATTGCCTGGAGCTGGAGTTATGGACAATTCTTAACTGCCATGGGGTTGCTGGGACTTGAACTTGGGTCCTCTGGAAGAGCAGCTAATGCTCTTAACTACTGAACTGTCTCTCCAGTCCCAATTATGATTTAAAAAAAAAGGCTTTATATGTTTCATGTTTTCATTTTGCCCAAAAAAACACCAGACAATCACATTGTCTAATTCAGTGTTGGGTACCAGGAAGCCACTACCCCATTCACATTGGCCTTTTTGCTTTGCAGAGTAACATGGAAAGAATGTGCCGGACTGTGGAAGACCAGTTTAATGAAATCAAAGCCAAGGATGACCAACAGACCCAGTTAATCCATGATCTTAACATGCAAAAGGCGAGACTGCAGACCCAGAATGGTGAGGACGGGCAGGACTCAGGTCCAGTGGGAGCCTGGGGGTCATCAGTCAGCAGTGTTAATGTAGGGACTACATCTGCTTGGCAGGGGAGCTGAGCCACCAAGTGGAAGAGAAGGAAGCTCTGGTTTCACAGCTAACCAAAAGCAAGCAGGCCCTCACCCAGCAGCTGGAGGAGCTGAAGCGGCAACTGGAAGAAGAAACCAAGGTAAGGATGCTTCTTTGAGGGAACAGCCGTCAGATAGAGCATGAGTAGCCAGGGAAAACAACCCTCGGGAGAGGCTGGTGGGAAGCCCATTGCTTGAAGGGAAGACTGGTTGGGGGAGTGTTGCATCAAAAGCCAGACGCTTCATCTCCCTGCTGTGTAGTATGGGAACCTATTCCTTAGTGCTACATGACCTTGGCATTGGGTCTCCTTCCTCAGAACTAGAAAGCCTTGCCAGTGTTCTTCCTCCTGGTTACCTCTGTCTCTCATAAACAACCTGCTGAACTTCCCTGCCAGTCAACAGCATCTCCTCCCACCACAACACCAGTTAGACCATCTCCACCCAGCAAGTCACCCTAGCTACTTAGAATGGCTTCCTCTTTCTTCATCACTCCTTGTGCTAGGTAGCTTTAGTGTCAACTGGACACACCTGGGTTGAAGGAGCCTCAATTGGGGGATTTCCTCCATTGGACTGGCCTGTGGCCATGTCTGTGGAGTATTTTCTTGATTGTTGAGTGATGTGGGAAGACCCAGCCCACTGTGGATGGTGCCATCCATGGGCAGATCATTGTGTATTGTATAAGAAAGCAGGCTGGGCGGGGCTGGAGGGATGGCCTAGCGGTTAAGAGCGACGACCGCTCTTGCAGAGGACCCGGGTTCGATCCCCAGCACCCACATGGCGGCTAAGAACCGTCTGTGACTCCGGTTCCAGGAGAACTCCAGTTCCAGGGGAATCCGAGACCGTCTTCTGACCTCCGCGGCATCGCACGACACGGGTGCGCAGACCTGCATGCAGACAATACATTTATACACATAAAAATAAATAAATAAATAAAAATTAAAAAAAAAAAAAGAAAGCAGGCTGGGCATGGGCCAGGAGAGCAAGCCACTAAGTAACATTCCTCCATGGCCTTCATGTGCTTCAGCTCTTGCCTCCAGTTTCCTGCCCTGAGTTGCTACCTTGGGCTCCCTAACTGATGAACTGTATGACTTGGGAGTTGAGGGCCAAATAAACCCTTTCCTCTCTAAGTTGGTTTGAGTCAGAAGCAAATGGAGAAGCAAACTAGAATATTCCTCTTTGTGGGTCACCTCCTATAAGATCTATTCTTAGGGGCTGGAGAGATGGCCTAGCGGTTAAGAGCGCCAACCACTCTTGCAGAGGACCCGGGTTCGATCCCCAGCACCCACATGGCGGCCGAGAGCCGTCTGAAGCTCCAGTTCCAGGAGGGCTCCAGCTCCAGGGGAATCTGAGACCCTCTTCTGACCTCCGCGGCATTGCACGACACGGGTGCACAGACTTGCATGCAGACAGTACATTCATACACATACAGAAATAAATAATAATAATAAAAAATTTTAAAAAAAGATCTATTCTTAAGTAGCTTTTCTCAAAAAATACATGGCTTGGAGAGAACCCTTGAGATGTTCACATAAACATGAACATCATTCAACATCTAAACATTTATGTCTGTAAATATACATCTCTACAACAATCTGTAAACTTATGACAAGAATCATTTCCCCTGACTGGAATAGGGGAGAGTAACAAAGCCCTAGTAGAACCATGCACATAGTAGGTGCTCACTAAATGCTACTGATAGTAGACTTCAGGCAATAATTAGGAAATGTGGGTGTCTAAAACCCCCGCAGAATGGAATTCTGAGGTAGGTGTGATTTGGTTAAGATGGAATTTTTTTTTAATTCTAATCTTTCACTTCTAGAAAAGAACAAATCTATATCTCCCAACTTTACATTGTGAGGGAGGATTTCTGGTGGGCTAGGGAGCAAGGGGGTGTGCTGAGAAGAGGAGCCTGAACATGCAGTGAGGGTCCCTGGAGGCGTGAGGACACCCTCTGTTTCTGGGACTGCAGTAAGGCCCCATACTCTCTTTTCTTTGATAATAGAACCAGAAGGCATTTTACAGTCATTTTAGCTAGAGCTGGATTTTCCCTGTCCACATGGGCACTGAGGGAGAAAGAGAGGAAGCAAAGGAGGAAGGGAGGCTCAGAACATGTCCCCCCATTTTGGGGACAAGGAGATGGAGCCACAGACTCAGCTAGCTCCACCAGAGGACTGTGTACAGGGACACAGTCCTCTGGAAACACCAGAACATGCCATAGCTTTCTCATGCTCACAAGCATCCCCTCAACACTGCATGAAGTAGAGAGATTATTCCCCTTCAATTATCTTTTAATCCTTTTGATTGCATCCACAGAAAGGTCTCAATATGGACAATATGTCTTTAATATTGGCTTATTTACTTTTTTACCACCCAAACTTTCATGCATTTATTTATTTGTTCTTTGCCCAATTCTTCCTCTAGTCTGTAAGCTTCAGTGGGGTAGGGCACAAGGCCCTTTCAAAACCACCTTAAGTCATGGAGAACAATGCAGGACACACAGTATGGTCTGACTTGCAGGTGGCTGGCAAATTGGTGAATGAGTCTCATAAGCATATCCCGAAACAGATTTAGCAACAATATATAAGTGTTCCTCCTGTCTGTCAGTCACAATGTCACGGACTCATGGGGAACCTTTTAGATGGTTGTAAGAGTAATAAACATGGAAGAATAAAAAGTTTGGATTCTGCTCTACAGTTTACTTATCCTGCTAGAAGTTTTCACTATCTCATAGGCTGAGGCCTGTAAAAATCGTGGGCTTGTACTGTGGGTAGTATTACCTTTTGACTTTTTTTTTTTTTTACTTTTTGTCTTTTTACTAAGATCTCAAGTTTTATACCTGAAGTACAATTTCTCAGGCCTTACTAATTATTTATTTCTGGTTATACTTTCCTTTTGGATGTTTAAGGATACACATTTAACCCAGATTAACCAAGGTTTTTATTTTCTCAAGGTCAGTCGAGGATCTGGTCCTCAAGGGTCACTCAGGTTTTGGAGGGGGCGGGGGGAGGGAGCCCCTGGCTCCTTTTGGCTTTCCATCACCAGTTCCATGCACTCGAGGACAAAGTCAGGTCCTGCTAGACCAGGCTTCCCTTTCTGAAGTATGAGCAGACTTTAATCTTCATACTTATTTACTTTATTAAGAAACAGAGGAGCCAGGCGTGGTGGCACACACCTTTAATCCCAGCACTCGGGAGGCAGAGGCAGGCGGATCTCTGTGAGTTCAAGGCCAGCCTGGTCTACAGAGGATAGCTGGGGCTACAGGGAGACCCTGTCTTGAAAAGACCAAAAAAAGAAAAAAGAAAAGAAAAAAAAATAATAAAACAGAGGGTCAGCGCAGGACTGCAGCATGTGAACTCCCTAGATAGATGCTGACAATATTGTTTTACCCCCATTGCATATCTTTTTATGGTTGTTTATGATTTGGGGAAGAGGATCTTGCAATGTAGCTTGAAATGTCCTGGAATTCACCACATAGGTCAGGCTACCCTCAAATTTATGATCCTTCTGCCTCAGCCTCCTAAGCACTGGGATTACTAACATGCCTGGCTACATATTGGTAGTTTTCTTGTTACTACAAAGTGGTTCTTTGTTGTGTGTGTGTTGTGTGTGTGTGTGTGTGTGTGTGTGTGTGTGTGCATTTGGTCTTTTTGAGATGGGGTGTCTCTGTAACCCAGCTGGCCTGAAACTCACTCTGTACAGCAGGCTGGCCTTGAACTCACAGAGATCCACCTGCCTCTGCCTTCCAAGTGCTGAGATTAAAGGTGTGTATCACCATGCCTGGCTTAAAAATATATTTTAAAATATGATTGATGTGGTGGCACAAGCCTTTAATCCAAGCACTCGGGAGGCAGAGGCAGGAGGATCTCTGTGAGTTCAAGGCCAGCCTGATCTATAGAGCGGGCTCTAGGCCAGCTGGGACTACAGGGAGACCCTGTCTCAAAAATACATACATATATATATGTATGTATATACATATATATGTATATACATATATATATGTATGCATATACATATATATATGTATATATGTGTGTATATACATATATATATATATATATATATATATATATATATAATGATTGAGTGCACAGTGCTTAGATCGGGGATTTCCCAGGACCACCTGAAGCACAGCTCTCTTCACAATATCCAAGAGCTGGAACCAACCCAAGTGCCCCTCAACTGATGAGTGGATAGAGAAAATGTGGTACATCTATACAATGGAGTTCTATGTAGCAGTAAAAAAAGATGACATCATGAACTTTGCAGGTAAATGGATGGAACTAGAAGATTTCATGTTAAGTGAAGTAACACAGTCCTCAAAAAAAAAAAATGATGAATGGTATCCTTCATCTGTGGATGCTAGCACCAATTACCTAGTTGTAAGGCAAACTGAGAGTTAATGTTATATTCCTTGTGATCTGAAAAAAACTGTGTTCTTATATTGTGATCCTTTGACAGGTTCTAGAACTAAGCTAACATTTATTTTCAGAGTTAGGAATTTTTGGTATATGGGTGGAGGGTATGTATGCATATTTTAGAGTAATATAAGATCAAAAGAATGAGGAAAAAATTAGTTTGTCATGATGTTATATCTAACCACAGTATTTTATGGGAGTGCTTCTTAGTATTTCTTATACAAGGTTGCTTGAGCTTTTGTCCAAGCATTTTCTAAAATATTACACAGTAGTTAAAAGTTTCAGGCTGGTATAACTTAGCCTTTCTGGATGCTTAACAACCATACTTAATGCCCATACCAATTTGACCGAGGGTTTTAGGGATAACTTTGTTCCTTGCCCTCAGAAGTCAACTAAGTCCCAGGGGACTATGCATGGGGGCATCTCTCGAAATGTCCTGCAAATGTGAGTCACCAGTCTTCTTGTGCAGGGAGGTCTTGGAGATCCACTAATGGGACTTCAGCCAGTGTCCAGTCTATAAAGAGGAAAGTCTGTTTATGCCTCAAAAAGGGAAGCCTGGTCTAGCAAGACCTGACTTTGTCCTCAAGTGGGTGGAAGTAGTGATTGAAAAATCAAAAGGAGCCAAGGGATCCCCCCCCAAAAAAAAACCTGATTGACCCTTGAGGACCAGATCCTCAACCAACCTTGATAAAACAAAAACCTTGGTTAATCTAGGCTAACCGTGTGGCCTTAAACATCCAAAAGGAAAGTATAACCAGAAATAAATAAACAGTAAGGCCTGAGAAATTATACTTCAGGAATAAAACTTGAGATCTTAGTCAAAATACAAAAAGTAAAAAAAAAAAAAAAAAAAAAAAAAAAAAAAACGAGCACAGTTGTTTTGCCTGTCTTACTGGCACGTGCAGCTACCCTGTGGCTGCCACTGCTTTTGCCACTCTTCAAAGACATGAGACACAGCTTTTCAACCTTCCAATATGGACAGAAGACTCATATCTCTCCAAGAATCTTCCAAACCTTCAGTGCCAGATGGGGACTGCTAAGACATCCAACTTGTGGACTGAGCTACTACTGGGGTTTCAGCCTCTTCAGCGTATAGACTGCCATTGTTGGACTACCCAGGCAGTATCACAGAGACGAGTACAGGAAGATCAAAACAGGACATGATGCTTACTGGACCTCATTTGGTGACCATGGGAAGGGAAAACCCCAGTGTGGAGCACAAGGGCAGAACTGATGGTGGTTTGGGCTTGCCAAGGAGGAGTCTTCAAATATGACATCTTTCAGCTTAGTAAAGAAAAAAGTCACAAACTGAAGATGCCAAAACCTATGATATACGTGGCATGCATATATGCATATTTTGGAGTGATAGATATTGGAAGGAATAACAACAACAACAACAACATAAAAAGACTGGGTCAAAGAACTGACTGAAACAGTGAACTTCTGCTCGAAACAGTAAACTTCTGTATCGAGAATTTTGAGAGAGACTGAGAAAAAGATGAAAAACATGTTTAGCAGAGTGCATGAGCTCTGGTGGGGTGGGGGGGCAGGGAGAGAATCATGGGTCTAGATTTGATTTGAAATTTTATATGAAATACACAAAGCTTCAATAAAAAATTGGCTTTGAACAAAATATAATGATCATGGAGAAAATCTTTAAAAATTCGAACAGGGGACTGGAGAGATGGCTCAGTGGTTAAGAGCACTGGCTGCTCTTCCAGAGGACTCAACTTTGGTTCCCAGAACCCATATGGTGACTAATAGCTGTCCGTAACTCCAGTCCCAAGTGATCTGACACCCTCTTCTGGCCTCCATGGGCAGCACACTCACATGGTAGACTTACCTACATGCAGGCCACTCATACACATAAAATATAAATGAATGAATGAATGAATGAATAAATTAAATAAATAAATAATAAAAAGGAAACACTTGAAATGCTGATATGACAAAATTTGTGAACCAATGTGGGACTGATTCCACTTGGGGAAAACTATTTAAACTGTCACTTGAAAGAGTGTGCTTTTGCAATTTGTTACGCCTTTAATTCCTAGGCCAAGAACGCACTGGCCCACGCCCTGCTGTCCTCCCGCCATGACTGTGACCTGCTGCGGGAGCAGTATGAGGAGGAGCAGGAAGGCAAAGCCGAGCTGCAGAGGGCGCTCTCCAAGGCCAACAGCGAGGTGGCCCAGTGGAGGACCAAATACGAGACAGATGCCATCCAGCGCACGGAGGAGCTGGAGGAGGCCAAGTATGGATCCAAGCCCCCCACAAGAGAGAAGGCCTTGGACACAGCTAAGGGGGAGGGCAGTCTCCCTCTCTGGAGAGTCTGCTTCCCCCACCCTTCGTAGTTTCTTGAGCATTCAGAGAGTGGCCCCCCTTCCTGGGGACTCTCTGTCTGTCCCTCTGCTTCCATGGTGAATCCTTATCGACCTGCTTTGCCACTAAAGCATTTTAGGGTTATTCTGGTGACATGGTCATGTCACTTGATGAGGATGATGAGTTCTGAGAAATGTATCATTAGGGGATTTTGTCATCTTATGAATCTCTAGTATATATCCACAAACCTAGACAGTAGATAAGCCAGTCCTCCATGCGGCCTCTTAATGCTGTCAAGAGACTCCAGAAGCCCGACATGCACATGTTGCCATGGGCCTCCCACAGTGCAGCATTTATAGGAAACTTCTCTTTCATAACTAGGAAGAAAGGTATAGCACAGTAAATCCCAAGCCAGGGGCAGTTTTTTATGGTCACTATTGAGTTTCATGCTCTGCACAGAGCTGTGTGAGCCGTACTTTGAAGGACCAGCGGTGCAGCAGCTTTGCATGTACCCACATCCTACAAACATCGCTGCGTTCCAATGGCTATTGTCTTACTAGGTGATGGGAATTTTTCAGCTCTGTGACCATCTCACAGGACCACCATTGGCTGTGGGCTACGGCACACTGCTCTGCAGCATTTGACTGCTACATCCTCCCCACTCAGGCCCCAGTCCACCTCTTCCAGACTGTTCACTTCTTAATCTGATAGTTACTTACTGAAATACTCCATTTTGCCAAGATAAAACATCTGGTTCTCCTAGAAAAAAACTGGCCCAGAGACTCCAGGACGCTGAGGAAAACACAGAGGCGGCCAACTCCAAGTGTGCCTCCTTGGAGAAAACCAAGCAGAGGCTTCAGGGAGAAGTGGATGACCTGATGCTAGACTTGGAGAGAGCCAACACAGCCTGCGCCACCCTGGACAAGAAGCAGAGGAACTTTGATAAGGTCCTTCCCTAACCACTTAACGGAAGGGGTGGCCACAGTGGTGTTGAGATGCACGTTCATGCTTGAGGCCTGCTGCTAAAGCCTCAATCCACAGGTCCAGCAACCCTATATTTCTGTAACCATGCCTCCAAAGGAAATTTCATTTCCAGCCAAAGCTATGAGTTTATCATACAGATTGGGCATCTCTCATCCCAAAATCCTGTCTGAAAGTTTTGAGTGCCGTGACCTCATGTCTGGCCTCATGTTACTGGTGGCAGTTAAAACACAAAAGGGGAGATGGCTTAGTGGGTAAAAATATTTGTTGTGCAAGTGTGAGTTTGAATCCCCAGATCCCATGTTAAAGCTGGACATGTGGCATGAGCATCTGTAATCCCAGCATTCATGTGGGCAGAGCCTGAAATCACAGGCCAGCCTGGCACACCAACAGCAAAACTTTCAAACACTCTCTTGAACAAGATGGAAGGCAAACACTCTCTCAAACAAGATGGAAAGCAAGGCCTGATACCTGGGGTTGTCCTCTGACCTCCATGTGCACTCCATGGCAGGCTCATGCCTGCACGTACACATAAATGTGTATATATGCACACATCTCATACATTCACACATCATATATGTATGCACATCACACACACACACACACACACACACACACACACAATTATCTTTCAAAATTCCCTTCAGGATATGTGCACAAGGTACAAAATGAAATGTAAGTGAATTTTGAGTTCTCAATTTTGTGTGAGAATTGGGTCCCAGGTACATCTTATCTATGAAAACATTCCAAATTCTGGGAGGAAATGTCAAATCTAAAACTTTACTGGTCCCGGGGCTGGAGAGATGGCTCAGCGGTTAAGAGCACCGACTGCTCTTTCAGAGGACCTGGGTTCGGTTCCCAGCACCCACATGGCAGCTAAGAACTGTCTTTAGCTCCAGTTTCAGGGGAATCTGATGCCCTCTTCTGACCTCCACAGCATTTCACCTACCTACATGCAGACAGTACATTCATACACATAAAAAAAAAAAAAAGTAGCAAATCAAACCTTACTGGTCCCAAGCATTTCAGACCAGCAATACTCACACTGTGTTTTCAGAACCCAGCAGAGGACCTGTAAGAACATCAGAGTTTGGAGCCCCTGGTCTAGGGTGGGACCCCCATGGGACCCACCCTCTTCCTTTGGTTCCCTAAGGAGGGAAGGGCAAAGCCTTGGCATTGCCGACATTGTTTGAATGGCCCCTGAAGTCCCCGACCCTTTTTTTACCTTTTTTTTGGTCTTTATGAGACAGGGTCCCCCTGTAGCCCCAGGTGTCCTGGAACTCACCATGTAGACCAAGATGGCCTTGAACTCACAGAGATCCCCCTGCCTCTGCCTTCTGAGTGCTGGGATTAAGGTGTATGCCGCCACCCTGACCCCTGGCCATTTCTGCTTCCTACATACCCATTTCTCACATCTCAGGTCCTTGCAGAGTGGAAGCAAAAGCTGGATGAAAGTCAGGCTGAGCTGGAAGCTGCTCAGAAAGAGTCCAGGTCTCTCAGTACTGAAATATTCAAGATGAGGAATGCCTATGAGGAGGTGGTGGACCAGTTAGAGACACTGAGGCGGGAGAACAAAAACCTGCAAGGTGAGGTCTGGAGGCCACAGGTGGGTGGACGCTCTCCTTCCCCTGCTGCCTCTGTAGCCCCATTTGCCCTCCTCCCTCCCTTTCCCCTACAAGGTCCTAATCCATTAAAACCCCACATTTACTAGTGTGCCCAAGGCTCAAACTTTCTTATAAGGCTGATAGCAATGAATCCCATTTGGGAGGAGGTCACTAAGCCCTCTACTGTTAGAGAATAACACTATCCAGGTAATGTGTCCTTTAAGTGATCTTGCATCCTTGGCCATGTTGCTGAATCTTTTAATGACCTCAGACTTATGGCCTATAAAAGGAGAAGACCAGATCCCATGTTACCCTAACCTCTGCTGGTACTGAAAGACAGTCCATGTGTTTTCTGGTCTTCTCCTTGATGGCTATGTGTGCTCTGAGAAATCAGGAGGCCGTAAAGAGGTCTCTCCTTGTTGCTCATTTCTCTGTGTGGTTCAGTTGAGGCAGCACATCTGTGTCTTGCTGACAGCCCATCTGTTTTAGTTCATCGTCCATTGCTGGGACAAAACACTCTGACCGACACCAACTTGGGGAGGAAAGGGTTTATTCAGCTTACATCTCCTGGGTCACAGTTCATCACTTAGGGAGCCCAAGGCAGGAACTCAGGGCAGGAACCTGGAGGCAGGAGCTGAAGCACAGGCCATGGAGGAATGCTGTTCACTGGCTTGCTCCCCTGGCCCATGCCCAGCCTGCCTTCTTATACGGTACACAACAACCTGCCCAGGGTGGCACCACTCATTGTGGGCTGGGCCCTTCCACACTGCTCGACTGGCCACAGGCCAGTCCAACGGAACCAATTCCCTAATTGAGGCTCCCTCAACCCAGGTGTGTCAAGTTGACACTAAAGCTATCCAGCACAATTGACCCCTTGTCAACTTGACAAAACACATCACTATTAAACCACCACCTTTCCAGTTCTTATCCCCAACGTATGATGTTAACATTAATCATAACCTAAGACAGTACAACCTTAAAAGCCCCACAGTCCTTAAAATGTCCAAACACTTAAAAGTTCACAGTCTGTTAAAAGTCTAACTGTGGGCTGCTGTAAAATCCAAAACAAGTACTGTCTTATTTAGGGAAGAATCAGGCACACTCAAACAAAACCTAAATCCAGCAAAGTAGCTCAAGGCTGGACACCTGGGACTCACTCACGATCTTCTGGGCTCCAAAGGGTTTCGGCAGCTCCCCTTCTCTGACTCTGCCATCCGTGGCACACACAGCTCATCTCGCAGGCCCAGGCCGACTCCATTCCACACCTGCTGCTGCTCTTGGTGGTCGTCCCATGGTCCTGGCATCTCCAAAAAGCTGGGGTCACCACTGAAACTGAGGCAGCACCTTCACCAATGGTCCCTTCTGACCTCTCCTGGTGCAAAGCCTCAGCTTCTCTCCATGACCCCTGCAATCCTGGGGTCTTCACTGCAACCGAGGTGCACTTCCACCAATGGTCTTTCCTGACCTCTCACAGTGCCAAGCCTCGGCTGATCTCTGTGACCCCCTCAAATTTCAACACCAGAACCATATAGGAGACTCTTACACACTACCAAGTCCTGCTTCTGGCTTGACATGGAGGCTCAAGCCCCTTCTGGAACACAGCTTCTGTGTGCTGACCCTGAAGAAATTCTTCCCAGAAGATTTCACCACAGTGATGCTGGTGTCTTGTTACTTACAGCTGATTTTTCAGCCCCAGCTAACCAGCATCAATTGTCCCAGTACAACAAAGATTTCACTTCAGGTTACTTACAGCTGATTCTTCAGTCCCAGCTGACCAGAACCCACAGATTAAACAGTTCTGATGATCTCTGCTTCCCTTTGAAACTAGAAACTTCACAAGCCAGGCCTCCATCTTCTACAAATCCTTCAGCAAAACTGCTCCAAGCTCCACAGCGACAATCTTTAGGCATTCAATGATTTTTCTAGCCCAAAGTTCTAAACGCTTCCACAATCCTTCCAGAAAACACCAAGGTCAGGTCTGTCACAGCAATACCCCACTCTCAGTACCAATTTCTGTTTCAGTTTGTCTTCCATTGCTGTGACAAAACACTCTGACTGACACTAACTTGGGGAGGAAAGGGTTTATTCAGCTTACATCTCCTGGGTCACAGTTCATCACTTAGGGAGCCCAGAGGCAGGAGCTGAAGCACAGGCCATGGAGGAATGCTACCCACTGGCTTGCTCCCCTGGCCCATGCCCAGCCTGCCCTCTTATACAGTACACAACTGCCCAGGGTGGCACCACCCATAGTGGGCTGGGCCCTCCCACATTGCCCAACAATCAAGACAATACTCCACAGATGTGGCCACAGGCCAGTCCAATAGAGCCAATGCCCCATTTGAGGCTCCCTCAACCCAGGTGTGTCAAGTTGACACTAAAGCTATCCAGCACACCATCTGAACAGCTTCCCGTATTCTGTCCTATCTAAATGTCATGAATGAACTGTCGATTAAACTGCCTGGCAAATGCCTATGCTGTAAAGCTAGAACCTGTTGAAAGAGCCTAAATCGAGCCTGTCCTTTACAGAAGAGATTTCCGACTTAACGGAGCAGATTGCAGAAACTGGCAAGAACCTTCAGGAAGTGGAAAAGACCAAGAAGCAAGCAGAGCAAGAGAAGTCTGATCTCCAGGCTGCCTTAGAAGAGGCGGAGGCAAGTATCTTGTCTGGAACTGGATATTGGGAAGCTCTGGCAAACAGGAAGCTGAGAAAGGCTGCACTCGCCCACCCACAGGGACCCTTCCTGCCTGCTGGGCTTGGAGTTTCCACTGGGAAGAGCAGCCAGCCACCACTTATCCCTGAGTGTCATCTAGCCCATGTCTCCTTCAGAGAATAAATAAATGTGTTCTTTATGTCCTCAGATCTTCCTCTCAGGAAGCAAACATCAATCACATTATCCTGAGAGCCAGCTCAGTTTCCCACAGTGTCTGTTTAATACGCAGTCGTACATAGCATCTTCGGCTACTGGGAATCCTGTGTCAGCAAAACAGACCCAGAGTCTCCTGGTGTTAATGATCAGTAGTGGACAGTGTAGAAGAACCAGCAGAGATGTTTCTGGAATGGACCAGTGCAATATTAGACACCAGTTATCCTATCACTGTAGAGACTAGAATAGTGTCGAAAGATGTTCCATCTCTCTCAAAACAAGATTACTTATTAACAGCATATACAAAGTTTTAGTCCCAATTTCATCACTATTAGAGACACTTTGGAGTATCCAAACCTCAGAACATTGTTTTTTCATCTGTAAAATAGGCATTATTATTCCATGTTTATCATAGTTTGAATGAAATGCTCACTTAAGGTGATGCTGCCAGATGTGGTGGTGCAACCTGTAATCTCAGCACCTGGGAAGCTAAAGGAGGAGAATCACAGGTTCCATAGAGAGTTCCAGGCCAGCCAGGGCATGATCCTATCTCAAAAAGCGAAAGCAAAAACAAGCAAACCGCAAATCGAAAGGACACCGCGATGCTCATACTCCATACTTGCATCCTTTGCTCTTACCAGGGTTCTCTGGAACATGAAGAGAGCAAGATCCTGCGCGTCCAGCTAGAGCTAAGCCAGGTAAAATCTGAGCTTGACCGCAAGGTCACAGAGAAAGATGAGGAAATCGAGCAAATAAAAAGAAACAGCCAGCGTGCCACAGAGGCCTTGCAGAGCGTGCTAGATGCCGAGATACGCAGCCGCAATGATGCCCTGAGGCTGAAGAAGAAGATGGAGGGTGATCTCAATGAGATGGAGATTCAGCTGGGCCATGCCAACCGCCAGGTGGCAGAGACCCAGAAACACTTGCACACAGTCCAAGGCCAGCTCAAGGTGGGTCCCTGCCTCTTTGGCAGCCTGATGGACTCACCCTGCAGCTCTGCCCTGACTCCTCCTGGTTTCCCTTGAAGGACTCCCAGCTACACCTGGATGACACCCTGAGGAGCAACGAGGACCTCCAGGAGCAGCTGGCCATGGTGGAGCGCAGGAACAGCCTCCTGCAGGAGGAGGTGGAGGAGTTGAAGGTGGCCCTAGAGCAGGCAGAGCGAACCCGAAGGCTGTCGGAGCAGGAGCTGCTGGACTCCAGCGACCGCGTCCAGCTGCTGCACTCGCAGGTGAGTGTTCTCCGTGGTCCACCTTGGGGCAGGTAGAGCCACTACTCTTCCAGGTGCTAACTCTCTCCAAGCAGCTCGTCCTCTAGCACCGTACCACCACTCAGAATGCCCCTGCGGGCAGATGGAACCCAAGCCGATTGGCAAGAAACTCCCTCCCCATTCCTCTCAGACTAGCAGTCAAGACCAACCTGGGGCTGGTGAGAAGGTTTAGGAGGTAAAGGAAATTGCTGCCAAGTCTGACTGAACTTGAGTTCGATTCCCAGGGCCCACATGATGGAAGGACAGAACTAAAACCCCAAAGTTGTACTCTGGACTACACAAACACACTGTGACACATATAAGCATGGGTGAACACAGTCAGACAGACAGACAGACAGACACACACACACACACACACTAATGGGCAAAAAATTTTTAAGAGACCAACTCATTGCCAAGTAAGCCTTGATTCTTTTTTGGGGGCGGGGGTCTTTTTGAGGCAGGGTGTCCCTTTAGTCCCAGCTGGCCTGGAGCCCACTATGGACACCAGGCTGGCCTTGAACTCAGAGACCCACCTGCTTCTGCCTCCTGAGTGCTGGGAAGCCTTGATTCTTGATTGGTAAGAGTTCTGAGATTTCTTTCATCAGAAATAAAGAGAAAATGTCATGCATGCTGGAAGGTGTGGCAGGGGTCAGGGGGATGCAGAGAACTAGAGCAAGGAGACACTAAGGATTCATAAGGCACACGGGGAAGGCTTCACTGGGAAATATGAGTCACCCAGAGTACTTGGAGGGGAAAAATACTTGGGTTCAGAAGCATTTTCCTTTTGGGATGTAGGAACATTTGAATATGCAGGAGGAGCTGTGTTGAGAGTAGGGTGAAAGACTACACACGAAGCCTCATGCACACTTCATACCCATATCCTGACAGGGATTTTGGCTGTGGCTCATTACATGAGGTCAGGTGTGGAATTTTCCTCTTGTGCTATCATATTGATACTCAGAAAGTTTTGGGTTTGGGGACATACTTGGATTTCAGGAGTTCAGATGAGGATGATGGACCTGTAATTTAAGCTGAAATATTAAGCTATTAAGATTTTCTTTACAAAGAACTATTTTCATCATTTTTATGCAAGTTTTTAAGTTGTTTGCTTTTTAATTTTTTTTTTTTTGACACAAGGTTTCCCTATAGCCCCAGTTGGTCTGTAACTTGCTACTTAGACCAGGCTGACTTCCATCTCATAGAGATCCACCTGCTTCTGCCTCCTGAGTGCAGAGATTAAAAGCACATGCTACCACACCCAGCAAGTTGTTTTATTTTAAAAATATAAATCATAAGCAAACACATAGAAGAAAAAAATCAATCACATGGTTGACATTTTGAGTTCTCTCAATCTTAGGACCTTGTGATTGCATAGACACTTTACTTTCGTAAAACTGTGAGCAATCTTTTACAACCTCTGCAACCTCTAACTCATTTAACAATGTGTCCAAAATATATTTCTAACTCTTTAAATAGTCTTCCATGCTATGGGTTCTAATGACGGAAAAGCAGGCTATGAAATTTGCATATTAAGGCCATAATCAGTGTTCTGTGGTCGACTATTTTAGATTGTTCCCAATAAAAAAATTTTACTATTAGAAAGACTAATTAATGTTCTCATAACTAAATTTTCACATTCATCTGCGATTACTATTGTCAATATTTCTAGAAGTAAATAACTTTCTAGGAGCAAAATTTCAGAGTTTAAACAGTTAAGACATTTGTAATGCATCATGAGCTGCTCTTTAATGAGGCTGTCTGAATTCTTATCCCATATATTCCCACATGAGGACTGTTCTACAAATTCTCCAAGACTCTTGTTGTTAAATCTTTACTGATTTCATTGTTGAAACATAACTTCCCTGGTTTATAAAATTATTTTTTACTAATGATAAGGTAGAACATTTCATCATTTTGTTGTCTACTCGTATTTTTCTCGTGTGTTTTACCTTTTGCATTTCTCAATCTTTTTATTGATTTATCTTACTTTTGTAAGGAAGGAACTATTTTTCCGGTGTATGTGTGTGTGTGTGTGTGTGTGTGTATTTGTGTATTTTAAATGTTTGGTAGTTTGTCATTACCCTTCCAATTCCATGCATGGTATATTTTAATTAGTAGAAATATTTTTTCATTTCATATACATGTGTCTATCAATCATATTCCTGTTCCAATGCCTTTTACTGAATAATCTATCCATCCTCAAATGTTTGAAATTCTACTTTATCATTCACTCAGTTTCTTGATATACAGCTTTTGGCTCTGTTTCAGAACTTTCTGTTCAGTCAAGAATGATATTGTGCCCAGTAGACCACTCATGTGGAAAATAAGAAGTGGAACATGACTATGATTCACATCCCTCCCCGCCCACCTCCCTCCCTTCCTATTGTTTTATGTGCCCATATGAAACCTTCACCCTCAAATCTAATTTTTCTTGCAGAACACAAGCCTGATAAACACCAAGAAGAAACTGGAGGCTGACCTAGCTCAGTGCCAGGCCGAGGTGGAGAATGCCATCCAAGAGTCCAGAAACGCAGAGGAGAAGGCCAAGAAGGCCATCACCGATGTGAGCTTTGTTCTTTGCAGAAATGGTGCCGGGAGATGAGAAGGGGGGGCCTAAGCCAGGGTGTGGCTGGGTTTCATCTCTTCAGAGCATAGCCAGTCAGTGAAGGCTTCTTAGATGTCAGGGGACACGGTCATCAGAGACAAAAAGTGGAACATGCTGACCTGAGAGGAGGCTCAGCATGAGGCACAAGACCAATCCTAACAACATGACCCAGATGCTCTGGGTGGTGCCAGGTGGGTAGCCACTGATTTGTCCTGTGAACTGACCCAGGCAGCCATGATGGCGGAGGAGCTGAAGAAGGAGCAGGACACCAGCGCCCACCTGGAGCGGATGAAGAAGAACCTGGAGCAGACGGTGAAGGACCTGCAGCTCCGTCTGGATGAGGCTGAGCAGCTGGCGCTGAAGGGCGGCAAGAAGCAGATCCAGAAGCTGGAGGCCAGGGTGGGTGGTTTGAGAGGACACTGGCTTTCCAGGGGGTGTTGCTTTAGCTACCTCAGGCAGAATCACAAGCCAGAAATTAGATAGTGAGGAAGGGCCATAGGTGGACGAGACTGCAAAATGCACTTCACAGTATTTGATGTTTATTTGTTTTTATTGTCTTGAGTCAGGGTCTCAGTATGTAGACCTGGATGGCCTGGAACTTGCTATGTAGATAAGTCTGGCCTTAAATTCATAGAGAGCCATCTGCTTCTCCCTCCTGAGTGCTGGGATCAAAGGCATGTACCACCACACCCAGCTCTGAGTACTTGAAAAACTGGCAGTGGGCCACACTTCGCACCTAGTTCTTTTTTTTTTTTTCTTTTTTGGTCATTTCAAGACAGGGTCTCCCTGTAATCCCAGCTGTCCTGGAACTCACTCTGTAGAACAGGCAGGACTTGAACTCACAAAGATCCGCCTACCACTCTGCCATATGCAAATATACTTTGACATACAGATAGGTATCTGAGTAATCATAACAAGATGATGGTTTTAATTTAAGTTTCTGAGATTTATTCTGTCTTTAATTGTGTGTATCTCTGTGCTACATGTGTCTGCATGTGAGTTTGCACATGTGTGAGTGCAGTTGCCTGTGGATTCCAGAAGAGAGTGTCGGGTCCCTAGAGCTGGAGTTACAAGCAGTTGTGAATCACCAGATGTGGGTGCTAGGAACCGAACTCAGGTCCTCTGAAAGAGCCATATGTGCTATTAACCAATGAACCACCTCTCCAGATCCAGGATGACACTTTTTTTTTTTTTTAAATTTTTTTTTTTTATTATTATTTATTTTTGTATGTGTATGAATGTATTGTCTGCATGCAGGTCTGTGCACCCGTGTCGTGCAATGCCGCGGAGGTCAGAAGAGGGTCTCGGATTCCCCTGGAACTGGAGTTCTCCTGGAATTGGAGTTACAGACGGTTCTTAGCCGCCATGTGGGCGCTGGGGATCGAACCCGGGTCCTCTGTAAGAGCGTCGGTGCTCTTAACCGCTAGGCTATCTCTCCAGCCCCAGGATGACACTTTTTAATGTCCACTTCCTGGTGTCCATGTAGATTCATGTCTGTGCACATACATGGGGAGAACATGGCATGCTCATGAAATTCCACATTTCGCTGGGAGTCCTCCTCAGACCAGGCTTCATTTTGGTAACAATGCCTGTTTTCTGTAAAATCTGCCATCTCTCCTCGCCTCCTGCCTCTGGTGATGCACTTCTTGGCTTTTCTAATCTCTAAATGCAGTGTGAGATTCCGGTCCTACTCAGTCCCCAAAGGAGCATGATTGGCACTTCTTCTTCCAAGTCAATACACTAGAGAAGTTTCATCGCCAAATGCAGAAGCCTGGCTTGTTCTCTGAGTGCATTTGCATTCACCCAGCTCCTTGCTGATCACTGTCTTTGTTTCCTCTGCCTCTTGATTTCTCCCTTTTCCCTGTAGATCTCGGTTGCTTATTTCAATCATTTTGGAAATGGGCTACATGAACAATTGACATTTTAGAGAAGGGCCATATGGAGGAGGTTATTAGAATATCTCTTTTGTCCCTGAGAGAGAGAGAGAAAATGGAAGAGTGGGCAGAAATGAGGAGGAGGAAAAGAGAAGGAAACAACCTTTCCCAGCAGGAAAGCTCCCGTACAGTTGTTCTTAATGCGAGTCTCCCTGGAATGTGGTCACCAAGCACATGGATCCTTTTAAATATGAAAAAAGGGTTTTTTTTCTTTTGCTACCCCCATAGACATGTGAGTGGTGAATGTAGTAAACAACAGACAGGTTAGAACTCTACTCATCAGAATTTAAATTCTTATTTTCTTTTTTTTTTTTTTATTAATTTTATTTATTTCTGTATGTGTATGAATGCACTGTCTGCATGCAAGTTTATGCACCCGTGTCGTGCAATGCCGCGGAAGTCAGAAGAGGGTATCGGATTCCCCTGGAACTGGAGTTTCAGACGTTTCTCGGCTGCCATGTGGGTGCTGGGGATCGAACCCGGGTCCTCTGTAAGAGCGGTCGGCGCTCTTAACCACTAGGCTATCTCTCCAGCCCCAAATTCTTATTTTCAGTATTCCCTCTCTTTTCCAAAGAAGAACAGATTAGGCCCATCCCACCTTCTGACTCTTTCCTGGGCTTGGCCAGAAGCCCTCAGCCAGTGAAGCATCCCCTCAGCACCTTGACTGTCCTTCAACCCCAGCTTCCTCAGTGCCCAAGCCACACAAAGCTTCCAGAGGCCTAGAGAGCAAGCCTGGGAAGCAACAGGGAGATGTTTAGCAAGATATGGTGAAAGACCATTCAAGGTCTAGCAAACAGAGAGTGAGGCTGTCGTTGGAACAGAGCCCAGAGTAGTAGGCCTGTTCCACTGAGAGTTTTCAAAGTTGATCTTGTGGGTCTCCCAGCCTGGAGCTACCCCCTTAGCAGCTCCTGGGATTCCCCAGGGAGAAGGACATGTGGCTGGTTGGGGATGCCCCTGCCCCTCACTTAGATCTCTTTGGATTTGGGACATTAAGACCACGGTTGGTGACCTGCTGTGTTGGTGGCTCCCCTCTTTCCTCAAGACTTCAGAAAAAGCAGAAGCAACTATGGTATTAAGGATACCTGGGTGGTTCTTTATCTTCCTAAAACAACTTTCTTGTGTTTTGTCTCATTTGATTCATATTTGAAGTAGACTGGGAAGGACTAATCATGGCTACCCTGAATGAATTTGCCATGCTTTGTGAGGGCAACTTTCCTTCTTTGGATTTATCAACTGAGCCCCAGATTTGTCTGCGCTGCGTTCCCTGCAGCCCTTGCCTATTAGAAGCAGGGCCATCATAAACAGTCCAGCAGGTTTTCCCCGTGAAGACAAGCAGGACAGAAGCCCAGCCTGTGCTGCCCTTGCCAAAATACACTGCTCCAGAGGAAAGGGTCTCTTCAACAAGCCTGACCCAGGAGCCAAGCCCTGTGCACCGGGGGCTGCCTCTGCCCAAAGAGGCTGTACTGCTACAATCTGCATAAAGGCACAATTAAAGCCAAGTGCATGGACTGAGCATAGAAGGGAGATACCTCTGATGTCACCCTAGGCTCATTTCTGAGAGGAGATGAGCAGTTCTGGCCTGACTTCTGTGTTCTCTCACCACACAGGTGCGGGAGTTGGAAAGTGAGCTGGATACTGAGCAGAAGAGGGGAGCTGAAGCTCTGAAGGGAGCCCACAAATATGAACGCAAAGTCAAAGAAATGACTTACCAGGTAGAAAGCTCCCAACCCACCAAGAATGCCATGTGGACCACACCCCACCAATGGAACCGAGGGGTTTGCAGGTCTCCGATATGCATGCTGTGTTTGCAGGCTGAGGAGGACCGCAAGAACATCCTCCGGCTCCAGGACCTGGTAGACAAGCTGCAGGCCAAAGTGAAGTCTTACAAGAGGCAGGCAGAGGAGGCTGTGAGTACAGGAGGTTCCTGTGTCCACCAGGGTTTCCTAATGAGGCCTGAGTAGAAAACAGTGACCAGAGTCACTAGCAGAGCACAAAGCTTGATTTTCATGGGCGGGTCACACACAGCAACACTCGCTGTCCCTTCTCCCTTGGCCTGTGCTTGTCAAATCTTCCCACCTCCAACTGCATCTTCCCCAGTTACTTCCATCCCCAACACACCTCACTTTATCCCATTCCAACTCTCCCTGACTATCCCAACCCACCTACCAGCAAGCCCCCTACGCTTGCACCTTCCTGACCTGTGCTGAGACAACTCATCCTAATTCCCATCATCTCACTATGCCCACTCTCCCACTCCCCACCAGCACTGCCTTCTACAGCCCACCCTTGCTACTCCCACTCCCTTCCATTGAACTCCCTCTTGATTGAAATGTGAAATCAACAGGGAAGGCATAGGATGGGCTGAAACCAGTGTTTTCCAGGGTGTCTTCCAGGGGCACAAGGTATGCAGTATATGAAGACCAAAAAGCTGGGGGCAAGAATAGAGGTTGTGTTTTTTATATATAAAAGAAACTGCCGGGCATTGTGGCACACGCCTTTAATCCTAGCACTTGGGAGGCAGAGACAGGAGGATCTTTGTGAGTTCAAGGCCAGTCTGGTCTTCAGAGGGAGTTTTCCAGGATGGCTGGGGCTACAGGGAGACCCTGTCTTGAAAAGACCAAAAAAAAAAAAAAAAAAAAAAAGAAACTATGCAAGGTGATAAGATCAGGAGGCAAAGACAAGAGGATCTTAAGTTGGAGGACAGCCTGGGCTGACCTGTGTTTTAAAAAGAAAGGAAGGGCCTGGAGAGATGGCTCAGAGGTTAAGAGCACTGGTTATTCTTGCAGAAGACCTGGGTTTGAATCTCAGTACCCACATAAAAGCTAACAACCATCTATAACTCCAGTTCCAGCGGATCTGATGCCTTCTTCTGTTCTCCACCAGCATTGCATGACATGGGTGCAGTTACATATAGGCAGGCGTAACATTCATACACATAAAATAAAAATGAATAAGTTAATTAAAAAGAACGGAAAAGAAATTGTTCAGTCTAATAAAGTTAAACTGGTTCCCTACCTCAAGGATTTCTCAGATTTTATAGCTAATGTGTAATTAACTCGCCAAAGTAAAAGGGTCCTTCTCGGGAGAGCTGGAGGGATGACTCAGTGGTTAAGAACACATACTGCTCTTGCAGAAGACTGGAACTCATTTCCCAGAACCCATGTCCACTGGCTCATAACTGCCTATAACTCCAGCTCCAGGAGATATAACACCCTCTTCTGGCCTCTGTGGATACCTGTAATCATAGGCATACACCCACACCCAGACATACACACACACACACACACAAACACACACACACACACACACACACACACGCACACACGCACACACACACACACGCACACACACAATCAAAAACAAATAATAAATCTTTTTTAAAAAGCCCTCTAGGTGTTAGGCCAGAGGTCTGGGACAAAGGCCAAAATGGCAGGGACAAAACCCCATATAAAAGCACTGGATATGGATTTGGAAAAAAAAAAAAAAAAAAAAAACACTGGATAAGGCCAACACCTAATTCTGGATTCCAACGTGACCACCAGACCTAAGACCCTCATGGGGTAATACCCCAGCACTTTACTAACACATCACCACTCCTCCTCCTTCCCCTATAAAAAGCCCCTGACCCAGCCCAGGGTGTGACTTCCCTGTGAGATCAGCCCGGGAGTAGTCAATTCTCATTAAATCCTTTTTCATACTTTTAATTTGGCCAATCTGGTTTGCTGTGCTGACAGAGAAGCCTTTCACTAGGGTGTAGCACTGCCTGCACTTAACTGGCCCTAGAGCCATCTTGCTGTCTAGAGCATCTCTACAGACCAGTGTTCTGAGGAACAAGTGACTGGCAGATGGCTTCCCCATTCCCCTTCTTCCCTTCTCAGAAGCCTGGTCAGTCCCATCTTCACCTTAAAGAATTATACTGGAACTAGTTCAAGATCAGCAGGGGATCGTACACATCACATTGGTACACCACTGGCAGGACCAGCCAGGCAGGAGGGTACCCAGAGGGCCACTGCAGCCAGACCAGTCCTGTTTGGATAAACCTCAAGTAGACTCCAATGGCATGGTCAAAAGCATAAAACTGGGGGCTGGAGAGATGGCTCAATGGTTAAGAGCTCTGACTGCTTTTGCAGAGGACCTGGGTTCGATTCCTAGCATCCATATGGTGGCTAAGAACCATCTTTAAGCTAGGTGTAGTGGTGCACATCTTTAATCCCAGCACTTGGGAGGCAGAGGCAGGTGGATCTCTGTGAGTTCAAGGCCAACCTGATCTACAGAGTGAGTTTCAGGCCAGCTGGGGCTATAGGGAGACCCTGTCTAAAAAAAAAAAAGCATAAAACTAAGGGAATTGGTTTGTTGGTGTTATACTTCTGGGTCTCCTCCAAAGAGCTGTACAGGAGAGATAGTACAGTACAGATAGATCGATAGATAGGGGCCAGGGAGACATGCGATGGTCCTTGGGGCACAGCAGAGTCTGAAAGGTACTCGTAGGCAGCACACCGCCCTAGCCATGACTCGGAACCTTCCTCAGACTCGAAGAGCTCAGCTCACCTTCCCTCCCTGCTCTCAGGAAGTCCAGAGCCCATGTTCTCCTGGTCCCCCAACTCCTCAGAGTCCCAGAGTCACACTGAGAGACTCCACAATGTCACAGTTTCCGTCTTTCTTCCACGTAGGAGGAGCAGGCCAACACACAGCTGTCCAGGTGCCGGCGGGTCCAGCACGAGCTGGAGGAGGCTGAGGAGAGGGCAGACATAGCTGAATCTCAAGTTAACAAGCTAAGGGCCAAGAGCCGTGATGTGGGGGGCCAGGTAAGTGTGGCTACAAGGATGACGTCTTCCCAAGCAGACCTTGGAGGAAGCCTGCTGGTTCCCTCGTCCCTTCCAATGGTCATGCACTCACCAATGCTACTTTAGCAGTGACTCCCATGAACCAGGTTCTTGCAAGAACGAGTGGTGAGGTTGAGGGGGGGCAGACATGCCATCCCCATCTCTTCCTACTGCTACAGATACCGTCCAGGAGGCCTCTGCTTTCGGGTGACCTGGCCTGAAGCTAGTGGCCTGTTTGTTCCTCACCATTTACAAACTGAGACGGAACCATTCCATGATGTCATTTTCTTTCTGAAGTTCTAGATTTCCCATCTGCTGCCCTTGGAGGCTGTGTTCAGCCTCCCATTGAGTTTGACTCATTTCCTGTGTGCAATTTCTTTTTCTCCCACAGAAGATGGAAGAATGAGGACCTCCTGAGGCTTGTTACCATGGGACCTCTGGGAAAGTGTAGGGAAAGGATGTAAAAAATAAACTCTCCTGAATATGCAGAACCCTGGCTCTGCTGTGTTTGTTATCATGGGGTTGGTTTTTAGATTCTTGCCTGATTTGTAAATATCAAGAAAGCTAGAAATGTGAAAGTAGAAAAGGTGAAAAGCTTACCTGTTGCCTGGTAAATTGCCAGTTTCCATAAACGTTGTGTGTATATGTGTGAGTGTATTGCCTGCATGTGTTCAATGTCATGTCCTGCAGTGCCCATGGAGGTCAGAAGAGGGCATCAGATTCCCGTGGAACTGGAGTCGTGGATGGTGGTTAGCTGCCGTTGTTAGCTGCCCTGTAGGTGCTGGGAATGGCACCAGGGTCCCCTGAAAGAGCGTCCAGTGCTCTTAGCCCCTGTGCCATTTCTCCAGCACCCCCCACAATTTTTTTTGTATTTTTGAGACAGGGTCTCCCTGTTGCCCCAGCTGGCCTGGAACTCTCTTTATAAACCAGGCTGGCCTTGAACTCACAGAGATCCACCTGTCTCTACCTCCTGAGTGCTGGGATTAAAGGCATGTGTCACTACACCTGGAACAACACAAGCATTTTTAAATAAAGATCTGGCTGGGGGTGGCTCAGAGGTAGAGTGATAGTGTTTGCCTGATCTATGTGAGTCTCTGATTTCCATTCTCAGCACCACAAGAAATAAAAATAAAGATCTTACATCAGCCTAGACCTCATACCTCTTGGAATGGCTGTTATCAGAAAGATAGCGATATCAAGGGTCGGTGAAGATCTAGAGAAAAAATTTGCACTCTGGGTGAGAATGTGAATGGGTCCAAGCATTATGGAAAGCAGTATGGTGGCTCCTCAAAACAATAAAGACAATACTATAACATAATTCAGCAAACTTCAGAATACATATCCAAAGGAGATGGAATCAGGATCTTGAAGAGACAGCTGCACTTCAATGTTTATTGCAACATTATTCGGAATAGCCAAGATATGGGAATATCCTAAGTTTCTATTGCTGGATGAATGCATTAAAAAAAAAATCTGGAATCAAAAGATGGTATCTAGGGCTTGGGAGGTGGCTTGGGAGATAAAATATTTGCAACTTGAGGACCTGAGTCAAGAGTCCCAGCACTCTGTGTTCTTATATTGTAGAATCCCTTAAAAATAAACAAATAATAATAATTTTAAAAAAAAGAGTCCCAGCATTCATGAAAAAGCTGGGTATAGCCTGGTGGCACATGCCTTTAATCCTAACACTCGAGAGTCAGAGGCAGGCAGATCTCTGTGAGTTCAAGGCCAGCCTGGTCTACAGAGTGAGCTCCAGGCCAGTTGGAACTAAAGGGAGACTCTGTCTCAAAAAGACCAAAAAAAAAGCACTGACTGCTCTTGCAGAAGACCCAGGTTCAATTCCTAGCACCCACATGGCTAAGAACCATCTTTAAGCCAGGCCTGGTGGCGCATGCCTTTAATCCCAGCACTTGAAGGCAGAGGCAGGTGGATCTTTGTGAGTTCAAGACCAGCCTGCTCTACATAGTAAGCTCCAGGCCAGCTGGGACTAACGGGAGACCCTGTCTTAAAAAAAAAAAAAGAATAAATAAATAGCTGGGTGTGGTAGTTCACACCTATAACCCCAATGCTGGGAAGGCAGAGGTAGGAGGATCCCTGAAGCTTGCTAGATAGCTATTCTAGCCAACTGGTAAGCTCTGGGATCAGCAAAAGACCCTGTCTCAAAAAATAAAGTGGAGAGCAATAGAAGAAGGTATCAACAAAACAAAACAAAAAAACAGAGAAAGATGCAGAAAAATTACGGCAGAATGCATGATCTGGGATGGGTAGGAGTGGGGTGGGGGAAGGGAAGGGGATATATGCCTGAACTGAATTGGAAAATGATGTATGAAATACACAAAGCATCAATTAAAAAAAAAAAAAAAAGAAGAAGGTATCAACCTCTGGTCTCCCCACACGTGCACACATATGCATGCACACCTACACTTATACACACATACAACTCAAACACACACAAAATGCCATCTATATATACAACAATAATATTCAGCTTTTAAGAAGAAGGAACGGCTGTTGTTTGGATAATATGGATAAATGTAAGGACACTATGTTAAGTGACATAAGGCAGATGTAGAAAGACAACTATTGAGTGGTCTCACTTGTACATGCAATAGAAAAAGTTTCTCATAGAAGCAGAATGGTGGTTGTAAGGGGTTAGAAGCTGGAGGGATTGAGGAAATGTTGGCCAAAAGATACAAAATTTCAAAAAATAAAAATAAAAAAATAATAAATTTAAAAAATTTCAGGTCTGCATGATGAATAATTTCTGGAGACTTAGTAATACAACATGGCAGCTCTACTTAGTAATACAACATGGCAGCTCTACTTAGTAATACAACATGGCAGCTCTACTTAGTAATACAACATGGCAGCTCTACTTAGTAATACAACATGGCAGCTCTACTTAGTAATACAATATGGCAGCTCTACTTAGTGTGTATGTGAGATGCTGAGTTCCACTCCTAGCAGACACAGGAAAACCAAGCTGGGCACCTTAGCTATGAAAAACTCCTAGTCGTCAATTATACCTCAACAAAGATGAAAATAAATACTCAAAGAAAGGAAAGAAGGGAGAGAAGGAAGGAAGGAAGGAAGGAAGGAAGGAAGGAAGGAAGGAAGGAAGGAAGGAAGGAAGGAAGGAAGGAAGGAAGGAAGAGGAGGGACTCTTCTGAATAACTGTTATTTTCTTCTTAGGGAAACGTAATTCTTGCGAATTCAGTTTCCCAATTTCTTCTGAAGTTAACAGATAGAGACAATGGACTAAAACACCTAAACACTGTTTTTGTCTTGTATAGAGTGGAACTGGGCTCTGGGGACCCCAGACGCCCAGGTCAGTGCTTTCTCACTGGGCCACTCTGCTTTTCCATCCCATGCCTTTTGGGATCTGGTTTGTATTTTCTTGTCCCCAGCCACAGTTCCCCACAGCATCTGAGCAGGCACCAGGTACTGTCAACCCATCCACTCCCAGGAAGAAAGATGCTTCAGAGAAAGTATGGACATGGACCACCTCAGTCATCCTTCTGGCTAGGCTACTTCCTCTTCACCTACCTTCATCCTCTTCAAGGTGCTCCAAGGGGATTAGCTGGACCTGGAGAGCTGTTAACTTTTTCAAAGTTCAGGCTGAGACTGGGACCCATGCACAACCTCTCTCCACCAAAATGGAAACTACTGTTAGTCTCAAGTATATCTTGGATTGTGAAGATCTTCCTGATATTGATTATGTTGATGGGCTGGCCCTGTGGGGCATGGCAGGATGGAATGAGGAGCACTGTGGACAGATTAGGACCCAAGATTAAATACATACTTCAGCCTGACCTCTTAGAGGCTACTGCTATGTGGCCTTGGGTTGACACATATCCTCTGAACCTGAGTTTCCTCACTGGCTACCTGATCTGAGGGGTCAGGAGCATTAGGCTCTGGAATCCAGCAAATGTAGGCAGAATCCTGATTTTGTAACATACAGCCGTGTTGGCTTGGGCAACACTAATTCTGTAGGGTAGAAAAGACCATCATAGCCATGGCATTTTATGCTTTACAAGGCACAGAATTCCATACTTTAAAGATTTGACTTTATTTTATATGTGTGTGCACATGTGTCTGTGCATCTGTGTCTCTGTGAGTATATGCACATGTGTGTGCAGATGCCAGCAAAGGCCAGAAGAGGGCATCAGTTCCTCTGGAGCTGGAGTTGCATGTATTTGTGAGCTACCTGATATGGGTGCTGGCATCTGAACTTCAGTCCTCATGATTGGGCAGCAAGGGCTCTTTCTCACCTGCTGAGTCATCTCTCCAGCTCCAAATTTTATACTTTTGTATTTGTTGTGTGATATGTTAAATACTTCTCAATAAACTTCTTTTAAATGTTCATAGTTTCCTTTACCTAGTAGTAAGTCCTGGCTTACTATGTACAGACACTGAACTATCACCTGACATCTTGTGTCATCCCTTCTCCCCAGCCTTCTACATCCTTTCTCTCCCATCTTCAGCCCTCCCTAAGTGCTTTTGACAAGTGAAGGAAGGTGAGGGGATTGGCAGCTATGGTGGTAGCAGAACATGATTCTAAAGTCACTTGCCTGTGACATTATCATCTTCTTCAACCCCACCATGATCCGTAACATCACTCCTACACCATCCATCATTACCATATCATCACCATCACTACCACCACCACCCACTACCACCATCCATCATTACCACATGACAACCATTACCACCACCATCACCACCCCCATCCATCATTACTATATCACCACAATCACCACACCACCATCATCACCACCACCACCACCATCACCACCACCACCATCACCATCATCCGCACACCATCAATCTTGATCACTGTTATCACCATCATCACCCTTATCATCCAGCACTTCAACTTCCACAGCCCCCAAAGAAATTACATTATTTCAAATACACAGAACAATGTTCTATGATGCCAAGTGTTCACATGCCAAATTTTCTTTTGACCATCCCAGGATCCTTAGAAGTCTGTTGGGTGCTAGGCAGACATCAATGCCTTCATTTTCTAGAGGACCTACAGAGAACTGATACCTGCCCAGTGTTTGAGAAAGAGATGATGCTGCAGGGCCTCCAATTCCCTGCCCAACACAGCACTTAGAATTATGGGTTGTCACCAAGGATATGTGCTGTAATGGTACAAGCCCTGGGGTCCCAGAGGCTAGAGCTCCCATCCTTCCCTAAACCTACTAGCTTTGTGACCTTGGGCAAGTTGTTCGGTGACTTAATGCTCCATTTCCTCCCATACAAAATAGGGTATAACTCCTGGGTATATACCTACAAGACACATCTTACCACAAAGATACATGCACAGCTATGTTTATTGCAGCTCTCTTCACAATAGCAAAGAGCTGGAACCAACCCAAGTGCCCCTCAACTGATGACTGGTTAACAAAAATGTGCATCTACACAATGGAGTTCTATGCAACAGTAAAGAAAGATGACATCATGAACTTTGCAGGTTAATGGATGGAACTCGAAGCCATTATGCTAAGTGAAGTAACACAGTCCCAGAAAAGAAAAGAAAAGAAAAGAAAAGAAAAGAAAAGAAAAGAAGAAAAGAAAAGAAAAGAAAAGAGAAAAAAAGGTGAATGGTTTCCCTCATTCGAGGATGCTAACACCAAATCCCTAGTTGGCAGGCAAACTGACCAACTTTATTATTATATTTCATTGTATCCGAAAGCAACTCTGCTATTATAATGTGAATCTATCTCTTCATGGGCTCTAGAATTGACCTACCACTTGTATTCACACATCGTAATTACTATATATGGGTGGAAGATATGTATTCATATTCTAAAAAAAAAAAAGAATGTAAAGTTATACTTCTTTTTACCTACATGCAACTTTACTGTTAAAATGTGAATCCCTAAATGTGTTTTGGAATTAACCTATAGTTTATTTTCAGATTTTGTAATTTTGATTTATGTGTGGAGGGTATATATGCATATTTTGGAATAATATAAAATTAAAGGGAACAAAAAAAAGAGAAAGAAAAACCTATTCAAAGAACTTACCAAAACAGTAAACTTCTGCATTGAAAAGGTTATAAAAGACTGAGAAAAAGATGCAAGACAGGACTTAACGTGTACGACAGAATCCATGAGCTCTGGGGGGGGAGGTCACGAGGGGTGGGCGTGGTGGGGGAATGAGTCTAAATTTGATTAAGAAATGTTGTAGGAAATGCGCTCAATAAAAATCAACTTAAAAAATAGGGTATAACCATATGCTGTAAAGAGTTGTTTTAAGAGGCAAATAAGAATGTTAGGAGTACACTTGGTCTAGAGCCTCACATATAGTAAGGACTTGGATAACCTGAAATCATGATTGGGAGAGTTGAGATTTTGCCCTGCGAGGTAGGTAGAGCACAAGACACAGGCCCAACAGCCTGAGACTTTGACGACTGTGTCTCTAAGGGGTTTCCTGTGATTTGAGACATTAATCTGCCATGCTTGGGGGGGGTCATAAAATTTTCCATGGAGGAGAGATGGCTCAGCAGCTAACAGCATTGACTCCTCTCGTAGGGGACCTGGGTTCAGTTTCTAGCACTCACATGGTGGCTAATAACCATCTGTAACTCCAGCTTTGGAGAATCTGATGCCCTCTTCTGACCTCCACAGGCTTTGCATGCATATGATACACTTGCATAGCAGGCAAAACACTCATACACATAAAATAAATATAAATAGATAAAAGCCAGGCGTGGTGGCGCATGCCTTTAATCCTAGCACTTGGGAGGCAGAGGCAGACGGATCTTTGTGAGTTCAAGGCCAGCCTGGTCTACAGAGTGAATTCCAGGACAGCTGGGGCTACCAGGAGACCCTGTCTCGAAAAGACAAAAAATAAAAATAAATAAATAAATAAATAAATAAATAAATAGATGATAGATAGATAGATAGATAGATAGATAGATAGATAGATAAAAAAGATTAATTACCATGGAACTGACCCTCTTTGATAATCCAAAAAATTAGATCTGAATTCCACCTGGAGCTCAGAAGGACAAAAAAATCACTCCGAATTCTCAGCACCTACCTGGCCTCTATGTTTGAGCTCCTAGCCCTCAGGAGTTAAAAGATAAACACCATTCTATATTCTTTATAGCTCATAGCAGTGTTTTATACTTCATCAATAGTTGATTATTGAATGAAATTATGGATGGCTAGGTAGATGGGAGGGGGTTTTCATGCTTAGCCACCAGGTATGCCCTGTGAGAATTAAATAATTAAAGATAATTTCCTTTTCTAGACTAGAAGACAGTAAAGATGAGGTTCATGTCCTGAGTTTTCTTCCCAGTAGCTACACGTCAAGGTCCAGCTTGTAGCTAGAACCAATCATGAGCCTTCTGGTCAAACTGAATACCTCTGAACCCCTGATCCTTCTTCGAATTGCAAAAGAAGAGAAAGGTAGCATGCTTCTAGTCTTCCAACCATTAGATAGGAAATATACTGGATGAAAGCAAGAGAGCTTGGTAATTATCTCAGTTCATCTATTCTTTCCAGAAGGCCCTGGGGCACTCAACAAACATCTCTGAGCCTCAGTATTGGATGGAGTTTCTGATTAGTGCTACCCTGCATGACAAGTTTGTTAAAAGGTTCTCACTCAACAGTATACAAAATGTTTCCTGAACTATGCACTATGCAACACCACTCAAAATAAAGATGGGCTTGTTGCTATTGTTTTACTACAAATAATAATAATAGTTCTGCTATTATCGTTATTATTATTATTATTATTATTATTATTTACTGGGCAATAAGACCTTGCCATCAAATATGGTCTTTGAGCTCTACTTAGAGCCTTGAAGAGCACTGCCTACCTTAGCCTATAACCCCCTCCTAAACAGAGCATTGCTGCCACCTCCTGGCTGTGAAAAGATATGCTTTGCATTATGTAAATAGCCTAGAGATTAAACTCATGATTTCTTAGAAGAGGCATTCAGAGTATCCTTGAGAATTATGGTCATCTGCTCCAGGTCTCTGGTTTGGCAGATGAGGAAATTCAGATTAGTAGGATCTGGTAACCCCTTAGGACTCAATGCCAGAGCCAGACACCCTAGATCTCTTGGTTCTATTGTCCACAGAAAAAGACCCTGCAACATTAAGGGGGTAGGATGACTGGGCAGAGAAACTGGCACCGGCTGCTTTCCCTGATTGATGGGGATGAGTGGGGACCTTCCATAGGTCTTCTCCACTGAACGTTTTATCTTTATGAAGGAACCTTTGTTTGACTAGAAGAAATGTCTTGGTCCTGCAGGGGAAAACAATGGATGCCGGCCTCTATCTAGGCTGAGTAAGCACTCGACCAGTCTCTGAGATGGAGGTGACACACAATAGTTCCAAAGACAGGTTCTCCTTTCCTCTTCTTAGGTCCAAGACAAAAGAGGAACTGTGCCACTTTGTAGCAAGATAGATACCCAAGATCAGGACTGTGCCATTTGACCCCTGAGACTCTTTCCATCTCTTCCCACCCTGTTCAATGACCCCAAGAGGTTGACATTAATGGGCTCCACTGGACTCTGGCTTTTGTTTGGGTCTTGCCAATGGGGAGCCAGGATGGAAGAAGAGAGGGAAAGAGAAGATTGAGGGCAGCATTTATTCCCATCAGTCCTTGCTGCAGCCAAAGGCCCCATTGCGTGTCAGGTTACCCCAGTCCCCAGCCCTCTCTGTCTCCAGGCTTTGGTAAGTGGTCTTTCTCACTCTCTGAGTGTATCTTCAAGCCTGATCACTTAATGAAGGCTTAAGCTATTAGAGATACAGCCTGTGATTTTCCATGCCTGGCCATAGAGTCCTTTTCAAACATTTTTCATAGTAAACTACCTTGGATGTGCTATCTACTTCCTAGGGAAAATGGCTGACACAGGATCCCTATTTTACACATCTATGCTGCAGGCTGATGGCCCTTCCTACCCTACAGAGGGGACTTATGGCTTTCCCTATGGAGTTGTGTGTACTAGTGCTTGCTGGCTCCCAGCTCTCAATGAATCACAACCTCATTCAGACAGGTGATAATGCACTGGCACAACTGGCCACTGAAAGCTGTTGAACCTATGAAGAGGCAGTCCTTCCCATTCAGACCAAAGTGAAGTCAGCAGTGAACCAGAAATGATGCAAAGCCAGTTATAAAATTCAGGTGTTCCGCCGACCACTTATTAAACCCAGATATTACTAAAAAGTTAAAATTGTGTAACCATAATTAAATGAATCATATTTTAAACCTCAACCATTCTTAATGAGATATGACATTTTATTATTGCCTATAATCCCTTTTTTATATTTTTTATTTTATTTATTTTTGTATGTGTATGAATGTACTGTCTGCATGCAGGTCTGTGCACCTGTATCGTGCAATGTCGCGGAGGTCAGAGAGGGTGTCGGTGTTGGATTCCCCTGGAACTGGAGTTAAAGAAGGTTCTCAGCCACCATGTGGGTGCTGGGGGATCGAACCGAACCCGGGTCCTCTGCAAGAGTGGTCGGCGCTCTTAACTGCTAGGCCATCTCTCCAGCCCCTATAATCCCTTTTTTAAATTATTTGTATTTATTTGTATTTTGTATGTTATGAGTGTTTTGTCTGCATGTATGTAAGTGCCCCGTGTGTGTGAAGTGCATATGGAGGCCAGAAGAGAGCATTGGATCTCCGGGGACTGGAGTTATGGGTCGTTGTTACTCACCATGTGGGTGCTGCAAACTGAGCCCCCATCCTCTCCCAGAGCAGCTAGTGTTCATTGACCCATCTCTCCAGACCCATTATTTCCCATAATTTCTTGAGGTTATTCACAATTATTAAATCTAGGTGGTAGAAAAGGCTACCTAATGGTAGCCTTTTCTATCTTTTCTCATCTCCATATGATGCTGCTTGCCTGAAATTTGCCATGGTGTGAATATTAGAGTACAGAAATTGGGAAATACTACAAAGTACGGGTAGAGACTTGTCAACCAATTAACAGCACATAGCTGAGTGGAACCACTGAAATCCAAACAAAAAACAACCCAAACTTGTGTCTGAGAGATCTTGGAATATGTAGACCCAGCACCAGCCCTAACCCTGTACACCAGGTCAGCTTAAGCAAGGTAGAATACTGAAAACTTTTGAAATGAGGGATTTTCATTTTCCACAGTGCAAGGGAGGAGGGGGAGTAGGAAGAAGGCCCAGCTCAGCTGTGATATTCCAGACCCATGGATGTATCAGAAACCCAACTGCAAATAGCTAGGCAAAAAGGAAATCGGTCAGTTCCCTAAATGAAATTCCAACAGCAAGCCATCTTCAGGCTGTGTACGTGGACAGATGATCAGATATGGGGCTGGAGAGATGGACTAGCAGTTAGGAGTGCCAACTGCTCTTGCAGAGGACCCGGGTTCAATCCCCAGTACCCACATGGCGGCTAAGAACTGTCTGTAACTGCAATTCCAGAAGAACTCCAATTCCAGGGGAATCTGAGACCCTCTTCTGACATCCACGGCATTGCACGACACGGGTGCACAAACCTACATGCAGACAGTACACTCATACACATATAAAAATAAATAAAATTTTTTTTAGACTTAAGCATTGTTATTGCTATTTTAGCATTCTTATTTGGTATAAAAATTTTTAAAAATAAAAAAAGATCAGATCTAAAAATTCAGATCATTCTTTCTCTCTTTCTCTCTATCTCTCCTTTCTTCTCTAAATCAACTGTAATTTTCAATTCTTACACTTATTTGTGTGTGTGTGTGTGTGTGTGTGTGTGTAAGCACACCACAATGCATGTGTGGCCATGCGGAGATCAGAAGACAACTTGTGGAAGTCAGTTCTCTCCTTCATCGTGAGGGTTCCAGGGATCAAACTCAGATTGTTAGACTTGCAGAAAGTACCTTTGCCCACTAAGCCATCTTGCCAGCCCTAATTCAACTGTATTACCCCAAATCCTGCCCCATGATTAGAACATGGATGGACTTAAGTGTGATATTTTAAAATTATTATGATAGCAGCCTAAATGTACCAAAGCAAAAACCCCAGGGCTGATCCTGCTTGGTTTCTAAAGTTCAATACAGTTCCATATTCACAGGCAGGAGGTAGGAGGAGGATGTGGAGTTTGACTGGCCAGGACTGAGTCATGGGCCCACCCTGGAATATGTGGGTGGTGTCAGCCCCACCCAAGTCCCCTGAACTGAGATTGGAGAAGTGTTTCCTATCCCCCTACAAGGTCAAGTTCCTACTCCCCAAAAGAAGCAATGTAGAAAACTAACGAATGATCCTTAGGAAGGCTTGCTTGTGCAGTGGACCTTGTTGAATGAGTCTGGGTATCTTAAATTTGGGCACATCCTGCCTTCCCAATGGTCACTGAGAGGACAAAGTGACAATGTCTGCAACTCCACTGGGGCACAAGTGAGTGGACACTTCCCTTCTTTTCTCACTCTCCCTCGTTTGTCTCTTTCCCATGAAAGATGTTCACGCTATAACTCTTACAGTGTAGGACATGCTTCTAGCCTCACTCAGTGTTAAATCAGCCAGAACACAGACTCAGCAGACAATGCTCATCTTTCACAGCTCATGCTAAGTGTCCAGCCTCTCAACATCTCATCATTTTCTCCCCAGCTAATGCACAAAATTGCACAGTGGTCCTCTGGCTGCTGACGGGCAGATGAAGAGACTCTTGCTCAGAGCCAGTGCCCCACAGGCAGGAGCTTCCTGTCCCATGAGTCAGGAAGGACAGATTTGGGCGGGGCCAGACAAAACATCTGGGCCCAAATCAAGACATGGCTGGGATCCGGACCCTAGGCCACCCACAGCAGGCTGGTCGTTTAGTCAGGAGAATTGCTCCTGCTGGAGAGAAGTCAGACAACTCATCTGGTCAACAGTGAATTAACCAAGGACCTGGGATGTGCCAAGAGCTGTTCTAGGCATAAAGAAACCAGTTCAAAAGAGACACTCATGGCTTCACTTTGTCCTCATGTCACATCCCACCCACCCTTGCTCTACTGAAATAACTCATTTCCAACTTTCCACCACTGATCCTGCTTGGTTTCTGTTGTTCAATACAGTTCTGTATTCATAGGCAGGAGGTAGGAGGAGAATGTGGAGTCTGACTGGGCAGGATTGAGTCAAGTGGGTCTAGAGCCAGAAGACTCCTCAGCGTCTTATACGGCATAGACCAAGGTCTACGTGTGCAATAAGATGCCAGAAAGGATGGACATTCATAAAAGCATTATTGTAATCACATCATAAAAGCCTAAGGGACATGGTGGCGCACGCCTTTAATCCTAGCACTTGGGAGGCAGAGGCAGGAGGATCTTTGTGAGTTCAAGGCCAGCCTGGTCTACAGAGTGAGTTCCAGGACAGCTGGGGCTACAGGGAGATCCTGTCTCGAAAAAGAAAACAAAAAAAGCCTAAAATGTGTTAAGAGCCACCCAGAGTCAGTGCACTGCCCCCTGCTGCTGGATTCAGGCCCTGCCATCAGTGTCTGTTCCTGATCCACAGGGATGAGCATCCAGGCAACACCCACACTCTTGGAGCTGGCAATGCAGAGTTTGCTGAGGAATGAGGCCTTCCTTCTCTGGAGCACCTGCCCAAGAGTGTCTTCCCACCACTGTTCCAGGAGGCCTTCACCAGCAGGAAAAGGAACATCCTGAGGGCAATAGTGCAGGCTTGGCCCTATCCTTGTCTTTCTCTGGGGTACTTGACAAAGACTCCTGACCTAGGGCCTCTTCAGGCTGTGCTGGATGGAGTGGATGCAATGATTACACAGAAAGGTCAACCCAGGAAGTGGAAACTGCAGGAACTTGATTTATGAAGCATGTACGGGAACTCATGGACTGGAATAGCAAATGGCAGCTGCTCTCCACAGGTCATGTGCAAGACTCAAACAGTAGAGGACCAAGCAGTTCCTGGGGTGAAGAAGTGGCATTTAAAGGACGTAGTTGACTTTTGCCTCAAGACCCCTGTGCTGGATGAATACCAAAACTATGTCTTTGAGTGGGCTGAGCAGAGAAAACGTTTGCTCCAGGTGTGCTGTCGGAAGCTGCAGACTTCTGGAAAGCCTGTCTGCAGTGCCTTAAGGCTCCTGGAAAGTTTTGAGCCAGATTATATCCAGGAGTTAGAAGTGACTACATTGTGGAGGCTGCGGTCCCTGACCCTGACATGGATTTCCCATAACACTGAACACTTGGCAATCCTCAAATGAAACCAACAATGGTGTGGAGTTCATTGAACGTATGCACACAGATCTGGAGCAAAGGATTGTTAGCACAGCCATTTGTCAGTTACCCAAGTTCACCTCTCTCTGACATCTCAGTATGAAGGAAATGCATTTCTTCAAGGTCTCCCTGGACCAAGTGCTCAGGTAAGCAAGGATGGAGAGCTTTCTCTGAAGCCCACAGCCTAGACTTCCTGGTTACAGGAATCATTGCTAAGCACCTATGGTTTCCCAGATGCTGTGGAGTTAAAAGGGAGAAGTCATTAGAATATCAAAGCAATGTCTTGTTTCTACTCTGTCTTCCTATGGTGTCACCTCATTCAGTTCAGAGGGAAGTTTCTGTGTGAATGGTCTGTAAAGGGTCTCCAGGCTAGGGGATTAGTTGTGGATCAAACAGATCTAGTGAGTGTGAGAATCCCATCTAAGCTAAGAGGATGGAACAGGGAAGAAAAGACTGTACTAAGGGAGGAGGACTCCGGCCTGCACATTATATCCCCTCTGAGCTAGAGGAGGCCCAAGGACATGCTGGCTGTCCGGATCATCTCCGATGGTGGGGTGCCCCTGATGGACATCTAGGGCTGTCCCATCTTTGAAAAAATATTTCATTTTTTTTTTTCTTTTAGAGTCAGGATATTATCCCCTGTACCCCCAGCTGGCCTGGAACTTGCTATGTAGACCAGGCTGGCCTTAAACTCACAGACATCTGCCTCCCTCTGCTTCTGGAGTTAAAGGTTGCACCACCACGCCTGCAGTTACTTATTATTTTTATTATGTGCACGAGTATATTATCTGCATGTCAGTGCACACATGTTGTGCAATGCCCCCAAAGGTCAGAAAAGGGCACTGGATCCCCTAGAACTAGAGTCACACATGGTTCTTAGCTGACATGTGGATGCTGGAAACCAAACCAGGGTCCTCTGCAAGAGCAGCCATTGTTCATAACTGCTAAACCACCTCTCCAGGGTGAATTTGAATAGATTCAGTAAGTTTGCTACCTGGGCATGTCATCTCTCCTTTCTAATGTTAGAACTCTTCTGGCTCAAGTAGGAAGATTAATCCTCAGACTAGAGACAACTTAGTTGACATAATATGTGGCGAAGCCAACTGAGGCTGCAGAATGGGAACTTGTCTCAAAGAAACCAAGAAAAAGTAAATTTTATTGAGGTTTTCTGTATTTCATACAAGAGTTCTTAATCAAATCTAAACCCACTCCCTCCTCCCTACCCCCAACCCCAGCAAAGCTCATGCACTCTGCCATAGGTAACTTTAATCTTTTTCTCTGTCTTTTTTGAATTTGGGGTGTAGAAGTTTACTGTTTCAGTGAGTTCTTTGACCCAATCTTTTTGTTGTCATTGTTGTTGTTGTCCTTCCAAATTGTATCACACCAAAATATGCCTACATACCCTATGGCACACATTACCAAAATTATGACATCTGAAAGTAAACTATAGGTCAGTTCCAAAGCATGTTCAGGGATTCAAATTTGGCAGTAGAGCTGCATGCAGGTAAGGAAAAGAAATATTAATTTACATTCCTACATCACATAGCAAGCTGATGAGTAACATCAGTTGTTATATTTACCATAAAGGAAAAGAAAAACAACAAAGGAATTATTCAGTTTGCCTTATAAAGAGAAATTGTGCTAGGATCCACCAATGAGAGACACCATACATCATTTGTTTTTCTGGGACTGTGTTACTTCCCTTAGCATAATGGTGTCTACTTCCATCCATCTACCTGCAAAGTTCATGATGTCATTTTTCTTTTTTTTTTTTTTTTTTTTTTTTTTTTTTTATTAATTTTATTTATCTGTATGGTTGTATTGGAATGTACTGTCTGCGTGCAAGTTGTTACTCCGTGTCGTGCAACGCGCGGAGGTCAGAAGAGGGTATCGGATTCCCCTGGAACTGGAGTTCTTTGGAATTGGAGTTTTCAAACAGACGGTCTCTTAGCCGCCATGTGGGTGCTGGGGATCGAACCGGCGTCCTTCTGCTTTGAAGAGCGGTTGGCGCTCTTAACCGCTAGGCTATCTCTCAAGCCCCTGTGATGTCATTTTTCTTTACCACTGCATAAACTCCATTGTGGTAGATATAACACATTTTCTATCCACTTTGTCAGTTGAGGGACACTTGAGTTGGTTCCAGCTCTTCACTATTTTGAAGAGAGCTGCAAATAAATATATATGTAACCCGTATCTCTGTGATTAGGAATGAGTCTTGCGGGTATCCACCAGAAGTGGTATGACTGGGTCAGTGGCAGGCTGCATTTTCAGTTTTTTTTTTTTTTTTTTTTTTTTTGAGATAGGGGTCTCCCTATAGCCCCAGCTGGGCCTGGAACTCCACTCTGTAGACCAGGCTGGCCTTGAACTCCCACAGAGATCTGCCTGCCTCTGCCTCCCAAGTGGAGTGCTAGGATTAAGGCATGCACTCCATGCCTGGATTAAGACAGTTCTTAGCCACCCATGTGTGGGTGATGGAAATCAAAACCTGGGTCCCTCTGCAAGAGCAGTGGTGCTCTTAACCGGTGGCAATCCCTCCAGACCCTCCCTCATTTTCATTCTTTTAAGAGTTCTCCACATTGCTGTCCATAGGGTTTATACGAGTTTGCATTACAACCAGCAGTAGATGAGCGTTCCCCTTTCCCCACAACCTCTCCAGCATTTGGTATCCTTTGTTTTCTTCATCATAGCCAGTCTTACAGAGTAAGATGAAATCTTAAAGTTGTTTAATTTCATTTCCTTAATTAATTAGTGATATTGAGACACAATATTTTAAGATGTTTCTCAGCCATCTTTAAAAACCTCTTCATTTGTGAAATCTCTGTTTCAGCTTCTTTACTTCATGTTTTTAAGGGGTCCATTTGTTTCTTTCTCCTTGTTTTTTGAGTAGTTCATTATACTCTGATTATTAATGCTCTAGTCAAGATTGTATCACTGGTTGAAGGTTTCCTCCCACTGTGAGGTTTTCTTCTCACTTCTTTGATTATTGTTTTAAGTTCCATATGGAAAAACAAAAGACCCTGGATAGCTAAAGCATCCCTAAGCAAAAAAAACAAAACAAACGGGGCTTGGAGAGATGGCCTAGGCCGTTAAGAGCGCCGACCGCTCTTAGCAAGAGGACCCGGGGTTACGATCCCCAGCACCCACATGGCGGCGAGAACCGTAACTCATGAGGACCTCCAGTTCCAGGGAGAACTCCAGTTTCCAGGGGATTCCGAGACCCTCTTCTACCTCCCGCCGGCATGCACGACACGGGTGTGCACAAACTTGCATGCAGACAGTACATTCCATACACATACAGAAATAAATAAAATAAAAAAAAAAAAAAAAAAAAAACGATGCAGGGGGTCCCACTATACCAGACTTCAAGCTATATTACAGGGCTATAGTCATAAGAACAGCCTGGTATTGGCACAAAAACAGACCCATAGATCAATGGAACAAAACTGAAGGTCCAAACCTGAGCACATGCAATTTCAGCCACCTCATATTTGACAAAGGGGCCAAGAAGACTCAATGGAGGAAAGACAGCATCTTCAGCAAATGGTGTTGGCAAAACTGGATCACTCCTTTAGAAGAATAAAATTAAACCACCTCTCACCCTGTACAATAATCAACTCTAAATGGATCAAAGACCTCAATATGAAACTGAAACTCTGAAAATGATAGAAGAAAATGTAGGCAGTAACCTACAAGTCACAAGCTTAGGAAAAGACTTTCTAAATCAGACAGCAGCTGTGCAGGAAATAAGGTCAACAATTGACAAGTAGGACCTTATTAAACTCAAGAGCTTCTGTACAGTGAAAGAAAAAGTAATTTTATAACTTCGATATACACTTGCCTCACTCCTATAAACTTGTCAAAGCCACAACTTTAAATAAAATTTCAGTGACCTGAAAAAAAAACCTAAAACACTCAGTAATAAAAGTCTATCTAACTTTCATATGGGAATAAGTACCCCTGTGGCAGCTAGAGTTAATTGTGTACATATATGTACCCAGCACTGCTTCAAGAGCTTTATGTGCATGTCTTATTTCTCATTACACCCTTGTGCTGGAGGCTCTTACTCTATCCTTATTTTACAGATATGGCTCAGTCAATTTAAGAAATTTGTCAGTGTCACTTGTGTGTGTCGGGGCCCAAGCTTGCGGCCACCAATGCTGCTCCAGGATTACTTGAAGGGTTATGTATATTTTAAAAGGCAAGAGCACAAATAACATTTGGCTTTATCAAGATGCATACATTAATGTTTATACTAATAGAAGCTATAGAAAGAAGTCCAAGTGAATATGTGCATACTAATCCTAGCCCTGTGAAAATATATGGATGTGTCAGGAAAGCCCAAATGTGGGGGAGTAAAATGGAGTTTCTAATATACGTGAGTCTTTATTTCTCTGGTAAGCTGTGCAAAATGTTTTTAAGTTGGCTACCAGAGGGTTTTTGTCCTTAAGGCTCGGCAAATGGTTCTCTAATTTAATAGATGAATCTTTGCTGGGACGTTAACAGGGGAACTGCCTCAATCACTCTGCCCCTTCCAGGTAGCATATTTGGCTCAAGGCTGCCTTGGAGGGAGTGCCATTGGCCCCAAGTAGTCCCAAGAAACAAGGAAAGTTGTCAGGATGGAGATCCTTGAGTGGGGGGGGGGGACCTGGTCAGAAAGCCCCTCTCCTCAACAAAGGAAGGCACCTCTCACCATTCTCTCTGTCCCCCACATTCCCAAGTTCCCAGGAGTGCATAAGAATAAATTTTAGAGAAAGGAAAGCCCAGCTTGCTCTTATTGAATGAACATGACTCTATATGGGGCAGGCAGGAGCCTCCAAGAGGGTAGAGACAAGATGAAGGGCTAGCACGGCAGAGCCCAAGCTAGGCAGGTAGACATTGCATGGTCCAGCCCGGGGGGTGCTTTTCTTCCTCCAGCCTCAAGAGCTTCCAAAGTGGTAGTGAGCCCAGGAACTGTGAAAGAAAAGGTCTGCCCTGAGAAGGAGATGGGGAAAGGGAGCCAGGAGAAGAGGGCCCAGCTGCATAAGGGCATGGAATGGATGGTGTTTATACAGGGCAGCCTGAGCTGGGGACAGGCTGGAGAAGCTGCCTGAAGAACAGCTGAAGGAAGGGGTCCTATTCAGCCTCGAGATGAAGCTTGGGAAAGTATGTTGACATAGAGGGGCTGGAAAGACGGCTCAATGGTTAAGAGCTCTGGCTGCTCTTGCAGAGGACAGGAGTTCCAATCCCAGCACCCACATGGCAGCTACCCTCCATAATTCCAGTTCCAGGGCATTCAATGCCTTCTGACCTCCATGAGCATTACATGACATAAGTCACTTATATACACACAGGCAATACACTCATACACGTAAAATAAAATATATATTTAAAATATTTTGACATAGATGCTCATGAGGAAACTGTTACACAGTGCTAGTCTAGAGCACTGCTACTCTTAAGTGTGGTCCACAGTCCAGCATCAACATCCATGAATGTTTAGAAACATAGAACCTTAGGCCCCTCCCAGATGTAGTGAATCCCAAGCTGCATCTTAGCTGCATCCCCAGATGCTTTATGGGTACATTAAACTTGATGCACAGATCTGAAGTACTTCTGTTCAAGTTTGGCTCTAGGGGAGCAAGGTCCATCTCCAAACTCTTCAGTAATGTTCATCGACAAGAGAAAAAAGAAATGGAAATGTTTTGAAGTTCTTAAAGTAATGTGACATTCTTTTAACATCCAAGCCTGTGGTCACTGGGTCATCCACTAAATAGGATGAATTTTAAGTAGTGCAGAATGGGGCACAGGCTAGCCCTGATAGGTCTACACAGATTAAGACAAAATCCATTACTGCAGACAGTTGAGCTCAGGCCACTAACTCTCAACTTTCAGGGACACTCAGAATCTAGGAGAGAGCTGGGTAAAGCCCAGACTGTCCCAGCCCCAGAGTTTATAACTCTCATTCTGAAATGAGACCTGAGAAGCTAACAAGCTCCCTCCAGGGCCAGTGTACAGAAACCATATGGGGAGAACCAAGGCTCTCAATCAGAAGAGGAATCTGAGTTCAGTTATGAAACTCAGACTCTAGCATGACATAAGAAGAGAGTTCAAACAGTCAACTATCAGCATAATTAATTAATATGTAATTGCTAGCTTGGAGGCAGGATGAGGTCACTATTTACAAAAAGCTTTATTGCTCCTTATCTCCCTGAGACATCACAATGGCCCTGTGAGGTAAGCAGTTACATCAGTATTTCTTTTAGAAGTGAGGAAGCTGACTTGACCTGGGCCAAGTGGCAAAGCAAGTGACCTGGAGCTGCAGATGGAGCCCACGATGGTGAGGGTGAAGAGACGTCGACATAGGGCAGGAGTTTGGGTCTCTGCTTTTAAGACCCCTCTCCACTAGAAGAATGTGGATCCTCTTCCCCAACTCCAGCCTTCTTCTTTGCTGGGCTCACTTTACTTGGGCAGATCAGTCCTTTGCACAAGGACACCATCTGAAAAAGCTGTAGAACTCAGTGAGCCTGCGTCTCCCTAGGGACCATCACACGCACATGAAATGCGTGAAAGGAGGGGAAGTGTGGTGGTTGAGTTTATTATCTATTTCATCTATCTTACTTTATTTACATTTTTGTGAGAAAGGGTCTCATACTGTATATAGGCCAGGCTGGCCATGAATTCACTCTCTAGCCTAGGCTAACTTCAAACCCTGGGCAATCCACCTACCTCAGCCTCCCAAGTGCTAGAATTACAGGCATGTGTTTAGTTTGTTTCTTGGTTGGTTGTTTTGTTTTGTTTTGTTTTGTTCTGGTTCTTTGGTGGTGGTGGTGGTGGTGGTGGTGTGTGTGTGTGTGTGTGTGTGTGTGTGTGTGTGTATGTGTCTGTGTGTCTGTGTATGTGTGTATTATGTTTTGTTTTTATAGATTACATGCAACTAACCTTTAAAAAAGTACTGATTTGGGCCAAGTGTGGTGGCACACCCCTTTGATCCCAGCACTTGGGAAGCAGAGGGAGGTGGATCTCTGTGAGCTCAAGGCCAGCCTGGTCTATATGGTGGGTTCCAGGACAGCTGGGGCTACAGGGAGACCCTGTCTCAAAAAGAAATAAAAAGAAGAAGAAAATACTGATTTAGGGGCTGGAGAGATGTCTCAGCAGTGGCTGCTCTTGCAGAGGATCTGGGTTTGGTTCCCAGCACCCACGTGGCAGCTAACAATGCAGTTCCAGGGGACCTGATGCCCTTTTCTGACCTCCAAGGGCATTGCACAACACAGATGCACTTAAACACATGCAGGCAATACGCTCATACACATAAAATAAAAATAATAAATAAAATGTTTTTTAAAAAGGAAACTACTGATTTTATGGGCTAGGCATAGTTGGTACAATGCTTGCTGGAACAATGCACAAAACCCTGGGTTTGGTCCCTAGCACCCCATACACAGGTACAGCTGTACTCCAGCCCTCAGGAAGTGGATAGAGGAAAACCAGAAGTTCAAAGTCATCCTTGGCTATATATTGAGTTGGAGGCCAGCCTGGGCTACATAAGACTTTGTCTTAAAAAATAAATAAATGGGGCTGGAGAGATAGCCTAGCAGTTAAGAGCGCCGACTGCTCTTGCAGAAGACCCGGGTTCGATCCCCAGCACCCACATGGCGGCTGAGAACCGTCTGTAACTCCAATTCCAGGAGAACTCCAGTTCCAGGGGAATCCGACGCCCTCTTCTGACCTCCGAGGCATTGCACGACACAGGTGCACAAACCTCCATGCAGGCAATACATTCACACACATAAATAATAAATAAAATAAAATAAAAAAATAAATAAATAAATAATAAATAAATAAATAAATAAATAATAAATAAATAAATACATAAGGGCTAGAAAGACTCAGCAGTTAAGGGCACTGGCTGTTCTTCCCAGAGGGCCCAGGCTCAATTCCCAGCACCCACATGACAACAACTATCAGGTTCCAGTGAACCCAACATCCCCTGGTGGCCTTCGTGAGGCACTGCATGCATGTGCTGCACTTACATACATGCAGGCAGAACACTCATATGCATACAATAAAAATAAAACAAATATATATTACTGATTTTCAAGTTTTGGTATAGTATAAAGGATAAATATCCATACTTATCTGAAAAGCCATTAAATACACCTCCTCTCTACCTGTATATCTGTGTCTTGAGTTCTCGGAGACTTTAGCTAAAACAAACAAAAGCAAGATATATTACAATCCATTCAGTGCAGAAGCAGACTGAGAAGCAGTTCTATTAATCCAGGGCTGAGAGACATTTGTAAGAATGCAGCCTAGCCCACAGCACCCGCATGGCAGCTAAGAACAGTCTTTAACTCCAGTTCCAGGGGAATCCGACGCCCTCTTCTGACCTCTGTGGCATTGCACGACACAAGTGCACCAACCTATATGCAGACAGTACATTCATACACATAAAAAATAAATAAAATTTTTTTAAAAAAAGAATGCCATGCTTCACACTCTGTTTTTAATTTTGGAAAATAGTTTTTAATTATTTGTTAATTAGAGAGCTGTTTCTTTTGTTGTTTTTGTTTGGTTCATTGGTTGATTGGCTGTTGTTGTTGTTGTTGTTATTGTTGTTTGAGATGAGGTCTCACTGTGTATGTCTGGCTGGCCTGGAACTCACTATGTAGACCAGGTTGGCCTGGAACTCACTATGTAGACCAGGCTGGCCTGGAAGTCACTAGCTACCTGCTTCTGCCTCCTGAGTGCAGGGATCAAAGGCAGTTACTACCATGCCCCATCCACCATCCAACTGTTCCTATTTCAAGTGAATTAAATATTTTTTAATTTTCTGTCTTGTGCCAGGTATGGTAGCACATGCCTTTAATCCCAGCACTCAGGAGGCAGAGGCAGGAGGATCACTGTGAGTTCAAGGTCAGTCTGGTCTACAAAGTGAGTCCAGGCCAGCTGGGTCTACAGGAAAACCTTCTCTCAAAAAAAAAGGGTCAAAAAAATTTTCTGTTTTATTCTCTCAAGGCAAATATCAGTATTTAGGAATCACATAAACTATCATTTTGTTGTTGTTGTTTTGTTTGTTGTTTTTTTTAGAGTCCTCATATTCAAGAAGCCTGTTGTGAGTAGAGCTTTGGAAAGAAAGGCAGATCCCTCTTTTCACTCTTCCCCTCAACAATGCCTTCAACCTGCCCCGGGTGAGGGGAGCTCCTCGGAGTGTGGTGTGGGAGAAGGAACCTGAGACCTTTTCTCCCTTTCTCTTGGAATAAGCCCTGCACAGCCCACCTACAAAGTGCCACACCCTGTCCTAAAGAGATGGCAGTAAAGGTCACCATATGACTAAAGGGATTGAGAGTGTCTAGGCTAACAGGAAGAAAGAGATGGAAGAAAATCCTCAGAACTAGATAAGAAGAACTGCCCTCAGAAGCTGCTGTGCGATGCTGACCTTGTTCCTTGCCCAGCCTTTGGTTAGAGCGTTGTAGTTGAGGTGAACTCCCTGGGCTGTACGGACTCTATTCTTTGCTTTCTAAATATCCAAACCTCTCACTCCTCACCAAGCACATAGAGGCATATCCTCTATCCCAGATGCTACAGGCTTACAAAAACTAGCTATCCACCCACTGACCTGAAGAACTGATGTATGTAATCTGCCATGTTCCCATTCTCCCTGGCATTACAGACACAAGATAAGACAAGTCAGGCCTACACTCTGCTCAGCACTATAAAGGGATTGGGTTATCAGTGAGGGGACACTCGAGACAGGATCGTCACATTGTGTGACACTCATGAGAGTAAGGCAGTTAAGGAAGAAATAATCCCAGGTTCGGCCAAATGTTTTGGGAAAGTAACAGCTCTGCCCTGGTTGATTTCATGAGGCCAGTATGACCTTGACACCAAAGTAAAAATGACAAGTCTGTCTCACTCACAAACAGGGATGCCAAAAACCAAAGCAAAAAAAAAAAAAAAAAAAAAAAAAAAAAAAAAAAAAAAAGAAAAAAAAAAAAAAAAAAAAAAAAAAAAAAAAAAAAAAAAAAAAAAAAAAAAAAAAAATACCAAAAGCATATAGGCAAACTGTATCCAAGAGATAGATAGATAGATAGATAGATAGATAGATAGATAGATAGATGATAGATATAGATAGATAGATAGAAGATTTTTTTATTGAAATTTAGTGTTAGAAAATCAATTAGTAGAGCTAAGTACAGCATAAGGACTCATGTTAGAGCCTCAGATCTACGTTTGGGGGTGGGAGCCAGGGGTTTTGAGATAGGGTCTCTCTATAGCCTCGGCTGGCCAACTCGCTCTGTAGGCTAGGCTGGCCTTGATATCACAGAGATCTACCTGCCTCCTGTTCCCAAGTGCTGAGATTAAAGGTGCATGCCAAAATGCCTAGAAAAACTTAAGATTTTTAAATTTTATTTTTAGCGTATGAGTATTTTGCCTGCATGTCTGTAAGTGTAACACATGTATTCAGTGCCTGCAGAGAGGCCAGAAGAGGGTTTTGGATCATCTGGAACTGAAGTTATAGATAGTTGTTAGCCACCAAGTAGATTGCTGGGAACTGAACCCAGGTCCTCTAGAAGAGCAGCAAGCGCTCTTAACTGTTAGGCCATCTCTCCAGCCCTTCAGAACCTACACTGAAAAACAACAACAACAACAACAAAAAACGGGCATAGTGGCACTTGCATAACCCCACTGCTGAGGAAAGAAAGAGAGGCTGATCCCAGGGCTTGCTGCCAACAGCCTGGCTTACTTGGTGAGAAAATATATTTGATAAAATTTAACAAGTAAGCCAGATACAGTAATGCATGCTTGTAATCCACCTGGGATCTGAGGCAGGAGGATGGAGAGTCTGAGGCCAGCCTGGCTACATATGCCTTCTCAAGAAAAAAAGTTATACTCCACCAAACCCCTCGATACATGCACACACACACACACACACACACAATTTACCATAGTTCCTGGCATGTTAATTAAAGCTGAGCGTGATGGTTTAGGCCTATAATCCTGTAATCTCAGCACTCCTGGCAGATGCTGGAGGATCACTGTGGGTTCGAGACTACCCTGGCTATATAGTGAGTTCCAGGACAAGTTGGACTACAGAGTGGGACCTTGTCTCAAAGAAATTAATTAATTAATTAATTAAAATAAAATACAAACAAAAAATAAAAAAGGTAATTTAATTTAATTTTTTTACTTGAATCATGGGGCCTAGTTTTGTTTGTTTTTTTAACAGAGAATCAGAGACACCTTATGAAGCAGTGAAAGCTAACAACACGTTCTCCATAGCATTTATGCACATAAATCAACACTCATCTCCCTGGAGTCTTAGAGCAAAACACCCAACTCTCACAGCCCCAACAGACTCAGTTTGGCCCCTCCCTCAGGTCCCTCGAGAGTGCTGGCAGCCAACACACTGCAGAAAGATTTGGACCTTCCTGAGCTGAACCCAAAAGGATGCTGGGACAAATTGGAGCTCATTCAGGTTCAAATTAGCCCTGGGCATTTAGGAAGTTCAGAGGAGGAAGGCAGATGGGATGAAGGGCACGGGGATAAATTCCACATAAAAACTTCCCGGTGAGTTCCAATTCTTATTTGATGCCAAGAACAAACTGGAAATTCCCAGAATATTTCCCTTTGTTTTTTCCTCTTCAGCATCCATGCCCTCCTCCAAACTCCTGGCATCTAACAAAAGCTGCCAAAATCTGTTTTTAAATGTTACACAAATCACCTCCTCACTCCTGCTCTGGAAGTCTCCAGGGAAACCTTGAGCTGGGGAGGAAGGAGGGAGCTAAGCCAGCCTCCCAGCATCTCCCCAGGAAAAAGGAGGGAAATGCTAAACCAGAGTCCCAGCGTCTCCCCAGGAAAAAGGCAGACTTGTGAAGGAAGGTGAGAAGATGTCACCCAGGGATTGCAATTTCTGTAAAAGAGTGGGTTTGTTTGTGTCCACGGGTGAGTCCCACCGTGATACCAGGAGGCTTCCTCAACCCCATGCAGAACAAAGAAGAGAAATAATAAGTCTGGGACTTCAATTTAAGGCTAGCCCTATACTTCATCCTGCACTGAGAATTTTTGGTTGCCCTTGAAACTAAGACATAAAGCAAAATGGCATATTCCAAAGAACTGTGTTTTTCCCTTGCCCAACAACCCTGGGGGTAATAGTAACAAGTTAATTATTATTATTATTAATTTTATTATGGGGCTGGAGAGACAGCTCAGTGTTTAAAAGCACAGAGTGTACTTACAAAGGACAGAGCTTGGTTCCCAGCACTGGTGTCAGGAAGCTTACAACCAACCACCTGTAACTCAAGCCACTAGGGTATACCTCATCTTCTTCTGGCTTTTGAGGATGGCCCACACACATGTATACATACACACAGATAAACAATAAAAGTAATCTTAATGATAATAACAGTTACATCATGGCTGAGTGCTTGCTGTGTTCAGCACTTCCTAAACTCCCCACTTGCCCAACAGCCCTATGAGGCAGACAGTGCAAACTCCATAGATGCAGAAACAGGTAAGAATTTGCTCAAAGCCAGTTCTGTGGAAAAAGATTCCAGCCTGGATTTGTCCTTGGGGTGAGGCTTCTCTAACAGCAAAGATGGAAGAAAGGCAGAAAATCCTAGCCTGCGGTTTCTCCGAGTCCTGTCAAAGGCAGGTGGCATTTTCTGGACCTTAATGGAATCAGACCTTGGGATTCCCAAGGGGTTTCACAGGGCAGCTAAAAGAAGAGGTCCCACTTCAGACAGTGTCCAGTCTATAAATAGGAAAGTCTGCTTATGCTTCAAAAAGGGACGCCTGGTCTAGCAAGACCTAGCTGTCCTCAAGTGGCTGGAACTGGTAATTGAAAAACCAAAAGGAGCCAGGGGTTCACCCGACCAAAAAAAAAAAAAAACCTGAGTGACCCTTGAGGACCAGATCCTCAATTGACCTTGAGAAAATAAAAACCTTGGTTAATCTGGGCTAACTGTGTGGACTTAAACATCCAAAAGGAAAGTATAACCATAAATAAATAAATAGTAAGGCCTGAGAAATTATACTTCTTAGTAAAAAGACAAAAAGTTAAAAAAAAAAAAAAAAAGAGCACAGTAGTTTTGCCTGTCTTACTGGCAAGTGCAGCTACCCTGTGGCTGCCACTGCTTTTGCCACTCTTCAAAGACATGAGACACAGCTTTTCAACCTTCCAATATGGACTGAAGACTCATGTTTCTCCAAGAATCCTCCAAACCTTCAGTGCCAGATGGGGAGTGCTGAGACATCCAGCTTGTGGACTAAGCTACTTCTGGAGTTTCTGCCTCTTCAGAGTATAGACTGCCATTGTTGGACTACCCTGGCTGTATCACGGAGACCAGTACAGGAAGATCAAGACAGGAAGTGGTGCTTACTGGACCTCATTTGGTGACCATGGGAAGGGAAAACCCCAGTGTGGAGCACAAGGGCAGAACTGATGGTGGTTTGGGCTTGCCAAGGAGGAGCCTTCAAACATGACATCTTTCTTTGAGCCAGGGTCTCCGTTTAGTCCCAGCTATCCTGGAGCTTACTCTGTAGACCAGGCTGGCCTTGAACTCACAGAGATCCGCCTGCCTCTGCCTCCTGAGTGTTGGGATTAAAGCCATGCACCATCATGCCCGGCTAAAACATGACATCTTTCACCCTAATAAAGAAAAAAAATCATAAGCTAAAGATGCTAAAACCTATGATATATGTGGCATGCATATGTGCATATGTTGGAATGATGCATATTGGAAGGATTAACAACAACAACAGCAACAGCAGAAAGACTGCATCAAAGAACTGACTGAAATGGTGAACTTCTGCTCGAAAAAGCAAACTTCTGCATCGAGAATTTTGAGAGAGTCTGAGAAAAACATCAAGAACATTTTTGACAGAATGCATGAGCTCTGGTGGGGTGGGGGGGCAGAAAGGGGGGCATGGGTCTAGATGTGATTTGTAATTTTGTATGAAATGCACAAAGCTTCAATAAAAAAATTGCCTTTGAAAAAAAAAAAAGCAGAGGTCCCTCCCTGCTCCTTCATACACAGACCCAAAGAACTGGCTCTTTCATTGCAGACTCAGTTCCCCGGACCCCCCACGCCCCACCGAGCTGGTGGACCTGGGACACCAGAGCAGGGCTCCATGAGCAGCTGTGGAGGTGATGGGTTATACAGGCTCACAGGTCATATCCTGTGCTGCAGGCCTGGTCACCAACGGAGACGCCCCAGGCTTGGCTCTATCATGGAGTTCCCTATGAGGGCAGTTCCAGACCCTGGGCTCACACAGGCACAAGGTGCAGAATAGATATTGAGCACATGGGAATAAGAAGTGTCCCCTCCCCTCAATCTCTCTCTCTCTCTCTCTCTCTCTCTCTCTCTCTCTCTCTCTCTCTCTCTCTCATTTCCTGGGAATCACAATGGCTTTCCTTATCCGACAAGAACAAAGGCTTTTTAAGCTCAGCCTGTACCATCATTGCCAGCTATTTCCAGCCACTTGTTAGAATCCCTTTCATTACCACAGGCTTCCAGGCTGCCCGGACAATGTAGGAAGGCTTTTCAGCAAGCACTCTCTTTTCTTCCCTGCTGCTAGGATGTGTGCACCTCAGACCCCACCCCCTCCCCATTACGCTTTCTGCTTAGCTCTCTTTCTTCAAGCCCTCCTTTCACCTGGGGAAGATTGATCTCTGCCCAGCAGGTGCTGGGAAGTTTTCTAGGGTGCAGCTTTTTTTTTGCACCTGCTTCACTCCTCTCCTGGGTTTAACAGTAACACTGTGCAAGGATCCATCCATCCTGCCCTGCAACCAGGAACATCAGACCTGACCATTAGCCCATCACCCTGTCCACTTCCTTGAGACCTTTACCCTGGGCTGTGGTTTGCATGTAGTTTGTCCTTCAAAGGTTCATGTGCTACATACCAAGAATGATGGTAGGATACGGTAAGGGCTTTGAGAGATGCTGATTAAGACTTTTGTGTTGTTTGCTTGGTTTTTTATTTTGTTTATTTTTTGAAATGGGGGCTCAGTATGTGGCTCAGGCTAGCTTAGAACTGTGATCCTCCTGTCTCAGCCTCCTGAGAGCTGGGATTACAGGCTTGAGCCACCATGCTTAGTTCTGAAGAAGTCTTTAAGAAGGATTAATGCACCTGGTGTGGTGGTGGTCACCTTTGGGAGGCAGAGGCAGGCGGATCTTTGTGAGCTCAAGGCCAGCCTGGTCTACAGAGCAAGTTCCAGGACAGCAGGGGCTGCAAGGAGACCCTGTCTTGAAAAGAGAAATAAAAAGAAGAATTAATGCTATTCTCTTTGGGATGAGTTAGGGTTCACTTGAGTGTTTAGTGTTCTTGTTGTTGTTTTGGCTTTGGGGTCTGTGTGTCTGTGTCTGTGTCTATGTCTGTCTGCCTGCACGCTGTGTCTGTGTCTGTGTCTATGTCTGTCTGTGTGCATGCTGTGTCTGTGTACATGCTGGGCATGCTGAGTATGCAACCTAGGGCCTCACACCTGCCAGGCAAGTGTTTTAACAACCCCTGAGCTCCATCTCCTCACCCCTAACTCCTTTATGCCTCTCTCTCTTCAAGTATGTCCATGTCCTTAAGAAACTGGACTAGTTAAACAAGTTGAGTATTTGCAAAGCAAGACTGGATTCCTTAGATTTCTCTTTCCCTTCCCTTTGACAAGGCTGCTGCTCTGTAGGCCCTGGATCTGGAATGTCCTCCCAAGGGCTTGGTCTCCTTGGTGGAATGTTTAGAGGCGGTGCCCGAGAGTTACATCATAGGAGCATACCCTGGAGTAGATGCTGGGGCCTCGCCCCTTCCTTTATGCTTGCTGGCCACTATGAGGTCAGTAGGCCACATGCTCCCACCAAGATTTGATGACACCACAAGCCTGAGCAACCATAGCAGAAATCTCTAAGAGTGTGAGCCAAACTAAGCATTTCCCTTCATCTGGCAGGTGCAGGCATTTTGTCACAGTAACAGAAAGCTGACTAACTCGGGGCTTCTCCAGACACTGAAGCTGTGGTCTTTGGACTTTCCAGCCACCAGGACTGTGAGCCAAATAAACCTTTCTTCTTTATGACTTACCCAGCCTGTAGTACTGTGTTATTAGCCAAAAAAAACAGACTGAGTGAGATACCTGCCTAGGGACAAGACCATGAGCTCCATGAGAACAGGCACCCCTCCAAACATGTCCAACATGACGTCCTGTGTCTCCAGGGCAGGACCAACCACTAATAGCAGCTCAGTCAGTATTTGCAGAATGTGTTAAACCCTCACCTGTGAGGTCATCAGTACCCTCCCCAGGGTTACTAGGAAAGACTAGGTTACTAGGAAAGACGTGACACAAGAGGAATTTCTGACAAACAGCTACAGCCATCATTATTCAGTCTACAAACACAGTGTGCACTATGAACAGAAAGGAAGGACATAACCCTGGCATAAGAGGAAGCCTGAAAAGCAGCTATGAAGGGGGAGGAATGAGAGGCTGGAGGATCCCTGGGGTCAGAGCACCTATTTCTGTGGGGGTAGGAGGATTACGAAGGTTCATCCTTGGGTCTTGAGAGTTGAGTGGGAGCTCGTCAGCTTGGCACCAGTAACGAGCCTCTACAGCTGAAATGCAGAGAGGGAGGCCTGGCAGCAGCCTTAGAACACAGGCCGGGACTCGAAACCTTCCACCTAGAGTATTATTAAAAGAGAATAAAATATCTCAAAATATCAAACTATTCTTGTCAGCCTCTTCCCTTCCTGGACCAACCTCAAGGCCCAGTAGAATTTCCTGTCCTCAGAACCATGCTTGGGAGTTCACAGCTGCTTTGTTCCAAGCTCATTCCCCCCAGTCTGGTGCGTTTTGAATATTTTTATTTATGTGTTGGCATGGAGAGCCAAGAATGTAGAGTAAACAGAGTGACAGACCTGGTCAAAGCCATATGGACATCCGTGGTCAAAGCCATATGGACATCCATGGCCAAAGCCATATGGACATCCCGTGGTCAAAGCCATATGGACATCCGTGGTCAAAGCCATATGGACATCCGTGGTCAAAGCCATATGGACATCCGTGGTCAAAGCCATATGGACATCCGTGGTCAAAGCCATATGGCCACATCACAGGCCTCCATTCCTCCAATCCACCAAGCTTGTGCTTTTCAGACTAACCATCCCAGAAGACAAAGTCTCAGAAAGTCATTAGGCAAACAGTAAATGAGCAGACACTATTTGCTAGGTACTGTTACTGTCTTCTGGGATAAACACTAAACCAGGCAGTGAAAAAGCCATGTTTTGTGACTGATTCCCAGAGCAGATTATTTTCAGCTCACCGCTTATACAGCTGTTGGCATGTGGTGCTATGAGAATATCTTGGATTCTCTCTCTGTCTCTCTCTCTCTCTCTCTTTCTCTCTCTCTCTCTCTCTCTCTCTCTCTCTCTCTCTGAGACAGGGTCTACCTATAGCCTCAGCTGGCCTGGAATTTGCTATGTAGATCAATCTTGCAGAGAGGCCTCTACCTCCCAAGTATTGGGACTAAAGGCTGTGTCACCACACCCAGCAAATTATCAAATTATCTTGGATTTTCCTTTTTTTAAATATTTTATTTATTACTTTTATGTTATGTGTATGAGCGCATTGTCTGCATGTGTATAAGTGTACCCACAATGTGCAATGCCCATAGAGGTCAGAAGAGAGCATCAGATCCCCTGGAACTGGAGTTACAGATGGTAGTTAGCAGCCATGTGAGCATTGGAAATTGAACCCAGGTCATCTGCAAGAGAAGCCAGTGCTCTTAACCACTGAGCCATCTCTCCAGCCTCCTTATCTTGGATTTTCTATAAAGGAATTTCATGATTTAGCATTCAAGGTGAGGCAGAGAATGCAGCTTAGTGCTAGAGCATTTTCCTGGCATACACAAGACCCTGGGCTTGATCCTTAGCACCATAAAACAAACAGATTTGCAAAATACCCTCAGCCAAGATGTATTTAGCAAGGAGAAATGAGGGCACTCAAACAGGAGAACGGCCAGATGAGTGCTTCCAGCAGCCGGTCCCCCATGTCCGGCTTTACATGATCTTGGTTCCTATCCAGGATTAGTCTCCAAAGACCCTGCCCCAATAATTAATAATAATAATAATAATAATAATAATAGATTCATCTTCCCACCTTTTTGTCCCTTACCAGCACCCTTCAAAATAGTGGCAGACCATATTAATTAAAACGGATTCAGCTGCAGGTGTCAAAGAAGGAGGCAACAAAGGCTTAAGTGAAATTTGAGAGTAGCCTGGGCTACATAGTGAGAATTGCCTCAAACAAACAAGAAAATATTTAAATAATTTGGACATTTATCAGAGATCCTTTTGAGGTTTCTATAGCAGCATGACTGTGACATTCTGGCTCTTTTTACCTTTCTTTAAAAATTTTTTTTTTATTATTGCGGTTGTTTTTGTTGTTGGTAGTGGTGGTGGTGGTGGTGGTGGTGTGTGTGAGGTCAGAGGACAACTTTCAGGAGTTGGTTCTCTCCTTCCTTCTGAGAATCAAACTCAGGTCATCGGGCTTATACGGCCAGCAAGCAGTTTTCTCCTGTGAGCCTTGTTACTGCCCTTCTTTCTACTCTTCATCCATCCCATTGTGTTGGCTTGTCTGTCATGTATATGCTTCCAGGATGGAACCAGCTGGTCACATGGCATCCTCTGTCAGGAAGGGGAGAACAACAAATGCTTGTGCTCAGCTCACTGTCTAGGATCCCAGCCCAGGGAATGGAGCCCCCCACAGTGGACAGGCCTTCTCATCTCAGTTAACCCAATCAAGATACTCTGCCAGCAACGTGCCTGGAGGTTTATCTCCCGGGATTCTAGATCTCATCAAGTTCAAGTTGACAATTTCAATTAACCATCCTGGGGAGCATCCTAACCTGGCTCCTATCTAAGGAGGAAAAGTTTTCCCGGAAGTCCAGGTAGACTTCCTCTTTTTCTTCACTGGCCTCTCTAATCTAGTAAAAGGGACGTTGGAAATTTTGTATTTGGATTTCAGGCTTCCATAATCAGAATGTGTAAGAGAAAGAAGGGAGTCAGCAATGCCTTGTGTAGACAAACGACAGCATCTTGCACAAAATGTTTGCACAAAGAAACCTCGTGTCATAACCCTGAAAGTTGCTCAAGCCATCTGTGGATGGGAAAGTTTTAAAAATTTTGAGAAAAATAATACATTTCAGATTGAGTCCAAACATTGTGTTTTGATCCAAGCTAGGCCAGTCTGGGAAAAGCCGAGGCCGGAAAGCCCCGCTGCTCTAGAGGAGGCACCCAGGCTCAGGGCTGTGCTCCAGGCTCTGCAAACAGCTGGGCATGCAGTACCAGGAACAAAGGTGCTAACTTAGTGTGTGGTAGGGCAGAAATGGGGGGGCATTGGCTTAACAATGTAACTTCCTCTGCTGTTAGGGATTAAAAACTGGAGGGAGGGCAAGTCTACCCTACATCACCATATGAGACCATTGACCTTGGACACATTGTGTCTAGAGTATAGAGAGGGCTAAGGAATAAAACGCACTTCCTGGTCAAGCTTGTCCCATAGCCCTAACCAGCTGAACTCAATCCTCTACTCAAGTTACATAAACGCTAGCTCCCATACTCATTATGAGTCAAAGGGTCTCATTTGTGCCAATTTGTGGGGCTTTGAGCTCCCACACATAGGAAGTTGGAAAGTGACACTCCAGTCAAAACACAAGTTTTACATCACAAAGTATATAGAAGAAAGGAAAACCAACAAAGTTCTGTGTGTCTCTGCACATGTGTTTCTGAGCAATCAGAATGTCAGAAGGCCACTGTGGTCTGATTACATCCTAAACCCAGATCAGATTTGTGTCTACAGCACCGACCACATTCAGATGCTTTAATTCAACAAATGACTTTCCATTCCCCCATGCCCATCTTTCATCTAAACAAGTTAAACTAAGTTGTTCTGTGAAAATACAATCCATCATCATGCTTGTGGTATGTGGAAACAACCTTGGTAAATGAGTCCTGGCCTCTGCAACATGTGGATTTATCCATCTCCTCATCTAATCACCTATGCACCTGCTTTTTCCTACTCCTCTACTCCCTTACCCATTTGTCCATCTACCTACTTACCCACCCATCCACCTACCATGCATCCATCTATCTCCCCATCCAGGATTCCAATTATCCTTCTATCAAACCATCTCCTCATCCATTTTTCATAAATCTATGCATTTATCCACCTATCCACCCATTAATCCACCCATCCATCCGTATATCCAACTTTCCTTCCACCAAGCCCATCCCTCAAAATCCTTAAGGATTTTCTCTATTCTGCCTCTTCCTTGCCAAGTGGTAATACACTTTTTTTGTTTTCTTTTGTCTTTTTGAGACAGGGTCTCCCTTTAGTCTCAGTTGGCCTGGAACTTGCTATGCAGACCAGGCTGGCCTTGAACTCACAGAGATCTGCTTGCCTCTGCCTCCCAAGTGCTAGGATTAAAGGCGTGTACCACCACACCCAGCTCTAGTAATACACTTTTTTTGTGTGTCTTTTCGAGACAGGGTCTCCTTATAGCCCCAGCTTGTCCTGGAACTCACTCTGTAGACCAGGCTGGCCTCGAATTCACAAAGAGCCTCCTGCCTCTGCCTCCCAAGTGCTAGGATTAAAGACGTATGCCACCATGCCCAGCAGTAATACACTTTTTAAGTTCCTAACTTTTCGTTTTTTACACGGAATGCTTTTCCCCTACTGATCTTAAAAATCCGTGTTCAACTTTCTTTCAAAGATCCTCCATGGTCCTTCCTGTGAGAACAGTCTTATATTTTGGCTTAATTCTTAGTTTTATGGGTTTGGGTAGTTTTGAGACAGGGTCTCCCTTTAGTCCCAGCTGGCCTGGAGCTCTCTATGTTGACCAGGCTGGCCTTGAACTCACATGGTGCCATGCCTGCCTCTGCCTCCTCAGTGCTAGGATTAAAGGCGCCACCACACCCGGCCTAGATATCACGTTATTTTTAATAAGAGTAAATAACAGTTAAAAAACATACCCTATCTACAACCTGAACAAACAAGGATACACTCACTGAGTACCTCATTCGCGCTTACAGGATCATTACATCCCATACAAAGTACTGGGGCTACAACAGTAGTTGGCATATAATACCTATCTTTAAGGAGCTCATATTTTAGCAAAGAGATAGAGGCATAAGTGCCTGAGATTATACATGATTCTGAAAAAGCATCATAACACAGATATAAAATGCTCAGAGGCACTTAAGGGAGTCTTTAATTCTTCCTGAAATGATCAGAAAAGAAATCACTGAATGATCATCACTTGAATGGAACTTGAAAGATGAATGAAGTATAGCAGGTGGAGAAGATCATGCGTAAAAGAACCAGCATGGATGTGCAGGCTGTGTACGGGAGATGAAGCAGGATTGTCTAGGGTAACTAAGGTACCCTGGGAAAAAAGAACAGACAGCAGATACTGAGCACCAGAGCTTGGCCTGTGAACCCTGCAAGTATCCAGGGCTTTGTGAACAATATGAAGGACTCTGACCTTGATTCCAGTGACTGCAAAACCACAGATGAATAATTTGATATATAGATCAGCCAAATGGTTACCAGGGCCAATGCTTTCTGCTACAAATAAATGAAACCCATTAAGACTGGCTTCAGGGTAGGCATGAAAGGAAAGCTGTGGCAAAAGGATTGCCTAAGTTCAAGTCCAGCCTGAGTAACATAGTAAGACCCTGACTATAAACAAACAAATGAACAAACAACTGGCTTCAGCAATGAGGACATGTATGATCTCTCTGAAGGGGGAATTTGGGGAGGCAGAATGCAGGCATGGCACCATCAATCCCTCAGAAGCCCACGGGGCTTCTGCAAAACGTTCGCTGGCATTGTTCCTGAGTGGTTTCAAAATGGCCGTTCCAGTAACACATCTAAGTACAACTGAATTCCAAAGCATCCCCCACTCTCCAGCCACCGTGTATCATTGGGTCACGTGGTCCTGTGACAAGATAGAGGAGTTTGTCCTGGCTAGTCTCAAGGAAACTGGACATGAAGAGACCAGTTGAAGAGACATGTAGAATTTCTGGCAGAGAGTTGTAGTGGCTGGACCTGAGATATGACTGTGGACGTGGAGGAGGAGGGGAATTTTAAGGTCCATCTTACATATGAAAACACCTGGGCAATTTGTTATTCATAGAGGAGACACTAAGCTTCCAATCTTGGGTGTCCAAGTGACCAGTGTCCTGTTGATGGAGATGGGTGTTTGGCTGGCCACTTGGCATATCCTTCAATGTCTACCTGACAAAGAATCAAAGTATGAGAAAGAGAATCCGCTGATCATCTCCTTTTTCCCAGGGTCAGGCAAGAAGGTATGTGAAGATCTGACTCTGGGGGCTGGAGAGATGGCTTAGCGGTTAAGAGCGTCGACCGCTCTTACAGAGGACCCGGGTTCGATCCCCAGCACCCACATGGCGGCCGAGAACGGTCTGAAACTCCAATTCCAGGAGAACTCCAGTTCCAGGGGAATCCGAGACCCTCTTCTGACCTCCGCGGCATTGCACAACACGGGTGCACAAACTTGCATGCAGACAGTACATTGATACACATACAGAAATAAATAAAAATGCCCGGCGTGGTGGCACACACCTTTAATCCTAGCACTGGGGAGGCAGAGGCACACGGATGTCTGTGAGTTCGGGGCCAGCCTGGTCTACAGAGTGAGTTCCAGGACAGCCAGAGCTACAGGGAGACCCTGTCTCAAAAAAAAAAAAGAAGATCTGACTCTGGTGTCATACCATCTGCTCATCATTTCTTATGATCTAAGAACCTTGGGTAGATGTCTATCTCCTCATTTATGAGTATAGTGCCTAGTTTGTAGGTTTGTTTTTGGGTTTTTTTGTTTGTTTGTTTTTTTTGGGGGGTTGTCTTTTTGGGACAGGGTCTTCCTGTAGCCCAGCTGTCCTAGAACTCACTCTGTAGACCAGGCTGGCCTTGAACTCACAGAGATCCACCTACCTCTGTCTCCCAAGTGCTAGGATTAAAGGCGTGGGCCACCGCCCAGCATAGTTTATAGGTTTTTATAGCCATTACTGAGCCTAGTGCCTGCCATAAAAAGACATCATGGAATGATAAGGGGGAGTCTTGGGTTCAGTCACTCACTCATTGGATAATCTTGGTTTAATTCCTTCAACCTGATAAACCTTGGTGTATGCATCTGTCAGATGGGAGAAATACCTACTTATGAAAGAATTGGATTAGAAAAGTATATTAAGTGCTAACATCGGATGCAAATGTTTGGCTATTCAAATGAGAGAGGCAGAGTCTTATTCTAGAGAAGTAGAAAATTCTGGAGCTGGAGAGATGGCTCAGTGGTTAAGAGCACCAGCTGCTCCCATGTGGCAGCTAACAACTGTCTGTAACTCAAGTTCCAGGGGATCCAAAACCCTCTTCTGACCTCCACTGGGATTTTACTACATGGGTGCACTTACCACACATGCAGGCAAAACACTCATACACATAAAATAAAAATAATATTATTTTTTGGTCTCCCTGTAGCCCCAGCTGTCCTGGAACTCACTCTGTAGACCAGGCTGGCCTTGAACTCACAAAGATCCGCCTGCCTCTGCCTCCTGAGTGCTAGGATTAAAGGCGTGTGCCACCACGCCCAGCTAAAAAATAATATTTTTTTAAAAGAAGTAGAAAATTCTGGATATTCCTGTGCTCTCTTGAAGCTGAGGCATTGCTGGAGGGGAAGGAGGGGCCAAGAATCAGTCAATCAGATATATGGGCTCCTAGGCTGTGAATAAGGAGTGGAAGGTAATTGGAACAAGAAAGGAGGAGCAGCCGGGCGTGGTGGCACACACCTTTAGTCCTAGCACTTGGGAGGCAGAGGCGGGCAGATCTTTGTGAGTTCAAGGCCAGTCTGATCTACATTGCAAGTTCCAGGACAGCTGGGGCTACAGGGAGACTCTGTCTCGAAAAGAAAAAAAAAAAAGAGGCACAAGATGGCTTTAGGGGCCACAGCGATGTTCAGTTTCTGTTTCAGAGTGGTTGTTGCAACAGCCCTAGTGTCTAGTGGCCAGGCCAGAGGAGTCAGTAGCATACCCTCTTAGTCTGTGAATTTAAGGGCACAGCATGTGAACCAGTTCTGTGGCCTGAGTTATACAGTTCATTTGATGGTAAAGTATGAGGAATGAGTACTACTGGGAATGCCTTCTGTTAGAAATATGGACATGCTTCTTCTTTTACAAAACAAACAAGGGGAAACGACTTTTATGTACAAATGGAATCTTACCTTAACCTTATAACCAAAGTTAATCTTATTTTTTGAGATCATTTAACACATTTTCCACTTGTTTATAATGTAGGGAAGCTTACCAGCCTTGGCTCCTCTTGTAACATAAACATTTAGTTTTAATCCCTTATGAACCTTCCTTGTCCCTGTCCCAGCAGAGTATGTGTGTATGTATGTATGTGTATGTGTATGTATATGTATGTTATGAAAATATCAAGCAAGCACTGAAAATACTGAATATTTATTGGAAGCAACAAATTATCACATTTATGTTGTAAACAACAGGTGGGATTAGACTGATAGCATCTGTTTGTGGTTCTATATTCTGTGCTGGCTCAGTAGAATTCAGAAAAGGGAAATTCTTGGACAAGACAGGTTCTTCATTCCTTTCCCACATCACGCTGCATGTTCACTAAGAGAGAGGAAGGCCTTTGGGAGGACAGTTCCAAGAGAAATCTGAAGGAGCAGATCCTCAGAAGACATCAAGCTCCACTACTGGTTTCAGTGGCTGAGTCAGGCTGCCTTTGTCCAGGCATCACTCTAATGTGGCGTCTTTCCCCTGTAGCAAAGCGCCATTCTGTTCTTGCTTCCTGCTTCAGCTGGTTACCTAATCTTTCTGAGAAATCTACAGACTATCCCAATAGCATCCACACTGAGAGATTTTCCCACTTTAATCAGCTTTAATCATGTTCTGGGTTTATAGCTTGGAAGCCTGGCTATAAGCCTACCCTAATGCCCTACCTTACTGAGAACTGCTACTGGTTTCTTTTCCCTGTTAACTCCTTATCTTCAGTTTCTTCTCTTCCACCCAAACTTTGTCCTAACTAAATGGGGCTATGCCCAGTGGATGGAAATACTGTCATTTGTAAAGAAAACATGGACCTACCCCATTTTACAATCATTCATTCACCATTTCTCACAGAAGATCATTCTGTGAGAATAAACACTGGCCAAGATTGTGAGCAGCAAGGTCATTTTAGAGTTTTTTAAAGTTTTAAATGTATAAATCTGTTTACCTAACCCTAATATATGATAATCAGGAAAAAAAAGAATCCTTAAAAGCAGAAGGGGGGAGCCATCCGACCCAGCCATACCACTCCTAGGCATGTACCCTCAAGACTCACCCCACCACAGAGATACATGCACGGCCATGTTTATTTCAACTCTCTTCACAATAGCAAGGAGCTGGAACCAACCTAAATGCCCCTCAACTGATGAGTGGATAGAGAAAATGTGGTACATCTACACAATGGAGTTCTATGCAGCAGTAAAGAAAGATGACATCATGAGCTTTGCAGGAAAATGGCTGGAGCTAGAGGACATCATGCTGAGTGAAGTAACACAGTCCCAGAAAAACAAACGACGAATGGTATCCCTCATCTGTGGATGCTATGCCAATTACCTAGTTGTAAGTATTTCTTGTGCATGGCCCCTTGAGCTTTTGTCCAAAGCAGCTGGGAATGATGCATATTGCGAACAACAACAACAACAGAAAGGACTGCATGGGAGAACTGACTGAAACAGTGAACTTCTGCTCAAAACAGTCAACTTCCTCATGGAGAATATTGAGAAAGACTGAGAAAGGGATGAAAAGCATGTTTGGCAGAATGCATGAGCTCTGGTGGGGTGGGGGAATGGGGGGGGGACACAGGTCTGGATTTGATAAAAATAAATAAATAAATAAATAAATAAAAGCAGAAGGGGGAAGAGAGGAACTAACTCGTTCGTATAGTGTAGTAGTTACTTAGACATCATTATAACAAAAATCCCTACAAGCACAACTTGAGGGAAGAAGGCCTTATTTGAGCTCACAGTTTTAGAAGCTCCAGTCTATCGTCACTCAGCTCCATGTTCCTGAGACGGTTGTGAGGCAGAACATTTCAGCAGCAGGAGTATGTGCAAAAGGTACTGAAATCATGCCAGGAGGAAGCCGAGAGCAACAACAGAAAGTGGCCAAGGCAAGACACAGTTCCCATAGACACAGCCCCAGGGATCTACTTCCTCCAATCACGCAAGAAGTTCTACCACATCCCGGTAATCTTTTCAATGTTTCAGTCCATCCATGGCTTAAATAGCTCATTATATCAGGTCCCTCATGATCTGGCCAACTCTGGAGTCTCATCACAGATGCACTAAGATGTGTTGTTTGCTAATCTCCCAGACACTTCTCAATCTAATCAAGGTTGACCAGTAGGTGTGGTGGTGCACACGTTTAGACCCAGCACTAAGGAGGCAGATCCAGCCTGGTCTACATAGCAAGCTCTAGACTTTACCTCAAAAGAAAAAAAACAAATTAACCATCACACATAGCAACCATCTTCCGGATTTCATGACCTGATGAAACAAATAGGCCTAACTACTAAGAAGAGGTAGAATATAAAACACATATGGAGCCGGGCGTGGTGGTGCACGCCTTTAATCCTAGCACTTGGGAGGCAGAGGCAGGTGGGTCTTTGTGAGTTCAAGGCCAGCCTGGTCTACAGAGTGAGTTCCAGGACAGCTGGGACTACAGGGAGACCCTGTCTCGAAAAGACCAAAAAATATATAAATAAATAAATAAATAAATAAATAAATAAATAAATAAATAAAATAAAATAAGCCGGGTGTGGTGGTGCATGCCTTTAATCCTAGCACTTGGGAAGCAGAGGCAGGCAGATCTTTGTGAGTTCATGGCCAGCCTGATCTACAGAGTGAGTTCTAGGACAGCTGGGGCTACAGGGAGAACCTGTCTCAAAAAGACCAAAAAAGGGCTGGAGAGATGGCCTAGCAGTTAAGAGCACTGACTGCTCTTGCAGAGGACCCGGGTTCGATCCCCAGCACACACATGGCGGCTAAGAACCATCTGTAACTCCAATTCCAGGAGAACTACAGTTCCAGGGGAATCCAAGACCCTCTTCTGACCTCCGTGGCATTGCACGACATGGGTGCACAGACCTGCATGCAGACATAAAAATTAAAAAAAAAAAAAGACCAAAAAAATTAAAATTAAAATTAAAAAATGAATAAGCCCTGGGCTTATTTACACCTTCAATCCCAGCACTTAGGAGGCAGAGGCAGGCAGATCTCCATGAGGCCAGCCTGGTCTACATAGTGAATTCCAGCCCATTTGGGGCTACAGAATAAGACTCTGTGGAAACAAAGAAGGAAAGAAAGAAAGGAAGAAAGAAAGATCCATCAACATCTTGGAGTTCTGCACCAGAACCTTAAATGTGACCTTTCCCCGGACCAGACACATGTGAAGAGTGTAGCGTGTCATCAGTGTCTCTCAGTCTCCTCATTTTATAAATGATCACTCCTTCACATTGCTGGATTATATTAAGTATATTATCGACCCCAACTAATTTTTAAAAACTCATTGCTACTTCGTTTTATAAGCAATATATAATCTTTGTAGAAAAACAGAAAATACAAATAAATAAAAGGTAAATAAAAATCCTTACACACACCCTCCAAATGATAATTACATGAACAAAGTTTTATAAATTCTAGGGTATTTTACATGCTTAATTATACTGCCTTTTCTATTAGCACTAGAATATTCCAATGCATTTCTATATTTAATTAGTTCTCTCTACATGTAGTTTTTTTGCATATTATAATTTGTTTTGAGATCACAGCCATTCTATACATATGTTTATATTCATTTGTCTGACAGTTTCTTAATAATATACATATGGAATTTATGGATCCAAACATATGCTTTCAAGTTGGTTGTGGTTAGTGTACACCCGTAATCCCAACACTTAAAAAGATGAGGCAGAATTGTGAGTTCAAGGCCAGCTTAGGCTGCATAAAAAGATCCAGCCTCAAAAACAGATGTGTGGCTAGGCATGGTAGTGCACACCTTTAACCCTAGCACTTGGGAAGCAGAGGCAGGGGATCTCTGTGAGTTCAAGGCCAGCCTGGTCTACAGAGTAAGTTCCAGGCCAGCTGGGGACTACAGGGAGACCCTGTCTCAAAAAGACAAAAAACAAACAAACAAAAAAACCAGATGTGTTTTCTAATGTAGATTGAACTGTGTATTAACAACTGCTCTTCCAGAAACCAAATTTTACTACTAACATCAGGTTATAAAAAGTCCACCAGAATTTTCACATGAGATCCTGCCAAGCCAGTCTCCTTGGCCTATAACTGGCCTGCAGCCCCAGCTGGCCTGGCCTGGAACTCATACACAGATGAGGGTGACCTCAATCTCTCAGAGATCAATCAATATTTTGCATCCCCAAAGTGCTAGGATTAAAGGCACGTGCCACCACACCTGGCCTTTTTGTTTGTCTTTTGAGGTGGGTCTCACTATATAGCCCAGGCTGGCCTGGAGCAAACCATACTGCTTCAGCCTCCTGAGTGCTGGGATTACAGGTATGTACCACTACGCTCAGCTTTGTTGCACATTTTTCAATTTCATATTTGTTCTTAGTTCTGGCAAAGACCAGAGTAAAATACTTACCTAATAATATGAATGTCACCGTCATCATATTTGGACAATACCTTTCTTGTTTCTTTGATGGCCCAATCCTTGAACTAGTTTGTAGACCCTAGTCTTTCCTTCTCTGAATCTATTCCCTGTGTCTTGAGAATTCCTTCCCAAAATCTTATTACCACACAGAGACAGCTCTCACTACAGGATCTGCTCAATACTTGGCCCCATCAGAACTCGAGTTAAATTTAAACCACAGTGTGAGATATTAAGAAGGAAAAAACTTACTCTGACCACAGTATTTGCAGGTAAGACCTTTGAGAAGTAATTAAGGTTAAATGAGGCCGTACAGATGAGGTCCTAATCCAAGGGGGCTGTGACTTTATAAGAAGAGATGCCTGAGCTATTAATAGAACATCATCTTGCCATCTGATGCCCTGAGCCATTTTGGAATTGTACGTACCACCTTACAAGAGGCAGCCGCCTGCTCTTAGAAATTATCCATTCCGTGGTATTCTAGCACAGAAAATAGACTATGATATTGCCAATGTTCACTTTCCAGTCTCTCTTCCAGCAAGGACATATATGGGTATGTGACCAGGGATCTGCCAGTCGAAACATGTTACTCTGGACTCTGACCAGAGACCTCAAATCTTAGTTCCTCTAAGAATCCTCATGGTGTCTTTTTGAATGAAGATTCCTAGGTGTCTCCCCCAGAAAGTCGTACCCCACAGGTCTGAGTGAGCCATGAGAATCATAGGCCTGACACACCCCTGGTGATGCTGAAGCTCCTGGGTGGGAGGCTACACTTCAGAGAGAGCAGGAATCCTGGTGATGAATGTGGGGATAAAAGTGAGCTCCTGGACAGCAGAGTGACTGTCGTAGCCAGTGTTTCCAGGGGACACTGAACTTGTTTGGTGGTAGGATTGGAGGCATGGTTATTGACATTGGTCCTCTGGCCCCCTGACAATTCTGTGAGCTATACTGGGCCTTCTAAATAGATCCCATTGCTCCTTAAATTAAGCTGGAATAAATTTCAGTTGATTGTAGCAAAGAATCCTGGGTGATCCTGGCTTCACTGTGTAGCTAAAGATGACCTTGAACTTCTGATCCTCCTGCCTCTACATCCTGAGTGCCATGAGTACAGTTTGTACAGTGCTTGGGGATCAAATGTAGGACTTGAGGCATGCTGGTAAGCACTCTATGAGCTTTGCTACACCACCAATCCAATTAGGATTTTTCTATACATATGCTTCTGTCCTAATATTCAGCTGCATGTTGTCTTGTAGTGCCTCCATTTTTCTGCACTCTGGCAATACAAGGAAACATTTTCCTATCTCAAACATGTTCTACAATCAGGTTTGCAATAGTAGCAGAGCCTACAGCACAGGATGCTCTGTAATTTGTTGAACTTACCTCTGATGTTTGACATGCAGGTTGACTCAAATTGTTCACTATTATAAATAACACTGCAAAGTCTGACTTGAAATGGCACATGCTAGATTGGTTAGCAATTCTTCTACAGCCTCTCCACAGTCTCAGAAATTTCCTCATTCAATAAATACTTCTCGAGGGTCTCCCATGTGTCATGCCCCATTTGAGTCACGCAGGGTAAAGGAATGAACAAAATAGACAAAGATCCCATAGAGGAATAGGGAGATAATGCACTATGTCCATTATACACACACACACACACACACACACACACACACACACACACACACAATCTAACTCATAATATGCCATAATAAAACAATAAAGATGGGAGGACTATTTTTAAATATCTGCCATCTGGGAGATGTGATGCTAAACCAATTCTGTGCAGTTAATCTTCAGATTCTATTACCATCTCTGTATTTCAGAAAAGGCCCTATCATCAATGCAGGCAGAACTTTTATGGAATCAGTTAAGCCAACTCCTCTCCAGAGCCTATGATTATTTTTTTTTTTTTTTTTTTTTGGTCTTTTTGAGACAGGGTCTCCCTTTAGTCCTAGCTGGCCTGGAGCTCACTCTGTAGACCAGGCTGGCCTTGAACTCACAGAGATCTGCCTACCTCTGCCTCCCAAGTGCTGAAATTAAAGGCGTGCGCCACCACACCTGACCCAAGCCTATGATCTTAACTGGAGGGAGCAAGAGGAAGATGGAGCCTCAGGTGAGAGCCTGTTTTAGTCAAGTAAGTGAGCCAAGGCTTGGGCTAGTCAAGGAAGTGACCACCATCTATGCTAATAAAGAAAGCTGGCCAGCCAGGAGCTGGGCTAATCACACAACTGGGCCAGAATGTATGTTATTCAATGAAGTGGACCAGGGCTTGTGCTGGTCAAGAAGTAGGCTGGGACCTCTAGTAATAAAGGAAGTGGACCAGGAACTGTATGGTTAAATAAGTGGGCCCAAACATGTGCTAATAAGGAAGTGGGCCAGGACCTTATCAACTTCACTTCAGCTGTTGGGGAGACGGGGATGGGACCATGGCCTCACTCCATAAGAGCACAGACGGCTTGCCTTCTACCTGCTGACGAGTGTCAGGTGTGATCTTGTTCATGAGTGAGTTAAGAAAATACAACGCCTTTAATCCTAGCACTTGGGAGGCAGAGGCAGGTGGATCTTTGTGAGTTCAAGGCTAGCCTGGTCTACAGAGTGAGTTCCAGGACAGCTGGGGCTACAGGGAGACCCTGTCTCGAAAAGACAAAAAAAAAAAAAAAAAAAAAAAGAAAATACAATCAAGCTGAAATTCGTTTAAAAGTATCAAAAGAAAAAAATGCATAATAGGAGCATAAAGGGGAAAAGCCCATTTCCAGATCAATGGAAGATGTCAGGAAACTTCTGCATCTACCACAGGGCACAAGAAGACAGGAACTTCTGAAACATGACATCATTAGGCAAAAGCAAATGCACATGAAAGGCAACAGACTGAGATAAACAAAAGTAGAATTCAAAGGGCAATAAAGAATGAAGATGGGAAAGCAAAGCCATCAGATTAACATTCATAACGCTTGGGGGTGGAGAGATGGCTCACTGGTCAAGAGTACTTGCTATTCTTACAGAGGACTGAAGTCTTGGCTTTCAACATCAACTTTTAGCAGCTCTCAACCACCTGTACCTCCAGCTGCAGGGGATCTAATGCCCTATTCTGGTCTCTGCAGGTGCCCGCACACATGACATATACAAACACATTAAGAGAGAGGCGGGGGGGGGGGGACAAGGTGGCCTATGCCTTTAATAACAGCACTAAGGAGGCAGAAGCAGGTAGATCTCTGTGAGATCAAGGCCAGCCTGATCTACATAGCAAATTCCAGGGTAGCTGAAGCTACAGGAAGACACTGTCTCAAAACAAAACAAAACAAAACAAAACAGAAAAAAACCTCATAACACCCTCACAGAGAGCAGAACTACCAAAATATCAGAAGCAGAAAATAACCAGATATAGGTGGAGAACTGGAACAACTGAAACTCTTGCAGATTTCTTATTGGAAACAATTTGACAGAATGCACTGCTTCTGTACGTACCTACATCCAGAGACTCAGAATTCTACTTCAGGGCAAATATTCTGGTGCAGTGCTTTCAAACCTTGTTGAACATTGGACTAGATTGCTTAAATGAATCCAGACTGCTGTCTCGGAATGTAGCTTAGTCGGTAGAAAGCTTGCCTAGCATGCTTGAAGCCCCGTGTTTGATCCTCAGCACAATACAAACCAGGTGTGGTGGTGAAACCCATGACCTCGGCCCTTGGGTGGCAGGAGCAGGAGGATCAAAGTTCAAGGTGGAGGTAGGGGAATGTCTCCCCAGTTAAGAGCACTAACTGATCTGCAGAGGACCCAGGTTCCATTCCGAGCACCCACATGGCAGCTAACAATCATCTGTAACTCCAGTTCCAGGGGACTGACCTCTGTGGGCTTTACACAACATGGGTGTACTTACATACATACAGGTAAAACATTCATACACAAAAAATAAAAATCATAAAAAAGTTCAAGGTTGGGGTTAGAGAGCTGGCTCAATAGTTAAAAGCACAGGTTCCTTTTGCAGAGGACTCAGGTTCAGTTCCCAGCATCCACATGGCAGTTAACAACCACCTGTGACTCTAGTTCTAGGGAATCTAACACTCTCTCTCTGGCTGTCATGGACATTGCATGGCATGGGTGCACTCATACACATGCAGGTAAAACACTCATACACATAAAAAGAAAAATAAGGGCTGAAGAGATAGCCTAGCGGTTAAGAGCACCGACGCTCTTGCAGAGGACCCGGGTTCGATCCCCAGCACCCACATGGCAGCTAAGAACCGTCTGTAACTCCAATTCCAGGAGAACTCCAGTTCCAGGGGAATCCGAGACCCTCTTCTGACCTCCGCAGCATTGCACAACACGGGTGCACAGACCTGCATGCAGACAATACATTCATACACATACAAAAATAAATAATAAAAAAATAAAAAAAAAGGAAAATAATAGCCAGGTTTGGTGGCACACGCCTTTAATCCTAGCACTTGGGAGGCAGAGACAGGCAGATCTTTGTGAGTTCAAGGCCAGCCTGGTCTACAAGGTGAGTTCCAGGACAGCTGGGGCTACAGGGAGACCCTGTCTCGAAAAGACCAAAAAAAGAAAAAGAAAAAGAATGCCAGGTATGATGGCACATAACTTTAATCCCAGCACTCGGGAGGCAGAGGCAGCCAGATCTCTGTGAGTTCAAGGCCAGCCTGGTCTACATAGCAAGCTCCAGGCCAGCTGGGACTAAAAGGAGACCCTGTCTCAAAAGCATTAAAAAAAATGAAGTTTTGAAAAGTTATCCTCAGATGCATGGTGAGTTTGAGGTCAGCTGGGTCTGCATGGGACTATATAAAAAATGAAATTAAAATTAAATTAAATTAAAACCAGATTTTCAAGTCAGACCTTGTACCAATTATAGCCGTGTGTCTCTGAGGTCCATATCAAAAAATAAATAAAATAAAATCCAGATTGTCAAGTCAGACGCTATTTCATTATACGCTGATGCTTCTGAGATCCACCCACTTAAAGTCTTAACAACCACATGATTTCAATGTGTGGCCACGTTTGCGAATGGTCACTCTAGAGCAATCCCTGTATGTGGATACAAAATGACATCTCTGCAGCAATGTTCCTAATTGCAAAACCCAAAAAACTCTGCAGTATCCACAGGCAGAATACAGTGTACATATGCACTGAAAGAAGATTCCCCAGTTAAAAGAAATGTATTGCAGCCACACCCACCTGGAAGGACGGAGTTCACAGGCACGGTCAGAGCAGGCAGAGCAAGTCGCAGGACAGGCTGGATACACAGCTTGATTTCATGGGAATAAGGGAAATTTTGCATAACTAAATAATGTATTATATAAGGAAACCTATGCCGTATGTTTATTGACACACTATAAAAAGATGTGGGGAGGTGGCTGGGGGTGGCTTTTAAGACACTTATACTGTATACTTGCCTTAACCTATGATGGCAGCTTATGTCTTACATGTATATTGTAAATATAATTTTGTGGGCTAGAGAGTACTTATCCAACAGGCATAAAGTTCAATCACCAGCACTGCAATAAAGAGATAAATAATATTTTGTCTGTTTTAATTATTTAATTAAATGTTAAAAAAAGTAATTCTAAAAATTATGAAAATATGGGTATAGAGATCGCCCTAGACAGCCATCCCGTCAGACTGTGCTGGACTTCACATCCTCTAACAGTAGGTGAGGTCATAAGTTTGTCTCTCTCTCTCTCTCTCTTTTTTTTTTTGGTCTTTTTGAGATAGGGTCTCCCGGTAGCCCCAGTTGGCCTGGAGCTCAGTATATAGACCAGGCTGGCCTTGAACTCACAGAGATCAGTCTGCCTCTGCCTCCTGAATGCTGGGATTAAAGGCATGCACCACTACACCCAGCTCAAGTTTGTCATTTTTAAGGTGCTAAGTTTGGGCACAGTTTTTGATCTGCCAAAAATAGATAATTGCTATAGTACATCCATCTGAACCAGGTAATTGGGTTTGATGCCAGGAAGAAAGGAAAAGAGGAGAGGTCAGGAAGGACAAGGGTCACTTATGAGGGAGCTGAGTTCCTTATGAATTTTTGTACAGTCATCCTTGCAATATGAGGAGTCTTGACCCATCTGCTAAAATTGATGCCCTCTCCCCCAAAGGAAGTGCCCATGAGTGATACTCCCCCAGTACTGCCTGGGGAAGCTCAGAGACAGGCTCAGCTAGAAGCTCTTGTGAGCAGTTGTGGACCCCTGGGCACAAACAGCATCCCAGCATAACCCCTCGGTGTTACAGGGTGGAGACCCACCGTCTGAGGTAAGCGTGGACAGAGCCAGGACAGCCAAGCCTTGGGAAGTGAGGAGGGCTCTGGCTAGAGTGGGGGGGGGGGGTTGGCTGCATGCTGCAGGCATCACAGCTCTGAAGACCTGACTACCAGCCTTGAGGGGCTTCCTGGCCTAGGACCCTGGACAGAGACACGCTGCCCAACTGTCACTTAGACCAAGCACAGCCTTCCAGCCCAATGTTACCTGACATGCAAACCAAATGCAAACAGCCAGGTGGCACAGGGGACCTGTCAGATAGTGACACTGGCCTTTCTCCTCCATATCATGCAAGGGGACTCTTGAAGCTGGCATGAGGGACTGAGAGGAAGGGCGAGGGACAACAAAGAACAGACCCAAGTTGGGACACTTAAGCTCTGAGCAAGGGGCCCTGGACCAGACAGCAACAGAGGATAAAAATATCTGAATGTCATGAAATGTTTACCCAAAATGAAACTCTTTTAAACTGGAAGTGACCAGACAGGACTGATATTTATAAAATTGGACCAACTTCAATTTTTCCACTGCTGAGGCTGAAAAGGGCTTTTTAGCAAAAAAAGGAAGTAGATTACAAAAATAAGGCCACAAATTTTATTTTGGTACTGGAAATTGAACCTAGGACTTCACAGATTTGAGGCAAGCACTGTCAATAAGATCTCTCTAAGTCACCCAGGCAGGCCTTGAACTTACAGTCCTCCTGCCTCGGTTTCTGAAGAAGCTGGGATGAGAGGCTTGTGCCATCAGGGCCGAATAAGACAAATTTCTTGCTGGCTAAGGGAGCCAATTATATTAAAGTCATGAAATAAAAAAAGCTATGAGGCCTGAGCCTGCACTCACCTCCAGTTGCAGGCTCATGGGGGGAGGAACCCTCTCAAATTAAAAATTAAAAATGTCCAAATTAAAAAATGCCGACTTCTAAAATTGTTTAGGAATATTCTGTCCTTTCCAAACATGATTCCTTCTCAGTCTCTAGACCAGCTGTGTCCTATGGGACTTCTGTGGTAACAGAAATTACCTATCTCCACACTATCCAATACAAAACCACCAGCTGCCATGTGGCTGCTGAGGAACAAGATTTTAAATTAATTGAAGTGTAATTCATTTAAATGTTAGTACCTATGTGTGACCAGTGTCACCAAATTGGGCCATGAAGTCCTAAGTACAAAAGACAAATGAATACCTTTTTTTCTCCTCAGCTGGTAGAAATTTAGTTTACTAATTCAGGAGTGTATCTTCCCCCCCCCCACACACACACCCATTTGTTGACTATTTGAAGCTCTGAAATATCAAGATCATTTATGGCCAAGGTCCTTGACCCTTCTACATCATACCTGATGTAGGATCAAATTAAATATCAGAGCTGAGTGTTGTGGCACACACCTTTAATCTCAGCACTCAGGACACAGAGGCAGGAGGATCTCTGTGAGTTTGGGACCAGTTTGGTCTACCTAGCGAGTTCCAGGCTAGCCAGGATTACATAGCGACACCCCCTTGGTAAAAAAAAAAAAATTAATTAATTAAGGGGCTGGAGAGATGGCCTAGTGGTTAAGAGCACCGACTACTCTTGCAGAGGACCTGGGTTTGATCCCCAGCACCCACATGGTGGCTGAGAACCATCTTTGGCTCCAGTTCCAGGGGAATCTGATACCCTCTTCTGACCTCCACGGCATTGCACAACAAACCTACATGCAGACAGTACATTCATACACATACAAAAATAAATAAAATTTAAAAATAAATAAAATAAATAAATATCTGATAATAATTACTAAAATTGCACATTGATGTATTTACAAACAAAAGTGATGTGATATCTGCCATTTGCTCTAGATACCATAGTGGGAAATTGATGGGGAAGCAAGATGGATTGATCATTGTCGAAGCTGTGAGACAGGTCTTTAGGAGTGCCTTAGACTAGCTCTCTAGTTTACATGTTTGTGTGGTTTGAAACTGGACTGTTCCTTAAGGAACCCAATGTCAAAACCTTAGCTGCAAGCCCACAGAGCTGCTGGGGAGTGGAAGGACCTCATGACCCCATCCCATGGGGATAGATGTGGGGTCTAGATCAGGGAAATTAGGTCATAGATCAGAGGGATATAGGCACCCCAGTCTCTTGTCTTATTCTCATCCTCTTCCTCTCCTTCCCCTCCTTCTCCTCTTCCTCCTCTTCCTCTTCCTCCTCCCCCTCCCCCTCCTCCTCCTCCTCTTCATCTTCTTCTTCCTCCTCCTCCTCCTCCTTCTTTCTCTTTCTCTCTCTGCATTCTAGCTACCACACAGTTACTAGTCCTTTCTACCCTGAGCCCCTCCACTACATGCCCAAAATGACAGCGCATTCAAACAACCACAACCTGAAATCTCAGAAATCTTGAGCCAAGTCAAACCTTTCTATACTGTAAATTGGTTAGCCCATATTTTGTCACAGCGACAGAAAGGTCAGCTGATGTACAAATAATTTACTTAAAGAATAAGAGTTGAGCCAGGTGTGGTGGCGCACACCTTTAATCCTAGCACTTGGGAGGCAGAGGCAGGTGAATCTTTGTGAGTTCAAGGCCAGCCTGGTCTACAGAGTGAGTTCAGTTCCAGGACACCTGGGGCTACAGGGAGACCCTGTCTTGAAAAGACCAAAAAAAAAAAAAAAGAATAAGAGTTGAAGCCAGCCCCTGAGGTATACATCTATAATCCTAGCTACTGAGGAGGTTGAAGTAGAAAAACCACAAAGTTCAAGACCAATCTGGGCAATATAGCAAAATCCTCTACCTCATAAATGAATGAATAAACTAGTAAGAAGAATTTTGAACAGAACAGGAAAGTGGTCATATTGCAAAATTAAGGGGAAGGGAAAAGCACATAATAAAATGATAAATATGAACTCTAATGAAGAATCTATACATGGAGGGAAATACAGTGGTCACTAGCACAGCTGGCTGAGTTCAGATCCTGGCTCTAATACCAACTTGGGTATTAGAGCATCTCAGAGGATTATTTTTTTAACTTGGCCAAACCTCAGTCTCCCTATACACAAAGTAGGGCTCAAACTTTATTAGACCTCTTAAACTGTTGGGGAGATTAAAGAAGCCTATTATGAAATACTTAGCCAGCATCTGGCACATGATAGGAACCAAATCATTTACCTCTGAGGAAGAGATTTGTGAGCAGTTGCTCTTGTGTCACTGTATTCTGTCCACAAAAGAGTATCTTCCTTTTATTTTCAAGGGGGAAATGAGTGAGGACAAGAGCAAGAGAGGGGGTGGAAGGAAAGAAGAGAGGGAGGAGATGGGGGTATGGAGGGAGGGAGATGGAGGGAGGGAGATGGAAGGAGGGATGTGGAGGGAGGGTGGTGAAGAGTGAGAAGGGGAAGGAGATGGAGGGAGGAAAAGAGTGGGAGGCAGTCCCTCCCTTGCTACTCCTATGTTCTGAGAAACTATTAACATAGTAGATTAATAACATCCTATGTTGTAAACTTTAGCAAAACAAGAATTCCACCTTATGTCTAGATGACTGGAATTCCCCCATGAAACCATTCTGTGGCTTTGGAATATTATCAGGCCAGCATCCTCTGCTGGCTTCATCTGCCAGGTGTGGGGGGGGGTGTCCTTTTTTCTGTAGTTGTCTTATTCCCAACACCCCAAATTCTCCAGGCTGATAAACAGACCACTCAGTACTTTCTCTGTAGATAATGCTATGCGATTTTCCATCGCCATTACACTCATAGCTTTGCAGTAAAACAGCCTTGCATTGCTGCTTTCTGGTCTGACTCCTCTTCCAAGTAGCATGGATGCTCCTGAACAAGAACATCTTATTTTATCCATGCCTTCACAACCTGTATATGTGGGATAGGCATGAGGGTCACAGAGAAAGTTCTGGTCCAGTTACCTCTATTTTTACTCAAGAGTAATGTTTCATCGTCCAGGTTCTTTCTATTTTACAAAGAAGATTTTGTACTTTATCCTCAATTATAAGTATATATGAGAGTAATCACACTGAAACTATACTAAACCAGATAGGAAGAAAGAACTGATGACAGTGGATAGATAATAGGTAGGTAGATAGATAGATAGATGATAGGTAGGTAGGTAGGTAGGTAGGTGTGTAGGTAGGTAGATAGATAGACAGACAGATAGATAGAAATGATAGGTATATTAGATGATAGATAGTAATAGATGTATAGATAAATGGTTGATAGATGATAGATGATTGGTAGACGATAAATGACAGAGATAGTAATAGAGAATAGATGGATAAATTATAGACTGGTAGATGATAGATAGATAGATAGATGATAGATAGATAGATAGATAGATAGATAGATAGATAGATAGATAGATAGACGAAGAACAGGCTCACATTGTTGAAAAGGCCCAGAGGTAGGGCTCTCTTCAGTACCTTTGGGCCTGGCCAACTCCAGTGCTCCACCTATACACATTTCCCATGATCTCCCTTTCCATCAGCCTCTTATTTCTGTTTATTGAGCTCATTCTCATTAAAGCCCACACAGCATCTCTTAGTTCACATTCTATCACTCTAACAACTCATGGAGAAACAAAGTTTATCTGTTACTTACCTTATTCCAGGCTGGGTCATGTGCTTCTTCTGGACCAATTGCTGAGATTCTGATAGGCTCCTTCTGGGTTGCCATGCTAACTCTTGGTGCCAAAGGATGAGTTAAGCACTCTTTCTGTGAGTAGAAGATGGATGTTTTACCTTTAGGATAAGGACGAAATGGCAAGTGGATGCTGGGCAGGAACAAGAGCAGCCAATTCAGCAATCTTTAAGAATGTCCCTTGATGCAGCTGGCAAGCCTGCCCAGAGCAGTCTACCCTGTCTGCAGAACTCTCTGCCATTTGCAAGAGCCTCACATGCAAGCATCTTGGGCTCTGGCCCAGGAAATGTGATCCTCTTCAACACCATCAAGATCACCAGCTGCTCGCTCCAAGCATCCTCTCCTTTCACTTCCAAAGTCACAGATACCATGGGTGTAAAGATGTTATACCATTTGTGTCCCTAAGTCCTTCACTGTCTTTCTCAAAACCTAAAAGCTTCTAGAAGATACTTCAGACTTTTTTTTTGCCATAGCACCAAGCTGTGCCTACATCAGCGTAAGTGGGTAGCGGCTTGAGACAGCACTCACAGCCCACCACGTCTCGGAGCACACTTCAGACACGTGGCGCTCCTCCACACTTGCCATGCCTGGTCTCGGGAAGGAGTCGTCTCCCGCTGGGGATGCACGGGTTTGCTCCACCTGGCCGTGGCTGTTGACTCCATACACAGGCACTAGAGTACCTGGCTCAAGGTTAAGGACACACAGTGCAGTCAATGGTCCATGAAATATTTCTCCTCTTTCCCTTCCCAGAGCCCTTTAAAACACAAAGAAAACTAAGAGTTCGGCATGTCAACACATACCTGCAAACCCAGCACTAAGGAGACAAAGGCAGATGAACTGGGAGTTCAAGGCCACACTAGACTACATAAGTTCCTGGCTAGCTTGGGCCTTATGGTGAGACTAATTTTTTTTTTTGGGGGGGGGTCTTTTCGAGACAGGGTCTCTCTGTAGCCCCAGCTGTCCTGGAACTCACTCTGTAGACCAGGCCGGCCCTGAACTCACAAAGATTCACCTGCCTCTGCCTCCCAAGATATATAGGTATTTAAAAGGCGTGTCCGGACAACATCGTCCAGCTTTTTTTATTTTTTTTTGTTTGTATTTTTGAGATAGGATCTCCCTTTAGTCCCAGCTAGCCTAGAGCTTGCTCTGTAGACCAGGCTGGCTTTGAACTCACAGAGATCCACCTGCCTCTGCCTCCCAAGTGCTGGGATTAAAGGTGTGAGGTACCATGCCCAGCTCTAATGTATTTTTTTAAGCTAAGTATTCCTTGCATTATTAACTAGTCTTTTGAACTAATTCATAAATTCAAAAAGTCACAGAACACAACTCAAATCACTAATCAAAAAGCCAGGGGCTAGCAAGATGGCTCAGAGGGTAAAGACACTTAGCACCAAACACGACAATCTGAGTTTGATCCCCGAGACTCTCGAAAGTCCTCCAATCTACATTTATGTGCGTGCCTCTGTGTGTGTGTATGTGTGTGTGTGTGTGTGTGTGTGTGTGTGTAAGTAATAAAAAACTGAACTGCCAGCTTGATCACAGTATTCCACAGTGTGATTTCTCTTGGCCCGAAGGATGGCACCCAGCTCCTTGTCTGGCACGAAGTCCTCTGTGGTTTGGCTGTGTCTTCTCTTCTCACTGGTACAGACTGGATGTTTGTGTCTACCCAAGTTTACTTGCCTTCCCACTGTAATGGTGTTTGGGGATGGGGTGTCTGGAAGGCAATTAGGACTAGAAGAGGCCATGAGGGTGGAACTTCATTGTGAGATGAGTGCATTCTAAGAGGAGGCTCCCTCTTCCCCCCCCCAGACCCCCATCACAAGGACATGGGGAGAGAACAGCCATCTGCAAACCAGACGGAGAGCCTTTACCAAGAACAGAATCTGGAGGCTGGAGAGGCGACTCAGTGGTTAAGAGCACTGACTGCTCTTGCAAAGGACCCGAGTTAGAGTTTCAGCACCCACATGGCAGCTAACAACCATATGCAGCTGAGGTTCCAGGGCTTGTTGCAGCCTCTTCTGGCCTCCAGAGGCACTTACGTACATATAAATAAAATAGTCATACATATAAAATACTCATATACATAAGATACTCATACACGCAAAATAAAAGTAAATAATTTTTTTTTTTTGGTCTTTTCAAGACAGGGTCTCGCTGTAGCCCCAGCTGTCCTGGAACTCACTCTGTAGACCAGGCTGGCCTTGAACTCACAAAGATCTGCCTGCCTCTGCCTCCCAAGTGCTAGGATTAAAGGCGTGTGCCACCACACCCTGCTAAAAGTAAATAAATTTTTTTTAGTCTTTTCTTTATTTTTAATTTTTTATTTGTATTTTTGTGTGCATGAGTGTACTGTCTGCAGGTTTGTGCACCCGTGTCATGCAATGCCACAGAGATCAGAAGAGGACGTCAGATTCCCCTGGAACTGGAGTTGAAGACGGTTCTCAGCCGCCATGTGGGTGCTGGGGATCGAACCCAGGTCCACTGCAAGGGTCTCCCTGTAGCCTCAGCTGTCCTGGAGCTCACTCTGTAGACCAGGCTGGCCTTGAACTCACAGAGATTCATCTGTCTCTGCCTCCCAAGTGCTAGGATTAAAGGCGTGTACCACCATGCCCGGCTCAGTAAATACTTTTTTTTAATTTTATTTATTTATTTTGTATGTGTATGAATGTACTGTCTGCATGCAGGTTTGTGCACCCGTGTCGTGCAATGTCTCGGAGGTCAGAAGAGGGTGTCAGATTCCCCTGGAACTGGAGTTCTTCTGGAATTGGAGTTACAGACAGTTCTCAGCCACCATGTGGGTGCTGGGGATCAAACCCAGGTCCTCTGCAAGAGCAGTCGGCGCTCTTAACCGCTAGGCTATCTCTCCAGCCCTTTTTTTTTTTTAGTAAATAATTTTTTAAAGGAACAGAATCTACTGGTGACTTGATCTTGGATTCTGGAAACCAACGTTTAGGCCACCAAGTCTGTGGTTAGACATAGAACCACAACTTAACCACAGCAATCAATGTCTTCTCTTTGTCTCCCAAACGGATAATTCCTATTCACACATTGGGCTTGGTAAAGTAGGGCAACAAGATCCCATAGCACAATAACTTGAAGAATATACATTTCAGGGCTGGGGAGATGGCCCAGTGGGTAAAGTGTTTGCTGTATACTCACAAGGACCTGAGTTCCAAACCTCAGCACCCACATAGAAAAGTAGGCATGACAGGGCACACCTATAATCCCAGAACAGGGAGCTCCTCCACCAGGAGCTCACTAGCCAGCTGGCCCAGCAAATCAGTGAGCTCCACGTTCAGCTCTTGCTTGACTCAAAGCATAAAGTGGAAAGTGATGAGAAAGACACCAGACGTCTACTCTGGCCTCCACATATGTATACACAGGCACACAGACACACCACATACACACAGACACACCACATACACACAGACACACCACATATACACAGACACACCACATACACACAGACACATCACATACACACAGACATACCACATACACACAGACACACCACATACATGCACACAGACACACCACATACATACAGACACACCACATACACACAGACACACCACATACACACAGAGATTTCTTTCTCACATAAAAGTTCTGAGATAAGCAGCCCATGGGAATGGGTGCTCTGACCCTTGTGGTCACCTTCCTGGCTAAGCTGGGTCACCACCACATGCAGAGTCAAGCCTGCAAGCAGGAAGAGAAGTTAGATGAGGCATCTCTGTGGCAAAATGTCTGACAGAAACAGCTTTAAAGGTAGAAGGATTTATTTTGGTTTACAAAGGATTCAGTCCATAGCTGCTTGGCGAACATCATGGTGGAGGGAGCACGGGGCAGAGAAGGTTCTTTACCTCTTGTGGACAGAAAACAGAGCAGGAAACTAAGAGGCCAAGAATAAGACACCCCAAGAACTGCCCCAGTACTCTACTTCCTTCTGCTGGACCTAAGTCCACCTCCTAAAATTCTCAGAATCTCTCAATATAGCACCATCAGCTGAGATCTAGCCCCTGACACATGAGCCTTCTGGGGGGACAGTTTACTACCAGACCACAAGACCCATGTCATTTCCACCTATTCTATTGGTCATAACCTGGTCACATGATTGCAGCTAACTGCCAGGATGGTGGGAAATGTGTTCTCTCTAGAAAGCCTAGTTCTTGTTTACAGTTCTCCTATAGTGGAGGAAGGAAAGCGTGAATTCCAACAAACATGAGGCTTGGAGCGCAATTCCTTCAACAGCCTTCTTTAGTCCCAGGCTCACTCTAGGTTAGAAGTCCTTGTGAGCACTTACGACCCTTCTCACCAGTTACCTCTGCACCTGCCCTGCCCTGAGGTAGATTTAACATGCTGATTATTAGGTTCTAGATCCTCATGCTTGACATCTATTTACTAACTAGTACTGGATGTCTCTTGAATTCAGATGCGGAGGACTGGCTATGTAATTTGAGGGCAAAATGAAAATGCAGGGTCCTCTCTGCTCAAAAACTGAGAATTTGGAGAATTGGAAAGATGGCTCAGAGGTTAAGCACTGGCTTGCCAGGCATGGTGATGCACTTCTTTAATCCCAGCAGTCAGGAGGCAGAAGCAGAAAGATCTCTGTGAAAGTAAAGACAGCCTGGTCTCTATAGTGAGTTCCAGGCCAGCTGTGGCTACAGAGTGACCCTGTCTCAAAAAGAAAAAAGAAGAGAAAGAGAGAAAGAGAGAGAGAGAGAGAGAGAAACTGGCTACTCTTGCGGAGGATGCAGGTTCAGCTCCCAGCACCCACATGGTGACTAACAACTGTTCAAAATTCCAGTTCCAGCAGGGCGTGGTAGCGCACGTCTTTAATCCTAGCACCTCGGGAGGCAGAGGCAGGCGGATCTTTGTGAATTCAAGGCCAGCCTGGTGTGCAGAGTGAGTTCCAGGACAGCTGGGGCTACAGGGAGACCCTGTCTCAAAAAGAAAAAAAAAAGATACAAAAATTCCAGTTCCAGAAGACCCTCGTCTGGCCTCCACAGGCATTACATGACACAGGTGCACTTAGATGCATGCAGGCAAAACTCATAGACATATAAATAAAAGTTAAATTAAGTTTTACAAGGAGAATTTTAAGAAGGTGTCATCAGAGCATTTGGGGAGGCATGGGATCTTTTTCCAAATAAGACCTTGATCCTCTGTAGATCATACACCCATGAATATGTATGCAGCCCTTGCTGTAAGAACCCTTCCCTGGGGAGCGGTAAACAATGTCTGCCCCCTCCTTATAAGTCCCAATGGCAAACCAAAGAGCAAGTCCATCAAAGTTCACACTGGAGACCCAATGAGTTTATTGGGCTTACTTATAGAACATGAGTGAGGGATGGCTTACAAGAGCATGGGACACAACTAAAGCATGCTGGGAAATTTGCACCCAGCCTGGATGATGGCTTTCCCATAGCAGTCCCTTCAGTTCATCTCCCTGGCTTATACAGTCTACCACTTCCAGAAGGCCCACCCCTAGGGCCATATGCAATTGGGGGAGAACTGCATACAAACGGCTGGGAGGAATGGTTAGAATCTCAGCTGAGGGTCCAGTGACCCTCCTCCTCTGGGAGAATGTCAACAGGCCATGGCGAACAGAGCTGAATTAAACCATGCTTTAAATGTTCAGAAAGTCAAGCTGCCCTACAGGCTAAATGCAATACAGGTCATCTCTGTTTTTCAAGGAAACTCCTTTGGAGAACTGAGTTGTCAGCCCCTGCAGCAGTCCAGATGTGTCATCTCATCATCTGTAAGATCCCGTCAGCAGTAGGCATCATGTTAACTTCCACACAGCCTCTCAGGTTGGGAAGACCTTAAAAATCACTGCCAAGCCCTTCTCCAGCATCTGCTCGCATACCTCCGGCAACGGGGAACTTCGTACCTCCCCAGGCAGCTCCTTCTGTTTTTGACAGCTCTGTGGATGGAGTTCTTCCTAGAGACAAAATCTACTTCCTCGTGACTTCCACCCGCTGGCACACAGCCACATGAAGGAATTAAAATCTTCTTCCCATGTACTGCACATGTTTAAAGTGCTCTGATATTTGCCTGGAACCTGAGTGTCTGGCCAGGGTGGGACCCCAATGTGAAACACGGACCATAGAAGTGTTTAGTTCAGACAAAGTTAAAATGGTTTTTTATTTCTTTTTTTTTTCTTTTGACTGCTTACCAACATTTAAAAATCTGGAGGGTTCATGTAAAATGTAGAATCTAAGCTTATAAACCTTGGGAGCACTAGCAGTATTAGGCACATAATTGCCTTGCACTAAGGACACAGAGGGATGGACAATGGGCCTGCTGCTCTGGCTACTTCGTACACATGCATTCATGGAACATAACATGAGAGCCCTTATAGAGGCAGATATGTTTGTATATCCAGATTTCCTCCATAGGAGAGCCAATGAGTTGCAAACCCATGACATTAAATGGGCTTTGGGGGAGGAGGGGTAGGTAATTCAACAGGATGACTTCCCTTTTGTGTATTCTCCTTCCTGTTCCAAATAGAGAGGTGTTAACAGGTGCTCCACCAACTACATTGTTACCATGGCAAACTTAAGGATGAAAGTCACAGGTTGGAACATCAAAACAAATAGCAAAATGCTGGAGCAAGAGTGATTCATATTTGCCTTATCAGCTCTATCAGCCTCTAAAATTCTTATGCTTAAAGTAAATCAAGAACAACAAATAGGGCTGGAGAGATGGCCTAGTGGTTAAGAGCACCGACTGCTCTTGCAGAGGAACCGGGTTTGATCCCCAGCACCCACATGGCGGCTGAGAACCGTCTGTAACTCCAATTCCAGGAGAACTCCAGTTCTAGGGGAATCCAAGACCCTCTTCTGACCTCCGCGGCATTGCACAACATGGGTGCACAGACCTACATGCAGACAGTACATTCATACACATAGAGAAATAAATAAAATTTTTTTAAAAAACTTTAAAAAAAAAAGAACAAATAGATCTTGCTTAACCCACTGTTGTATGGGATAGCTGTGCTATCACCAAATAGACACTGTTGTATGGGGTAGCTGTGCTATCACCAACTAGACACTGTTGTATGGGGTAGCTGTGCTATCACCAACTAGACACTGTTGTATGGGGTAGCTGTGCTATCACCAACTAGACACTGTTGTATGGGAGAGCTGTGCTATCACCAACCAGACACTGTTGTATGGGGTAGCTGTGCTATCACCAACTAGACACTGTTGTAGGGGGTAGCTGTGCTATCACCAACTAGACACTGTTGTAGGGGGTAGCTGTGCTATCACCAACTAGACACTGTTGTAGGGGGTAGCTGTGCTATCACCAACTAGACACTGTTGTAGGGGGTAGCTGTGCTATCACCAACTAGACACTGTTGTAGGGGGTAGCTGTGCTATCACCAACTAGACACTGTTGTAGGGGGTAGCTGTGCTATCACCAACTAGACACTGTTGTAGGGGGTAGCTGTGCTATCACCAACTAGACACTGTTGTAGGGGGTAGCTGTGCTATCACCAACTAGACACTGTTGTAGGGGGTAGCTGTGCTATCACCAACTAGACACTGTTGTAGGGGGTAGCTGTGCTATCACCAACTAGACACTGTTGTACGGGGTAGCTGTGCTATCACCAACTAAACACTGTTGTAGGGGGTAGCTGTGCTATCACCAACTAAACACTGTTGTATGGGGTAGCTGTGCTATCACCAACTAAACACTGTTGTATGGGGTAGCTGTGCTATCACCAACTAAACACTGTTGTATGGGGTAGCTGTGCTATCACCAACTAAACACTGTTACTCCCTGGTAGATAACTTCTAGCCATTGCCCTTCCTCCCTCCCTCCCTCCCTCCCTCGCTCCCTCCCTCCCTTCCTCTCTTCTTCCCTCTCTTCCTCCCTTCCTTCCTTTCTTCCTTCCTTTCCTCCCTCCCTTCCTTTCTTCCTTCCTTTTTATTGCCTTTGCTTAGATTGAGTTTCTAATAATGGGAAAGTCTCCATATATACAAATGTAAATAGACTAATCTACATACAAAAGAATTCATTGGGATGCTTAGCTCACATTATATGAAAAATTAATTGAAAATACTTATAGCCCTAATTATAACAGCTGAAACTCTTAGAAGAAAACATAATAAATCCTCCTGATGTTGGTTTTAGTAATAATATTGAGTCTGATACCAAATATTAAAAGAAATATTAAATATTAAAGAAATAAAAAATAAATATTAAAAGAAAAAAATTAATTGGTATCCACCAAAATTAAAGGGTTTTGTTCTCTGAACATGCAAGTGAATGATACCATGGAGGGCTGAAATGATGGCTCCTAAGTTATGATCTTTTGTAGAGGAACTGCCTGGGAGGCTTGCAACCTCCAGGCTCCAGGGCATCTGACATCTTTTTCTGGCCTCTTCAGGTACCTGAACTCACACGTACTCATACTCATACACAAACACTATATTAATATCTTTTCTGTTGCTGATCAAGAGCAATGTATGAAAAAACAAAGTTTATTTCCATTTACAGTCCAGAGAGATAAAATCCATCACCATCGGGGGAGGCATGGCAGCAGGCAGCCAGCCTGGGAAAGTGAAAGCTCACATCCTCACCCACAAACGGGAAGCAGACAAAGGAAACTGGAAGTGGGGCAAGACTATGAACTCTCCACGTCTGTCCACAGTGACATACTTATTCCATCAAAGCCACACCTCCTAAAGTTCATGACCTCCCAAAATAGCACCAGCCGCCAGGGATGGACTGTTCACATATGGGAACCTGGGGGCAGCATTTCCCATTCAAACTGCCACGGATGTACACACACACACACACACACACACACACATAATTAAAAATAAATCTTTTTTAAAAAGGATAACCATAGAGTGAGGAAATATTTCCAAAATATATACCTGATAAGGGCTTATATCCATAATGAAGAAGTAGTACAACACAATTTAAAAGATTTAAAGTAATTTTATATGAAAAAATTTGAATAGGCATTTCCCTAAAAAAGATATACAAATGGTCAATGATAAACACATGAAAAGATGCTCAGCTTCATTAGCTACCACAATGAAAGACCATTTGCACCCACTAGGGTGGTTAGAAGCAAAAATAACAAGTGCTGGCAAGGACTGAGAGAAACTGGGAGCCTCACACACTGCTGGTGGGAACTCAAAATGCTGCAGCTGCTGTGGAAAGCAGTTTGGCGGATCCTCAGAAAGTTAAACATAGAATTACCATATGATCCAGCAATCTCACTTCTGGTATATACCCAAAAGAATTGAAAGCAAGGACTCAGGTCTTTCCCACCAAAGTCCATACCAATGTTATTCACAGCAGCCAAAAGAGGAAAGCAACCCAAGAATCCATCAACAGAAGAACAGATAAAATGTGATGAACATGTAACAGCATGTAATATGATATCTCTCAATAATAAGAGATGAAATTCGGGCACATACTACAAGAGATGAACCTTGAAAACACCATGCTGATGGAGGGAGAGCTGGAGACATGGCTCAGCAGATAAAAGCATTTGCTGCTCTTGGAAAGGACCCAAATTTGACTCCCAGCACCAGGTTGGGCTGCTCACAACTATAACTCTAGCTGCAAGGAGTCGGATGTCCTCTTCTGGCCTCTATGGGTACATGCACTCATTTGCCCATACCTACACACACACACACACACACACACACACACACACACACACACACATACACAAAAATAAATAAATAAATAAATAAATAAATAAATAAAAATCTTTTAAAGATACACACATAGATTCCACTTATATGAAGCACTTAGAATAGGCAAGTTCATAGGGACAGAAATCAGAGGATTGGTGGATGAGTGAGCAGTTATTGTTAAAGAGGTCAGGTTTGAGGACAGTAGTGGTGGTGCATGTTTCTAATTCCAGCCCTCAGGAGGCAGAGGAAGGTGGATCTCTGTGAGACTGAAGCCAGAATGGTCTACATAACAAGTTCTAGCCCGCCGTGCCTATCAGGAGACTCTGTCTCAAAAAAAAAAACTGACCTAAACAAAAGACATTACAGGTTTCTCTTAGGTGGCTAAAAAGCTCTAAAACTAAACAGTAATGATGACTACCTGATGTTCTGATCATACTTAGGAACCCTGATGTGTACACTTTAGAATTCTTCAAATGGGGCTGAGGAAATGCTGCAGTGCTTAAGAAACGATGGCTGCTCTTCCAGATGATCCAAGTTCAGTCTCGCAAGCACCCATTAGGAGTTTCACACTGCTGTGAACTCCATCTTCAGGGGAATCTGTAGCCCTTTCCTGACCAGGTCCATGAGCGTTGCACGGCACAGGATACTTTACATGGTCATGCGAGGCAATATACTCATAAACAAATAAGGTTGTTCAGAATAGCCTGAAAAATGGAAACAACCCAGAGCTCATTTAACTGAATCTATTTCAGCAACCAAGAAGAATGAAAATGTTTCACTTACCTTATAATTGGGAATAACCTGGAAAGCTGGCAAGTGACAGACACAGCCACTTGGGCAAGACACACATTTATTGCATGCATCCATGTACATATGAAATTCCAGCATTGACCAATGTAATAAGGACAGAAAGTAGGTTTCTGGTTGCTGGGAGCTGGAAGAGGAGAGGTGGGAGTGGTGCTATAGCCGAGCAGTTATGTTCTGATTTTTCTTTTTTATAAGCTTTTGGGACAAGATGTGAGGTTAATCTGGTCGTCAACTTGATTGGAGGTGGAATCAACTAAAAGCTGGACTTCCAGTATGGTGGACTGAGCATTACCAGGTTCTCGGCTCTTCTCCAGAGTACAAGCAGTCAGTTGTATATTGTATAAGTCAATCTAAAAAAGTCCCCTTTTTAATATACATTCATTTTATTAGTTCATTCCTCTACAGAAAAGAACCCTAATAATTCACAGATGTCTCCTTGTGTATCTCAGGCTGGCTTTGAACTTGAACTCCTCTAAATCATATTTCCGAGTTCTGGAATCAGGTCTGAAACCTGAATCACATCGACCCAGCAAATGTGCAGTTTCTTGGGGAGATATAAATTTATATTACTGGTAATGATACCTAACTTAAAAAAACCTAATCATGGGGGGCTGAGAGATGGCCTAGCGGTTAAGAGCACCGAACCACTCCCGCTTTCTTACGAGGACCTGGTTCGATCCCGCACCCACATGGCAGGCAAAAAACCCATCTGACACTCAAGTTCCAGGGATCTGACACCCTCTTCTGATCCAAGGTGTGCTGGATAATACGGTAGTGTCAACTTGACACACCAGGTTGAGCGTGAGCCTCAATTGGGGGAATTGGCCCATTGATTGGCCTTATGGCCAAGCCACATCGTAGTGGGTATTGTCTTGAGATCTGAGCGGGGGGGCGGGGGGGGGGGGGGGGGGGGCCAGCCCACAATGAGTAGTGCCACCCTGGGCAGGTGGTTGTGTATGGTATAAGAAGTCAGGCTGGGCATGAGCCAAAGAGCAAGCCAGTGAACAATACTCCTCCATGGCCTGTGCTTCAGCTCCTGCCTCCAGGTTCCTGCCGTGAGTTCTTGCCTTGGGCTCCCTGAGAACTGTGACCCAGGAGATGTAAGCTGAATAAACCCTTTCCTCCCCAAGTTGGTGTTGGTCAGAGTGTTTTGTCACAGCAATGGAAGACAAACTAGGACACGCGGCATTGCACGACACGGGTGCACAAACTTGCATGCAGACAGTACATTCATACACATACGTAAATAAATAAAATTAATTAAAAAAATTAAAAAAATTATTGTGTTGTACACTTTAAATAAGTAGGTCTTATCTGGGCATGATGGTGCATGCCTTTAATCTCAGTACTCAAGGGCCAGAAGCAAGTGGATCTCTGTGAGTTCAAGGCCAGTCTGGTCTACATAGTGAGTTCCAGGCCAGGTAGTACTACAGGAAGAGTCTGTCTAAAAACAAATAAACAAACAAAAAATCAGAGGTCTCTTTGTTCATACATTGTATTTCAGTGAGAACTATTAAATGAAACTTCGTGCTCCTGTTCCAGTTTCAACACTTACTAACCTGTGGTCAATTTCTTCACTCCCATGCTATCTGCAAGAAAATCCCTGGCATCTTCTCATCGAGCATTGAAAATCCATGCAGCCCCAGTGTGGCAGCAAAGGTCCTGGTGCACAGCAGCCAAGTATGGCTTGCAGCTTTCCTAGCACTATCGCAGTGTGGGGAAGGAGACAGGAGGCTATTCAGGGCTCGCTGGCCAGCCAATCCAGTCAAATTCATGAGTTCCAGGTTCAGTGAGAGACTCTGTCTCAAAAACCAAACTGGAGTGATTGAAGAGGACACCCAATGTCAACCTCGTGTGTGTGTGTGTGTGTGTGTGTGTACAAACATGCACATGCACATGCACATGCACATGCAAAACCAACTGTTCATCCACAATTAAAGACCTCTGGGTTCCAGCTGGAAAACTGGGCCTGTTCCTAAGTGAGGATGAATTAGAGGGTCAGTCCTTCCCAGGGAAAATGCAAATTGTAGTTGAGCACAATGTTGGGTTGATTTCCTCTATGCTGGATTCTGACTCTGATTTCCTAGAAAGGCATCTACATTCTTGCACCAGAATATTCCCTTGCCCTTGGGAAGGGCATTCCCTTGTCCCTTACCAATGTAGAACCTGCCGTCATGTCCTTTGCAACCTCCACTCATCCCAGCTCCTCCCTGCAACTTTGATGAACTAATGTGGACTTTTAAGGTCTCTATCTCATCACATTTTCTATGTAAAAAAAAAAGGCAATGGTCTTTATTTAATCTTGACCTTGGGCCTTTGGAACTCAAACAGCTTCCTAAGGTGTTTGATTCTGGCCTTTGTCTGGTTAACTACATGACTTTTGACAACACAATCTACCTCACCTGTAAAGAACAGGTAATGATCCTCACTTATATGTAGGTTGAAAGGATGTGTGTTTTACAAGGCATTATCTCAGTGCCTGATTCAAAATAGCCACAGCAACTGTGGTTCACCCCTGCCTGCTGTCCTTCATTAGCAAATATGAAATGGAGTTGAAACTAGTATGTATACCTGCTCAACCAGGAAAGACTGCATTATTGTTATTGTTGCTTTGATTTTGAGGAATGTGCTCATTTCTTTTTGAAATCTGTTACTTTTCTATAATAGCAATAAGCTTACCTGAGCGCTTGAAGTTTTAGTGTTCTGTTTAATCTCAGCCTCACCATGAACTGAGGATCATTTTAGAGATGAGAAAAGTTGGGTCTAGGGTCTTGTACTCGCTCAGCATCATTCAGTGAGCAGACAGCTAGCCTGAGGTTTTAAGTACACCTGCCTAATGCTAGAGTCTTCCTGGCACTCCTTCCCGACATGCTCTGAGCTTGGCTTCTAGACTGTTCTGCCTTAAGAGGATCATTCTCCCACCTGCAGACTCTGAGCCAGCAGGCCTGGGAACAGGCTAAATCCAGGACATGATGCATAAGAAACTTCCTGGCTGAGACAGCCTGTCCTAGGTGCAGAGCTTTCCTGCTGCCTGACTCCTTGCTCCTCTGGACTGCTTAGCTGACGATGTTTCCCAGGGTTCCAAGCACCCTCTTGACTTGACCCAATGTCTTGTGGAGTACTGATTCCATGCTACCTTCAAGTTCTGTCCCTGAATATTGCCTGAACTTTAGGTGCAGCTGCTTGCCCAGCTGTTAACCACCCAACACTGACTGGTAAATCATGGATGGTGTCCCATTTATGTCTCATACATTACCCAACTTCAGCTTCACCAGCACAGTAGGCAGCTTTTAACTGGGTCCCTTCAGCTCAGGAATGCTTCCATCCATGTATTACATAGCCCTCTTCCCTGAGTCTGTCTGTCTGTCTGTCTATCTATCTATCTATCTATCTACCTACCTACCTACCTACCGATCTATCTATCTCTCTATGTACTTATCCATCTATCCATCCATCTCTCCACCCTCATCTCTGTCTCAGGAAAACAAAGGTTAGACATAAGCAAATGACCTTTAAGTTTCAAGGATGTAGTTCAATGGTAGAATGCCCAAGGCCCTGTTAGATCACCACACACACACACACACACACACCACATACACACCATACACCACACACACACATCACATACACACCACGCATACCACACACACCACATACACACCACATACCACAATACATACACAACACACATCTGCATACAACATGTACAAATACACATAACATACACGTGCACGCATACCACATATACACCATAGCACTCACACTCCCTCATCCATACACAAGAACATGTATACACATTCATCTACTCACACAATAATAATAATAATAATAATAATAATAATAATAATAATAAATTTGGCTCCCAATTCACTAGTTGTGTTGTCCTCAGGCAAGTTTGTTAACATCTCTGTATCTAAATTTCCTTACTATAAATAGTGCATCCTCCTCATTGGATTGCTGGCTGGATGAAGTAAGATGATACATGTGAAGACAAAGCACAAACCATGCACAGAGAAACTGTTCAGTTTCTGTCAACCAGCATGTCTCGTTAACGGGATATATTCCCATACACACTAACGGCGGACAACGGGCTTCCAGCCTCCAAGTCACTCTTCTGTCCCAAAGGCTGTTCGCTTTAGTCTGGGGAAATGGTGGGGATTCGTTTCCTGAGGCTCCTTCCCAGCAAGAGACAGCCATGGCCCCTTCTACACAATTAATGGAAAAGGAATCTGGGAGAGGTGTCCAAGAAACACCCCTCCCTGTTAAGAGAGACGTGTGAGAAAGACTGTCCTCTTTCCGTCCTTCAGTTTCACTGGTGTGAAGATGTAATGCTTGGAACTGAAGCTATCTTCTTGTCGTGAGGGATGAGGCATGTGGATTGAGGATACTTTGACATGTGCTTTGACATTTTGGGTCAGTGACATCACTAACCCTGCTTTGGAAGCACCTGCCTCCCTACTTCTAACTACAACAATTTACTGCCTTTATTTTCAAGCAACTACACAGCTCATTTTTTTGTTACTTACAGCTAAGAATATATTTTTTAAAACTTTGGTATTATGTGTAAATATATGATACGTATGTGAACACAGGCATGCATATGGCACAGCACTTTTCCCACCAAGCTGTCTTGCCAGCCCCAAGAGTATCTTAATGAATATAATAAGCTAAACAACTTTTACAATGTACATAATCCCATGACATGTATTATTCCCATTTTACAGGAGAAGATGAAGGGAACATGCCTGAGTTTGTGTGTGCATGCATGTGTATGCATGTATGTGTGTGTGATGTGAACATGTGTGTGTATATGTGTGTGTGTGTGTGTACAGGTGAGAGGACAACTTTGGATGCAGGACCTCATCCATTGTCTACCTTGATTTTATTTTTACATTTGTGTGTGTGTGTGTGTGTGTCTTTGTATGAATATGTCATAACACACATGTCAAAGGAGAACTTGCAGAAGTTGGTTCTCTCCCCCTACCATGTGGGTTTCTGGGGACCAAACTCAGGCTGTCAGGTTTGGTGGCAAGCACCCTTACCCACTAAGCAATCTTGACTGCCACCATCTTGTTTTATAAGACAGGGTCTCTCACTGGCCTGGGATTTACCAAGTAGGCTGAGCCGGCTTAACAGCAAGCCTCAGGGACCCCCCTGTCTCCACCTCCCCAGTGCTGGGATTGCAAGCCTGTGCCACTATGCCCAGCATTTTTTAAATGTGGGTTCTGGGGTGGTGTGGAGAGCAGGTGTGGTGAGGGTCCCAGGAAGATGTGGGGAGCGGGTGTGGCGACAGTCCTAAGAAGGCACCCGAGACTTTAGCAAAATCTTATGACTAACACCTGAGTCTTATGACTAACACCTGATTCCCTCCTACCTCTAAGTAAAGCCACGCTCACCGTCTGAGCTGTGCAGGTGCACCCTGTATACAAGATCAGGCCAGATGATACCAATAGACTAAGGCCACGCAACCTGGGCTGGGAAGGTGGATAAATAGAGGGACTTTCTAGATAGAGGGACACTCTCTCTCCTTTCTAGTCTTAGGAGAGAAGCTTGCTTGCCTGAGGAAGGAGAAGGCTTGGAGAAGGGAGAACGGCTAAGAAAGAAAAGATACAGCAGGCTTAGAGGGAAAGACCTGAGGCTTAGAGGGAGAAGCTTGGAGAAGGAGAAAAGATGTGCCTGAATAAACTGCTTTGAGAAGAACGAGCGAGAGGTGCTTTGTTGCTGCGGCTTCATACAAGTGTTTCCTACAAGTGTTCAAGTGTTTCATACAGGGTGGAACTCAGGTCCTCACACCTGTGTGCTTGGTACTGTACTAACTAATCTACCTCACCAGCCCATGGCTAAGTTTTAAAGATATATTTACTAACTGTTCTAGTTTGTCTTCCATTGCTGTGACAAAACACTCTGACCGACACCAACTTGGGGAGGAAAGGGTTTATTCAGCTTACATCTCCTGGTTCACAGTTCATCACTCAGGTAACACAAGGCAGGAACTCAGGAGAGGAACCTGGAGGCAGGAGCTGAAGCACAGGCCATGGAGGAATGCTGTCCACTGGCTTGCTCCCTGGCTCATGCCCAGCCCACCTTCTTATACAGTACACAACAACCTGCCCAGGGTGGCACCACTCTTGTGGGCTGGGCCCTCCCACACTGCTTGACCATCAAGAGAATACTCCACAGATGTGGCCACAGGCCAATCCAATGGAGCCAATTCCCCAACTGAGGCTCCCTCAACCCAGGTGTGTCAAGTTGACACTAAAGCTATCCAGCACACTAAATCCTTATAAGAACTCTGGGGGCTGGAGAGATGGTTCAGTGGTTAAGAGCACTGGCTGCTCTTGCAGAGGACCCAGGTTCAATTCCTATGCACCCACATGGTGGCTGATAACCATCTGTAAGTCCAATTCCAGGGGATCCAATGCCGTCTTCATGTACAACATGGGTGCACTTACATATATGCAGGCAATACACTCATACACATAAAATTAAAATAAATAAAACATTTTCTTTTTAAAAAGAATTCTGTGCAGTAGGTTTTATTTCTTTTTACAGAATGCTTCACAGGTTTAGTATATTAAATCATGCCTAGTCTCATACAGTGAACGGATGAATGGACCTTTTTGGAGGGGTTTTTTGAGATAGGGTCTTCCTGTAGCCCCAAGTGGCTGGGAACTCTCTATGTGGACCAGGCTGGCCTTGATCTCACAGAGATCAACTTGCCTCTGCCTCCCGAGTGCTGGGATTAAAAGGATGCACTACCACTTGTGGCTAATGGAATGGAACTTAAGCCTCACTCTGAAGACAATGTTATGAGCTGACTGGGGTAGGGAATGCCTATAGTCCCATCTACTTTGGTAGTTGAGGCAAGGGGATCACCTCAGACCCTTGAGTTTGAGATCAGCCTAGAAAACACACCAAGCCCCTCCCCAAGAAAAACCAACCAACCAATCAATCAATCAATCAATCAACATTCTTCCCAATGTACTTTGGTGCTATGTTCAGCATCAAAAATCCTCTTAATGCCAGGGGTGGTGATGCCTGCCTTTAATCCCAGCACTCAGGAGGCCGAGGCAGGTAGATCTCTGTGAGTTCAAGGCTGGCCTAGTCTATATAGTAAGTTCCAGGACAGCTGGGACTGCAGCTAGACCCTGTCTCAAAAAGACAAAAAAAAAAAAATCCTCTTAACATTTTATTCCATTCCTGATGTGGAATGAATAACAGTTCAGTAACCCTAACTCAGGTTGTATCAACCTGAACATAATTCTTTTCATTGCTTGGAAAGTGCATCTGCTAAACGAATGTTGGTCATGATGTAGAAGAGCAGTGTCCACAGCTGGGTGGAGTTCACAGTCCTGGGACCCATGTGCCAATGCATATTTCTGTCTTTAGGTTCTCAGAAAATTTATATTCCTGATCTTCCCTTCGACTGGTAATTACCCAGCATCTGTTCCTTTTAAACCCTTATTATTTTTTATTCTTGCCCAGATGTGGAGCTGAGCTGCAGTGATTTCAGGGTTTCAGTGAGGGGTCCAGCTGCTGGGGGTGGGAAGCATCTACATTTTGTTTCTTTTCAGTCCTTCAACTTGAATTTATGATGAGCCGTTGATGAACAGTCCTCTCCTCTCAGCCTTGCCCTCTTTGCATGTGTCTCAGTCTGTGATATCTTTGGCTTAATTATGCGGATGTGTCTCTTGCTAGAAAATTTATGTGATGACTGCTGCCAGGTTCCTGGAGCCAGGATTAGGAATTTGTGGTCTAAACAGCCTTGACTCAACTCTGCAATATATCCACAGTGAAACTGAGGAGACCAGGTAGCTTGTGAATTTACAGCTCTATCAGGTTGAAAGTTTGAAAAAGTTTCCGGCTTGTGGCGGGTGGCAGACATGTGTTGGGAATCAGAGTTAGAAGGACCTGGGTGAGATGAGAGCAGGTTGAGGATGGATGGGAATAGCAGTTAGAAGGACCTGGGTGAGATGAGAGCAGGTTGAGGATGGATGGGAACAGCCAGAGGGCAGGGTAGTGTGTTTACAAGTCAGAGCTGTGAGCATTGTCTCAGCTTGATTACATTCACTCATTTATAGCTGGGCATGGTAGTGTACATATAATCCTAGAACTTAGGAGGCAGAGAGAGGAAGACGGTGAGTTTGACTCCAACCTAGGCTACGTAGCAAGATTATGTCGCAAAAAAACAAACAGTGAGCCACTTGTGATGTCTTTGTAGTGGTTTGAATAAAAACTGCCATCCCATTAGGCTCATGCATTTGATCACTTGGTCCCTAGTTGATGGCTCTGTTTAGGGAGGTTATGCAGCCTTCAGGAGGTGCAGCCTTGCTAGAGGAAGTACATCTCTGAGGGAAGTCTTTGAGTGTTTATAGCCTTGCTCAACTTCCTGTTCCTTCTCTCTGCTTCTTGTGTGCACATAAAATGTACTCAGCCAGCGTCCTCCTCTGTCACCATGCCATGCCTTCTGCCCTGTGACAGACTCTTCTTCTGGAATCATAAGTCAAAATAAACCCTTTTTTAAGTTGCTTTGGGTAATTTTATCATGGCAACAGAAAAGTAACAATTAGAGGCCCGCAATCCCAGTCCTGGGAGGAGAGCAGAGGGGTGGGAGTTCAAGGTCGGCCTCGGCTACAGCGGGAGTTTTAGGCTAGTGTGGCTTATATGAAACCCTACCTGAAAAAATAACCAAAAACAAACAAAACATTCACCCACTTCTTGGATTTCCAAATAGATTTAAAGTTCCATGAATATAAAAGCTATTTTAATTATTTCTTGCAAAAATAATCATTTGATCATATCTTGTTATTTCTGAGCGTTAGGAATATAGAAGTGTCCCAGGTGGGCAGTGTTGGCCAGGGGTGCCATGCAAGTACAATCAAGGTGGCTGAAACAGCAAGGAGCTGGTTGTGCATCTTTCAAGTCATTTCAGAGCCTCTCTGGGTAGGGGAGGTTGGGCTTCTTCACAGCATGGTAGCCTGGCGGGGGGGCAGGGGAGCAGGACCACTCACATGAAGGGAAGTGTTCCTGGGCAGAGTGGTAGCTATAGTGTTTTATTATGTCTGCTATGTTGGTCAAACAACTGCGAAAACTCACTTAACTTCGAAGGAAGGGGTAGTAACATACCTCTTGATGGGCCAAATGTGGAGGTTACATTAGAACAAAAGTTCCTGGGATGGGGGACTTGGTGGTCATATTGAAATATGTACCTTCATGAAGTCCATATACTTAGTGACATTTACTTTTTGAACTTTTTCCAAATATTCTTTGGCAACTTCATACACCTGTATAATGTATTTTGATCATATGCACCCCATTATCTACTCCTATTCCCTTGCTGCTCTTGATGAACCCCTTCTTCCTAAGTTGCCTCCTACTTTCAAATCTAACAGTTAACTTTGTGCTCCCCAATCCCTGTGCTTGTCACTGAGCAAATGCAGTGTATTAGTCACTTTTCTGTTGCTGTGTAAAACCACAATGACCAAGGGACCTTATAAAAGGAAGAGTATATTTGAGTTTACAATTGACAGTTCCAGGGAATTAGAGTCCATTTTGGTGGGAGGCATGGTGGCAGGAGCTGGAGCAGAAAGCTGAGGTTCACGTTTTCCAATGAGCATAGCAGAGAGAGAGAGAGAGAGAGAGAGAGAGAGAGAGAGAGAGAGAGAGAGAGAAACTGGAGCCTGCAAGGCTTGTTGAACTCTCTAAGCCCACCCCCACTGACTTCTTCCAGTATGGCCACAACTTCTAAGATCTTCCAAAATCGCACCACCAACTGGGGACAAAATGTCTGAATACTTGAAGCCTATGGGAGACATTCTCATTCAAGCAACACAAACACGCTGAGCCAAGTGTGTAAGAATACGGGCAAAGCTATAATAGGGTTTCAGCACTCAAGTCAGTAATGGCCAGAGAGGAGACCAAGCTGCTACTCAGAAAAGGAAAGAGCAGGACTTTATTGATTTCCTAGGGTGGGTATTCAAGAGCATGAGAGTAAACAGAAGCCAAGGGACTCCAGCACTCAACCTGCTACACAAGCCAGGGGCTCGTGAGCACCTGCCCTTCCTCCTGTTGTGGTTCCCAGATGTCTCACATTTGGAGCTACCTCAAGGCTGGGAGCAGCTACCACCAGTAAAGGTCTCTGACCCAAGGAAGGTCTCTGGGGAGACCATAGTCAAGCCAAGAACAGGGTTAGCAACAAGAAGAGAAGATATACAATAATGCATCTTATCCACAGCTTACTTTGCACAGTTTCAGTTTTTCAGTCAGAGGATGTTAAATGGATAATTCCTCTTAATAACAATTAATGGAATAAGAAACAAACATGAAATTAACAATTCATAAGTCCTAAATTGCACAGCATTTTGATTAGAATGTTGGAACCTCATACAGTCTCATTCTATCATTCCACCCAGGATGAGAACCATTCCTTTTGATCAGAGTGTCCACATTGTATACGCTGCTCCCATACCAATTACTTGGCAGTCATCTTGGCTGTCAAATCCACTGTCATGGCATTTCAGTTCTGTGTTCAAGTAATCTTTACTTCATAGTGGCTTGGAGGTACCAGAGTGATAACATTGGTAATCTGTACATACTAAAGAGAGGCTCTCAGATATTTCTGTTAAGTAAAAGGGTAGAAGTTTTACTTAATAAAGAAACAACAATAAAATTATATGCTACAGTACATAAGATTTATGGTAAGAAGGAATAGGAAGACTGAGAATATAGTTCAGTGGTAAAGTACTTGCCTACAAGATATAAGACCCTGAGTAGGATCCCTAGCTCCAAAAGGGGGGGGGAGGGAGGGAGGGAGGGAGGGAGGGAAGGAGGAAAGAAAGGAGGGGGGAAGAGGGAGAGAGGAAGAAGAGAGAGGAAGAAGGAAGAAGAGGAAGGGAAGGAGGAAGAGAGGGAGAAAAGGAAGGAGGAGAAAGAGAAAGAAAGGAAGGGAGGGAGAGAGGGGGAAAGGGTATATTCAATATATCTTGAGAATAGTATATAGAACATACTAGAAACTTTCAAAGAACTTGGTTCATTAGCAAGACTGAATGAGAGAAATCATTTTAACAAACCATGAGCTCTCTGTATTTGCTTGAGTCTTCTTAAAAATTTTTTTTTAATTTTATTTATTTCTGTATGTGTATGAATGTACTGTCTGCATGCAAGTCTGTGCACCCGTGTCGTGCAACGCCGCGGAGGTCAGAAGAGGGTCTCGGATTCCCCCAGAACTGGAGTTCTCCTGGAATTGGAGTTTCAGACGGTTCTTGGCCGCCATGTGGGTGCTGGGTATCAAACCTGGGTCCTCTGCAAGAGCGGTCGGTGCTCTTATCCACTAGGCTATCTCTCCAGCCCCTTGCTTGAGTCTTTTTAAAGTGCCACATAGGCTAGTATTCTAAGGTCCATGGATGGGAGGGTTATCCCTCTGTGGGGAGGTTGAAGGAAACCCATCAGTACCAGTGAATGATGGCTCTGGCTAAAGCTGAGGGGCTGCAATCAAGGACCTTCTGCCTGGGTCTGAGAAGAAATCAGGAGGAATGGGGAAGAGAGGGTGCTTTGTTCATTCTAGAAGGCTTGAATTCTGGGAGGCAGCAACCACACCTAACCATCTCACATCTCTCTGGTCCATGTACCCTCATCTCTCACTGAATTAGAACAACAGCCTAATGGAACCCTGTGGCTCTGGCCTTCCTTTCTATAATTACATAATAAATATGTCTATGACCCTGGTTTCCTCAAAACCCACTCACTTAAAGTAAAAGCTGATGTCCTTTGAGCAGTCTATAAACCCCACATGACCTAATCTCCCCTAAGGGATCTGACTTGGGCCAGCCTCCCACTAATCTCAACTTACTTTACTTTCCTACCCCACTCCATGTTTGTCAGACCATAAGTAACATAAAGCACGGATTTCTCCATATTTTGTAAACTGGAGAGAGGCTTACTGGTTAAGAACACTTGCTGCTCAGTCATGAGGACTATAGTTCAGATCCCAGCACCCACATAACACACTGGATAGCATATGTTTGCAACTACAGATCCAATAATAGGCAGACACAAGGAGGATCACTGGGGCTTCTTGGATCCAAACTAAACAAGAAAACATAAGCATCAGATTCTGGGAGAGACCCTGCCTCACAGGGGAGAGTGATACAGGAGAACACCTGATGCCTTCTTCTGACTTCTGGATGCACACAGAGGCATTTGCACATACACACACACACACACACACACACACACACACACACGAACAAAAATACTAAATAAATAAGTCTTTGGAAAAGTTTTTTATCTATTTTTATATGTACTACTCTTATACATGCATGCATTCATGTAAATACGCCTGTGTCATATAGTGCCCACAGAGGACAGAAGAGGGCATCAGATCCCCTGGAACTGAAGTTACAGATGGTTGTTAGCCTCTGTTTGGGTGCTGGGAATGGAAGCTGGGTCTTCTTCGAAAACAGGCAGTCTCTTTTCCATTGAGCCATCTCTTGTTTTTTCTGGGAAATGTGTTACTTCACTTAGCATAATGCTTCTAGTTCCATCCATTTACCTGCAAAATTCATGATGTTTTTTTTTCTTTAAATTTTTTATTTATTTTTCATGTGTATGAATGTACTGTCTGCATGCAGGTCTGTGCACCCATGTCGTGCAATGCCATGGAGGTCAGAAGAGGGCATCAGTCGCCATGTGGGTGCTAGGGATAGAACCTGGGTCCGCCGCAAGAGCAGTCGGCACCCTTAACCACTAGGCCATCTCTCCAGGCCTGTGTTTGTTTTTTGTTTTTTCTTTTCTTTTTTTTTTCTTTCTTTCTTTTTTTTTTTTTTTTTAAATTTTTTATTTATTTCTCTGTGTGTATCAATGTACTGTCTGCATGCAGGTCTGTGCACCCGTGTCGTGCAATGCCGCGGAGGTCAGAAGAGGGTCTCGGATTCCCCTGGAGCTGGAGTTCTCCTGGAATTGGAGTTTCAGACGGCTCTCGGCCGCCATGTGGGTGCTGGGGATCGAACCCGGGTCCTCTGTAAGAGCTTTTTTTTTTTTTTTTTTTTTTTCCTCTTTTTCCCCCCTCTTTCTTCTTTTTGAGACAGTGGTCTCCCTGTAGCCTCAGTGTCCTGAAACTCACTCTGTGGACCAGGCTGGCTTTGAACTCACGAGATCTGCCTGCCACTGCCTCCACAGTGCTAAGAAATTAAAGGCAGCACCACCACACCAGACTAACGACAGTGTTAACTGCCATTGTGGGTGCTGGGAATCGAACCAGGGTCTCTGCAAGAAGAAGTCAGTGGTCAGCGACCTTACCCCTACCACGAGCCATCCTCCAGCCCCGATGTCATCTTTATTTTACAACCACTGCCAGACTCTCCATTGTGTAATTTACTTGCCTCTTGGGTTGGTTCCCAGACCTATTAGTATCGTAGAGAGTAGCGATTGTGCTATGGAAAAATACCACTGTTTTCTAATGATGAAAAAAAATTACAAGGGGCGGGGCAGGTGTAAGGTGAGTGTGTGTGTGTGTGGTGTTTTGTGTGTGTGTCGAGTTGCGTGTGTGTGTGTGTTTTGTGTGTGTCGTGTGTGTTGTTCGGGCGGGGGGGGGGGTTGGCCCGCACCGGCAGATGGTTTGGGGAACCTGCAGGGGCGGCCCATCACTCACTCTGCTCTAAATAAATCTTAAACCGCTCTAGCTAGTGCAGCCTCTCAGGACCCCAAGTTCAGTGATGTCAAGAGTCCAATTTCAAGAGAAGCCATACCTAGATTTTTAGGTTACATCAGATGCTTAAGTTTTGATAAGTAACAAAATGCCCCTTAACAACAAGCTGGAAGATCTCTAATAGGTGGCTTCTTGCCTTGTGTAGAGAAGCAATGGCGAGGTTTGGAGAGCTGGCCCAGGGCCAAGCTGGGAATGGAATGTGGAGCAGTCACTGCTTTACAGGCCCCTTGTTTACGTTCTCAGACATGGCCACCAGGGGGCACCCAAGATTTCCTCCTTCTTACCATACCTTTCAGCCTTCATCCCCATAGAACCAAAGCCCAAGGGCTGGAAGAGGGACAGAGTACTTGTAGGGTAATGGACCAAAGGCTCCTCAGTTCTACTAAGAAAGGTCTCTCTAAACATTCTTGTGATTTATTTCCCTTGGGACTCCCCAGGACTGGGATTGTTCTGGCCCCTCTCCCAGCCCTTGGGCTTTGGTTCCCAGATGCATACCAGCAGTTGTCCACTTGCAAAGCTAAGAGGAACAGGCCAGGGCCAGGTAGAAGAAGGAATGGGGGGGGGCTAAGGTGAGCTGGCCCACTGGGCCTGAATGCTTCCCATTCTCATTCATGTATTAAACTCAAGGCCCCATGAGTTGATAGTAAGAAGAGGGCCCTTAGCTGTGGACTAGCTCTAGCCTCTTCCACTATGGGAAGATATAACCCTTGCTATTGAATGGTAGAAATTAAACATTAGGTCCAGGGCCCTCCCATTCCACACAAAGAACACCGGGCAAAAGGATGGATTGTGTGGGCATTCAGACCCAGCAAGCACACCTAACTCTAAATTTGATAGGTGCTTTTTTTATGATTTTGTTCCTAATGTAAGAGTTCTGTGTCTTTTCCCCATGGGCTGGAGTCCAATTGCAGTCTCTTGTTGGCTACTTTTAACTGGTTCAAGGAAAAGGGGAAGAAGTTTGGCCAAAGAGGGGGAAGGGCTCTACAGCTCTAGGCCATGAGGTGCCAAGAGTACATCCGGGGCCTTTTTGTAAACAAAAGTCTTACAGAGGTGTATGGGGGGATTAAAAGATTAGGATTCCAGCCTGGAGTGGTGGCACCACTTTAACCCAAGCACTGAGGAGGCCGAGGCAGATGGACCCCTTGTGTTCAAGGCCAGCCTGGTCTACATAGTGAGTTCCAGACCAGCTGGGGCTACTGAAAGACCCCGTCTCAAAAAAATAACTAATAAAAAAATAGGATTCCTTGTCATAAACTAAATTTTATAGGGTTTCAGAGAAAAGACTAATATTTGCTATTTCTTTCAAGGAATTGGCCTCACCCTACAGGGAATGTGTTGATCTTGACTCTCTAGCCTACAGAACTGTGAAAAATAAATTTCTGTTGCTTATAAATTACCTAGCTTAGGTATTTTACTATAGTATCCTGAATAGACTAAGATGCACTCTGATGTTCTTCTGTCTGTAATTATTTCAACCTCAGGATGGAGGTGATATCTCCATTTTTGTGGAGAAAGTATCTTGATTTCTTTTCCTGTTGATGAAATAAAACACTCTGACAACAGCAACATAAAGGAGCAAGGATTTATTCCAGTTCACAGTTCAAGAGTAAGCATCTGGTCATGTGACACTCATAATCAGGAGATAGAAAAATGACAGAGACTTGCATGCATGTGCTCAGTTGGCTTCTCCATTTTATACAGTCCAGGATACCCCAGCCCAGAGAATGGTCCTCCCTCCATGAAGATGGCTCTTCTCACATCATTCAAGGTAATCAAGGTAATCTCTCACTGGCATCCCCAGAAGCTTGGCTCCCATGGGTTTCTAGACTCTGTAATGCTGACAGTTAACACTGACCATCCCAGAAGGACAAACCCATACCACATAGCTGTGAGATATAGGATTTGATTGCAGAGTCCATTTCTGTAGTCAGGGGTTTCACCCCAGGGGTGAATGCATTTGAGAACAATGGAAGGCCAGAATTGGGCCCACGGGATGGGAGAGTTATTCCAAGGGGGCTGAGCTTGAACCTCTTCAGATTTGAGACTGTTTCATTGCTTCCAATTCCCGGCCAACCTCCTCTGACTCAAACCTGTATCTCTCTTCAATTGCAACCAGTTCTCATGGCCATACCTTTCCTCCCTCCACAAACAAGGTTTCACTGCTTGATAACAGACCCCACTGTAGAAACAAGAACCCCCACACACACACACCTGGGGCTGGAGAGATGGCTCAGCGGTTAAGAGCACTGACTGGTCTTAGAGGACCCAGGTTTGATTCCCAGCACCCACATGGCGGCTAAGAACCATCTTTAACTCCAGTTCCAGGGGAATTTGACACCCTCTTCTGACCTCCGTGGCATTGCATGACACGGGTGCACCAACCTACATGCAGACAGTGCCACACCAACTCCAGTGTCGTCTGTGTGAGCGATGACGAAAGTCATAATAGCAGACGGGAGATACGTGCCCTCCGAGGCTAAGCTCCCTGGAGGTCCCTGGCAGAGTGCTCGGCTTTAGCTTCCAAGATCACGATGCACTCTAAAGATGTTACGCTTCCTGGGTATTGGGCTTTGCATATTGTCTTTTGATTCTTTTCCTGAGTACAGCACAACCTAAGCTTCAGTTAATTACATTAACCCAGACAGGGGGCAGTTTAATGTGTCTGGAAATAAATCAGGCAAACAGAAGCTTCCACCCACTAACATCTGACTTACACAACATGCATGGATATCTGCGAACCTAAGCAAAATCATACAGGGAAACATTACACTGAGTGATATCATAGGTCAGTTACAAATAACAAAAGTGTTTTTCCAGGCTTAATAAAAATAAAATCTCAGTCCCTTAAGCAAGGAGCTACACCTGATAAAATTAGAAAAATAGAAATCTTAGTTACAGTTATGCATGATAAAATACAATACTTGGTCAGAGGCACATGGCGGGCTTCTCCTTTAAGAAAAAGTAATATAGAAAAACAGAACTAATTAAAAGGCTCTCCCAGGCCATGGCTTGAATTACAGCCTAAAGATAACAAATGGCCTTGGGAGGACAGGAGATCTGGCGCCAGGGAGGACAGGGAAGAAACCAAATTGAAACTTCAAAGAAAAACAAAGTCTCACATCTCACAAAATAAACTATTCATGGTTTGTGGTTTTATGACCACTGCTTGCTTCTTATCTCCCCTGCCAAGAGGGCGTGAGCAATATACTATGTGTAAGTGCTTCTGATTGATGTGTAAATTTAATTGGCTTGTTGTCCTTGGAAACCCAGGTGTGAATTCCTTAGTAATGGGTTTATTGTTCTGGGAGACATGCTAATCCTGATCCGTTTTCCCTGCTCTATGGTATATAATCAAAGATTTGCTCTTAGTAAAACGCACCAGATTCAAGACCACTCTGGTGTCATGTCTGTCTATTTTTCGCCGAACCTGTGCCCTCCTTCCAAGAGACTGATTCCCGCAGTCTGAGGGACCCCCCCGGCTGGGTCGGTCTGTGGCAAGACAGTACATTCATACACATAAAAATAACAAAATTTTTAAAAAAGAAATTAAAAAAAAAAGAAACAAGACCCCCCCTTGCCCTTCTAAACCACATCTTTTACTTAAAAGGACTTTAAAAATGAAAAGACTCTGATGAGGTTGAAATTAATGATAAGTAGGAAGTAAGACCAGAAACCGAAATGATGGGCATCCTTTGTTGGGATTCGGAGGCTGACAGCATCTCTCAGGCCAGTGAGGCTCAGAAACAAGATGCCCAAAGTGGTGTACTCTTGTAATTCTAGCACTAGAGAAGCTGAGGCAGGAGGATTGACAGCCTGGGCTACAGTATAAAAGACTTGGTCTGCCCAGTGTGGTGGCGCACACCTTTAATCCTAGCACTCAGGAGGCATAGGCAGGCAGATCTTTGTGAGTTCAAGGCCAGCCTGGTCTACAGAGTGAGCTCTAGGACAGCTGGGGCTACAGGGAGACCATGTCTCGAAAAGACCAAAAAATAAATAAAGACTTGCTCTAATATATATAAAATAAACTGGGCATGGTAGCACTCCTAGAATCCCAGCATTTGGGAGATGGAAGTAGAAAGGTCAGGAGTTCAAAGACAGCCTTAGTAACATGAAACTTTTCTTTTTTAAAAAGGCAAAGGAAAGATAAGCAGACCACACTTCTGGGACTATTCAAACCTGCTCCCTTCCCCTATGCAGGGGTCCTGAGGCTTTTCCCTGCCCAGCCTCACTGGCTGGGCTTGTCAAGTCTCCTTGGCTCTCTGGCTCCTTTGATTCTTTGAGCTGCTTGACCAGAGGAGCCATCTCTGCTGGTGTTCATGGAGAGCAACAGCAGGCCTGTGGAGATGAGACGGTGGGCAGGAAGGCAGGGGCCCACCAACCTGACCACCACGCGTGATGCTGTCCCTCCTCCCACTCGCTGCCTTTGCACTTTCACACACACAACTTGCCAAAATACACATTGATAAACCTTCCTCTCCCAAAGGCTCATGAGAGGCAGCTCCCTCAGTGAACGCACTAATCAGATCGGGGAGAAGTGGCTCCTGCACCTTTCCCTGAAACACGATAATCCCGTTTCTAATTTACTATTTATGCAACAGGAAAGTATCCTGGTTAATTTCATAAGAGCACATTAGCCTGCTTATGGATCTCGTGTTTCCTCCTGAAATCATGAATAATATCAGCTCCCTTTAATGAATGGAGCCCGTAGGAATAACAAGAATAATTACTTTGTTTATTAACATGCAGTGATTAACATTTCAAAAGCAATTTAAATAAATATGAGGAGAATCTCAGGTGGGGCCCCAAGGTAGTGATCTGGATGGAGTAAGAGAGTCATGTGAACTTGGCAACTTCAAATTCCTATTCTCAGCCAAGTCTGGTAATACATACCTGAAATCCTAGCCATCAAGAAGTAGAGGTAAAAGGATTTCAACTTTGAAGCTAACCTGGGCTACATAGCAGACTCTGTCTCAAAATTAATATATTAATGTAATATAATAAATAATGATGCTGTGTTCTCTGTTGCCTATCACCAATGTATGTACCAGTGAATCTGAACCAACCTTATTGGAGAATCCCAGGTCAATGACTACAAGACCCTTCTTCCCAGGGTTTCTTCTACAGACTCCCAGAGCCTGAGCCCAGAGTCCTTTACTAAATACACTCCAGTATCATCAAGGAGATAGAGGCTGCAGCAGAGTACCAAGCCCACTCTATAACAGTTAGCAAAATCATTTGAGAGTAGACTTCTACCACCATAGAAGCATTTTGTTTATTTTTGAGATGGGAGCTTGCCAAGTTCCCCGGGCTGGTCTCAAACACCTGGTCTCAAGCAATCAGTCCAAGGGATTGTGATGACAGAGAAGACAGTACCACACCAGCTAAGTCCTATGTCACAACCTGTTCCAATCCCAAGGGATTGGGATGACAGAGAAGACAGTACCACACCAGCTAAGTCCTATGTCACAACCTGTTCCAATCCCAAGGGTTTGGGATGACAGAGAAGACAGAACCATACCAGCTAAATCCTATGTCACAATCTGTTCTAATCCCAAGGGATTCGGATGACAGATAAGTGCCACCACACCAGCTAAAGTCCTATGTCACAACCTGTTCTAATCCCAAGGGATTGGGATGACAGATAAGTACCACCACTCCAGCTAAGTCCTATGTCACAACCTGTTCCAATCCCAAGGGATTGGGATGACAGATAAGTACCACCACACCAGCTAAAGTCCTATGTTACAACCTGTTCTATGCTGTCCAAATTTCCTGGGCCACTGTGGTAAGTTAGCTAATGGCCCCAAAAGACATCCACATCCGAATTCTGGCCATATGTTATATTATCTGCAAAGAGGGAAGGAAATATCCTTTGGAGATGGGACTAGGTAGAGTCTTGAAATGAGGAGACTGCCGAGATTATTGGGGTGAATCCTAAATGCTGTGGTATATAGCTTTCATTTGTTGGTTGGTTGGGTTTTGTGATGTTGCAGCTCAAAACCAGGGCCTCACCTCTTAGAGGCAAGTACTCTACCACTGAACTATACCTTGAGTTGTTTGGTTGGTTAGTTGGTTTTGGTTTTCTGTGACAGGATCTCATTGTGTAGCCAAGGCCGGCCTGAAACTCACCATCCTCCTTCCTTTTTGCAAACAGGAAGCCAAGGGGCTGGAGCGATGGCTCAGTGGGTAAAGTGCTTGCCTCACAGCATAAAGATCTGAGTTTGAATCCCCAGAACCCATAGGACAGCGTATGCTTATAATCCCAGTGCTGGAAAGGAAGAGACAGGGATCCCTGGAGCTTTCTGGCTAATTGAATCAGTAAGTTCCAGGTTCAATGAGAGACCCTGTCTCAAAAAATAAGCTGAGGAAGAAACATGTATCCGCATGTACAAGAACACATAAATACAAAACAGAGAGAGAGAGAGAGAGAGAGAGAGAGAAGGGAGGAAGGGAAGAGAGAGAGGAGGGAGGAAGGGAAGAGAGAGAGAGAGAGAGAGAGAGAGAGAGAGAGAGAGAGAGAGAGAGAGGCAAAAAGCAGAATGATGGGGCATAGCCACACTCCCAGGAGTGCTGGTCACCCCTCTAGAGCTAAGAGACACCAGCAATGTACCTCTGAGGGTCTCCACTCCTTCTAATAGAATGGGCTTTGCCTTCTGTGGTAGTCCATATCCCCTTGAAGACATTGGAGGGCTGAGGTGATCAGACAGAAGGACACTGGGCTCAGGCTTCTGACAGCTTTGCAGAAGCACTTGGGAGAGGGACCCAGAGCCTCAGGACAGAGCAGAGATTTCCCAGCACCTTGACTTCACCAGAGTCAAACTGATACGGTTATTCTGGCCTCCCAAACTGTCAGAGAATATGTGTACTTTTTTAGCCACCAAATTTATAGTAACATTGTAGTAACCACTGGAAATAAATAAAGCCAGTGTCGTGATTTTAGCCTGATCTAAACACTAAAGGCATTTGTCTCTTAATCACTCAATGCTGAGCTCATGTAGCTGTGTAGTTTCACATTGTAGCAATTGTATTTATGAAATGAAAAGTAAAATAAATATTCAGTCTAATGTTTAAATGCTCATACCTCCCTCAATTACTAAGGAAGCTCCAGAGCACTCATAGGATCCCACTGTGGGAAACCCTTACCCAACTTCACACAGCTCGGGAAGTATCCATGTTGCAGCTGGGCTTTCAAATTTCACTAGAAAATGATCAGAAGAAAGAAAGAATCAGCCTTTTAAAAATAGAAGTCATTTCTCCTGTAAAATTTCACAGAGCCTGATTTTAAAATGCAGAATTTAGCAAAATCATCAGTCTTGGTAGAGTAACTACTACACAGATAAGGACTTTTAGAGGGGAAAGAAGGAGCCGCAGTATGCCAGCAAGCAGCTGGCTCTGGTGACACAACGCGGTTAAGAAGAGCCTGTCTTTCCAGCCTGAAGCAGTCCCTATGACTTCCCTTTTCTGGCTAGCAGAGGGATGCACAGGTAATGCAGGGAGGACCATGCAAGGGAAGGCACAAGGGGATATCAATGGCAGAGTTGATAAGGTCCCAACAGGAAAATATGCCAAGTGTTTCCCCCAGGGGTTGGAAAGATGGTTCCGTGGTTAAAAGCAGCACTTGCTGCTCCTGCAGAAGACCTGAGTTCAGTTCCCAGCATCCATGTTGGGCAGCTCATAACTGCCTGTAACTCAAGCTCCAGGGGATCTGATTTCCTCTCCTGGCCTCTTTAGGTGCTGCACTCCTGTGCACAAGCTTCCCCTCCCACCACATAATCACATAATTAAAAATGTCCTTTAATCCCAGCACTCGGCAGGCAGAGGCAGGCAGCCGTCTATGAGTTCAAGACCAGTCTAGTCGATATAGCAAGTTCCAGGTCAGCCAGGACTGCATAGTGAAACCCTGTCTCAATCAATCAATAGACCTTAAATAACAACAACAACAACAAAATGTCTCCCAAGGCTCAAGCAGGGAATCATAAGCACCCCACTTTCATCCCAAGATTGGCCAAGCCTGTGAAATCTCTGGCCCAAGAATCAGGCTGGACTTCCTTGAACCTGGGAGTGGACATTGATTTGAATAGGCATCCAGAGCTTCACATGCTCGAAACCTGGGCCCCACTGCAGCTGCCTGAAGAAGTTGATCATGGGTCATAAGAGTCCTACCCTCCTGAATGGTTAAGTATAGACTGCATCCGAGGACTAGTGTGTTATCCGGAGTGACTTTGCTACTCAGGCATTTCTCTCTAACTTTCTGCAGCTCTGGAGCTCTGAGCAGATGCCAGGTCCGTGCTCTCGGCCTACCCAGCTTCCATACCGTGGGCTAACTAGAACTCTCTCCTTTATAGACTACCCAGCCACAAGTGTTCTGTTGTAGCAAGAGCAAAGTTACTAAGACACATGGTTACTGACATAGGTTCTAAAAGGAGTCATTCTTAGATTTGAAAGTCTTTCCCAACTCAAAACATGGGCTGTTGGGCATAGTGTTACCTGCCTTTAATCCCAGAAGAGGCAGAGGCAGGCAGCTCTCTGTAAGATAAAATCCAAACCATGCTACATAGGGAGTTCTAGGCCAGCTGGGATTACAGGGAAACCTTGTCTCAAAAACAAACAAAACCCCACAAGATCTGTGGTTGTAACTCAATGTGAGAGTGCCTGCCTAGCACGTGCCAGGACCGGGAGTGATCTCCAGCACCACAGAAAACAAGTCTATGTGGCTGTATTCTCTTGCTTCATTTATCCATTTCTTCTATTGTTGAGAAAAGTCACTTGAAAATGAAATTCGTTTTAATGAAACGAATGAAAAATGAAAACAAAGGCCTCTGATCATACCCAGGCCTCTGGACCTGAGAGCAAATGTCAGCCCACAGCCACCATGGATTCAGGCTTCTCCTCCAGCAGCAACTGAATGCCAGCTTAGGGCTGGCCTGATCCACTGTGCCCTTCTCTTCCCACTATGCTCCAGGACATCTCATGGGGAAAAAGTCTCAAAATTATTGAGTAGGGTTGGAGGTAAGGCTCACTCTTAGAGTGAATTCCTAGTGTGTTCAAGGGCTTGGATTATCAAATCCTGGCAAAACATACACACACACACACACACACACACACACACACACACATTGTTGAATAAAACTAAGCCAGGATGGCCATCAATTTCATACTAAAGTAATCAGTAAAGTACTCATTATGTGTGTGTGTGTGTGTGTCTTTTTCAGATAGGGTCTCCTTGTAGCCCCAGATGTCCTATAACTTACTATGTAGACCAAGCTTGCCTTGAACTCACAAAGATCCGCCTGCCTCTGCCTCCGAAGTGCTAGGATTAAAGGCATGCACCGTCACAGCCGGCTAGTCGGTATATTTTTATATCTTTAGTCACAATAAAAGTTCAAAAGAAGGGGCAAAGAGAATCCTGATCAGAACTATTTCTTCCAAATCTCTCCTGAGATGAGTCTGGTGCCACTGGCCTACAATCTCAGCTCCTAGGGAGGCTGAGGCAAGGGGACTCAAGTTCAGGCCTGATTAAGCTACCTAGGAAATTCAAAGCCAGTCCAGGCAACTAGCTAAGATTCTACATCAAAACTTTAAAGAAATAAGCCGGGTGTGGTGGCGCACACCTTTAATCCTAGCACTTGGGAGGCAGAGGCAGGCGGATCTTTGTGAGTTCAAGGCCAGCCTGGTCTACAGAGTGAGTTCCAGGACAGCTGGGGCTACAGGGAGACCCTGTCTTGAAAAGATAAAAAAAAAAAAAAAGAATTAAAAATAGCTCATTGGTTGAGTATTTTTGCTTGTCATGCAGAAGGTCCTGGGTTCAATCTTAGTACAAAAAAAAAAAAAAAAAAAACAAATGCTTCCACAAAGACTCTCCATACCTGGGCTGATCCTGAGAATTAGCAGGACCTATTGGGTGCCATGGTAACGAGAGAGCTTCAGAAGAGTAAAGTTAACTCAGAGTTATATTGAATCAGAAGAAAGTAGAGCTGCTCGACATCCTGATCTAGTTGTACCAAAGCTTCCTCCTCTGAACTTCTTCATGTGACTCAGTTGGATTTTTTTATTATATTTTTATTCATATGATTAAGTTGGATTTTTTATTATTGTTACTCGAATTTGAAATTATCCTGATAAGCCAGGCGTGGTGGTACACACCTTTAATCCCAGCACTCAGGAGACAGAGGCAGGTGATCTCTGAGTTCAAGGTCACCCTGGTCTACATAGTGAGTTCCAGGACAGCTGGGGCTACAAGAGAGACCCGTCTCAAAAAGACAAAAAAAATAAAAAGAAATTACACTGATAAATTAGGGCTCAGACATAGACTGTACTTTAGTGCAAATGGTATATATAACTCTTACAGACAGGCATGTTATAAAATGTGCATATGCCTACTTCGCATGCCCAGACTATCAAATTCAGACTGGATTGCCATCCCCGCTTGCCCTGTGTATTAGGTTTCCTTGGGAGGGAATAACTGTACAAAAGTGCTGGGAGGTCCTGTGACCAAGAAGAGACTTTCTCCTTGAGGTAGCTTGCCTTCAAGACAGCTCCCAAGGATGCTCACTTTCTGATAGTCACACTCTTGGGTATTCGGTATGTAGGGCTGGCTTGATCTAAAGTATCATGGGCATAAGCTACTGTAGCTTTGTCTTACTGGCTCTGGGAATACTCCCTCTGGGGGAGCCAGCCACAATGTCAGAGAGATACCCAAGCGGTCTGCTTTAGTTACTTTTCTATTACTATGAAAAAATGTCCTGATAAAAACGATTTAAGCCAGGTATGGCCATGAACGCTGTTAATCCTAGCACTCAGGAGGCAGAGGCAGGCAGACCTCTGTGAGATCAAGGCCAGTCTGGTCTACATAGTGAGTTCTAGGCCAGCTGGGGCTACAGGAAGACCCTGTCTCAAACAAACAAATCAAAACCAGAAAAGCAACTTATGGGAGAAAGGGTGTATTTTGGCTCATAATTAGAGGTCCAGCCATCAGGGTGGGGAAATCAAGGCAGCAGAATCTTGAAGCCGCTGTTCACATTGCATTTGAAGTCAGGAAGAAGAGAGCAGCGAACACTTGCTTAGCTCGCTTCCTCCCGTTCACAGCCAACATCATCACTTAGCCTCATCAGGATTGTCACCCACAGGACCGCCCAGAGGCCCATCTCTAAGTGATTCTAGGTCTTGTCAAGCCAGCAATTGAGATTAGCCATCATACCACATACGGCCCACTCCACTTGTTGAACTGGGGCCTCTAGGCAACAGCCATGTGAGTTGGCACCTCACAAGCAGGATTGTCAGCTCTGCTTGGGCCTCGGATGACTTTCCCTGGGCTAAGTTGACCATAAATGCGTGTACGCTCTCAAGCAAGAAGCTCCCAGCCCAGCTGCCACCCAATCCCAGTTCCATAAAGTGTGCTTAAAGCCCATACATTTTGGCATAGTTGGTTCTACAGCAACAGACAACAGGTGTACACTTCAGCCTTCTGCTCTCCGTCAGAACCATCACTTCTTCCTTAATTTCCTTAGATATATCATGATAAGGACGGTCCTGAAGGCTTGCTAGAAGAAAGCTGGCTTCTTTTTTGTTGCTTTTGAGAAAGTCTCACTGAAGCAGCTTTTAACTAACAGCAGTCCTATCTGAGACTCCTAAGTGGTATGAGCCACCAAAGCTGACTCATGAAAACTTTTTTATTCTTCCTTTAGACAGGGTCTCATGTAGCCCAGGCTGGTCTCTAAACTCACTTCATTATGTGAGTGCTAAGGCTGGCCTCGAACTCCTGATCCTTGAATTCCTGATCTTCCTGCATCCACCTCCTGAATGCTGGGATCTTAGGCACTTGCCCCCACATGTGATTTATGAAAACTGGTTTTACTGCATATCTCAGTAAACTAGGAAGATTCTGTTTTTGTTGTAAGTCTGGTGTCGTCTGGTTTGTCCCATCTTCCCAAAGCACAGAGAGGAAAATTCTGTATGTCTCTTTCCTGTGGTGTCCAGGCAGTCGGAAGAGAATTCTAATTTTTTTTTTTTTACAGGACTTTGGCAGTGTCAGAAGGGGGCTGGGCAGCAGTATTCCACCATTGTCATGGCAACAATGTGCTCCCTGGTGGGTCTGGGCTCCACTCCCAGGCAGGGGAAGTGGCTCCCAAGTCCACTGGGCATCTGAAGGAGGGGCTGCCCAGGAAACTCTTAGAAGGGCCTGAGATGGGAGGCTTAGCAGATGTCCCATGTCAGAGGCAGAAGCCAAGAGGACAAATCTGGCAAGCTCAGTTTTAGGAAACAAACAGAACAGGCTTGACCCCTAGTCTAACCAAGTCATTCACATGGGCAAATCTCTTTCCATTCTGTACTCTGGGCCCTCAATGATATGGTCAGGTTTGAGCTACAGGGAACTTCCTGCTTCTGGAAATGAAGGGCAACAAACTCTATCACTCACTATGCCAGTGTGACCAAACTGGGCTGGATATTAGCAGCACTGGGAGCACTTTACACATCGGCCATGTCCCGCTCCCACGGTCATCTCCAAGAGATTCTAAAGTGTAGCCAAGTATGGGAAGCAACCATGCAAGGCCAAGACTGGGAGTCTGTGCCCAAGAATGACCCAGGGAACTTAAGAAAGAATGCAGACACCTCAGTCCACTTCAGCTTACACTCCTCCAGACTGACCTGGGTTATCTCCTTTTACACAATCTCATATAGCTGAAGACGACCTTGAACTTCTCAGCCCTCTGTTTCCCCCTCCCAAGTGCTGAGATTGCAATCCCCCAATATACCTGGAGTATGTATTGCTAGGGATCGAATTTAGGGTTTCATGCATGCTATAGGCAATACTCTACCCACTGAGCTATATCACCAGCATACTGGGGTCCCTGGTATCTGAACCTTGCAAAAGTTTTCAGTAAATCTGGTGAGCTGCGGGTGTTGTCAGATAGCACTACCCCAGTAAAATGTAAGATGAAGCCTCCTAGAGAAAGTAGCCAGTCAGGGAAGGGGGTGAACAGATGTGGGTGTCTCACCTGCGCCTTGATTTACCCCTGGGGTTAGACCTAGATTGAAAAATCACATTGACACTATTAAGTTAAAACTATTTGTATGGACCAAAAATGATCCAGCATGGATATTTTAGTATGGCCCATTCTGATGTCATTTGTTCTTAAGAAGCTTCATTAAGATTTTCACTAAGACTCAGGGCCTGAGTTCAGGCTCCTGAGCAAGCCCAGAGGGATGAAGAGGCAGCCAGCAGCCTCTGCCCAGATGAGTGCAGGGAGATCTACCATAAGGTAAAGCGATCTCTTAACTCTGCTGGGGAAGGGCCACAGGTATAGACTTTATGCTTCTCATTGCCTTGTATAACAGATACTTTTCTTTTTAATCTTTTTTAGATTGGAAAGGTAATATGAACTCATTGTAGCTAATAAATCAATGCCAAGATTTATAAAGAAAGTCTGCTCTTTACCTTCCAGCTCCATTCTCAGACTCTTCTCCCAGGTGTCTGATATTCAGTTATCTCATTTAATTTCAGTTAGGAAATGAGTCGTTCCTACAAAAATGAATTTGCCCAATAATCAAAACTAGTCATTTTACTCACAAACATTGGAAACAACTAGGAGCCTTTCACCCATAGATCTTTAAAATAATGTCATATGCTGAATTGACCTTTTTCATATTATCTGTTTATTTGTTTGTGGTTTTTGTTTTTCTTTTTGTTTTTGTTTTGTTGGTTTTTTTTTCTTTTTTTCTTTTTTGGTCTTTTTGAGACAGGGTCTCCCCACTCTGTAGACCAGGCTGGCCTTGAACTCACAGAGATCCACCTGCCTCTGCCTCTCGAGTGCTGGGATTAAAGGTGTGCCCACTATACCCAGCCCTGTTTGTTTTGCTTTTTGAGATAGGGTCTCACTACAGAGCACTGGCTGGACTGGCATGCCCTCTGTAGACCAGAACGGGCTCAGACTCACAGAGATCTGCTTGTCTTTGCTTCCCAAGTGCTGAGATTAAAGGCCTGTGACACCATACCAGGCTTACCAGCAGCAGACCACACGCTTAGCATGCCTGCAGCCTCAGATTCAATCCCCAGCACAAAGCCAGGATGCATTCAGGGTCCTTGTCATCCTTGCACTCATAGTACTGATCAAGTTATGTAGTTTGGGGGCCTCTTTCACTGCATTGTTTCTTTGTGCTGCCCTGGTGGGCCGGTAAGATGGGAAAAACAAGAAATAGAGGCTCTGTCGAGAAGGCAGAGCAAGGACTGATATTGATGGTACCTGTCTCAGAAACTTGATTTGGGATCTACTTGCTCAACTCCACACCTGCTCTTCACATAGCTCTGTCCATTCATGAATATTACCAACCTCTTTGTATGTTTCTTGTGTGGTGCTGGAACTCAGGTCCAGGGCCTCATGCATGCTAGGAATGTACTCTACCCTAGAGCTGCTATTACCACAGCCATTACCTGCCTCTTAGCAGGCTGCCAATGTAGCAGGCTGACACTATAAATTAACAAAGCACCTAATTTTGCCAAGGCTTTGCTCATGCTAGGCAAGCGCTCTATCACTGAGCTATACCCATGCTCCAACAAACCTTTCCTTTTCCTTTTTTAAAAAAATCTCTATTAGAACCAGGCGTGGTGGCGCACGCCTTTAATCCTAGCACTTGGGAGGCAGAGGCAGGCGGATCTTTGTGAGTTCAAGGCCAGCCTGGTCTACAGAGTGAGTTCCAGGACAGCTGGGGCTACAGGGAGACCCTGTCTCAAAAAGACCAAAAAAA
>VZQC01000887.1:2965157-3008550 GCA_009823505.1 Rhizomys pruinosus | reverse complement strand
ATCCTAAGCGCTAGTCTGTATTGGAGTAAGATGATATAAGCTTAGAAGTCGGTTTTCATTGCCAGTTTCATTCCACATATTGCCATTAGTTGAATGATTGACATACACTCTCTTAGAAGTGAGTTGATCTAATTGACCTATTCTTCTTAATCCCTCATTGTGAAGTCGTCTTCTGGTAGCTCTAGCCGCTATCTATTTGATAGGATCAGTCATCCTTAGTTTTTCTTTTCTTTTCTTGTTTTGATTAGTTTTTAGCTGGAAATCAATCCTGTTCGGGAATGATCTGCAAGTGAAGGTTGTCCTCCCAGACCTCTGGTCGTCTCTCAACTCCTGATTGATGAGTACAAGTATAGGCTGGATGAGGCGGTGAATAAATTGAATGGTTTCTTTCTCCTTTTGCGTTTCTCATTTTTTGTCACATCATTATCTCTGAATTCTTGTTGTCTAGTTTGCTTTATTATAGAGATGTGTGAGGAAGTCTTTTTTCCTACGCCTATGATGACTTTGTTAGCTCCTAGCTGTGCCAAACACTTTTTACTTCTATCACGCTGTCAGAGTGGTTTTCATGTTGAAAAAAAAAAAAAAAAAAAAAAAAAAAAGGTGACAAGACAAAAACAAAACAAAACAAAACAAAACAAAAGAAGGCAGCAGAAAGATTACTGCTGGGCGTGGTAGCACATGCCTTTAATCCCAGCACTCAGGAGGCAGAGGCAGGAGGATCTCTGTGAGTTTAAGGCCAGACTGGTGTACAGAGTGAGCTCCAGACTCTGTCTCAAAAAAAAAAAAAAAATCGATTACTGGCTTTGCTTCCTTTGTCTTCCTCTTGCTGCCAAGTGGGCTTAGGCTCTTCTGCTGTTCCTGACTCCTTCGTTGATATCAGAGGAGCATTTCCATGACTCTCCAGGAAACCTCCAGGTCTTTGACACCAGATGGGGACTGCTGAGGCACCCAGCCCTGTGGAGTGAGCAACTACTGAGGTCTCAGCTTCTCGATGGTGAGACTGTCACTATGGGACTACGCCCGCTGCTGAGGCCCAGCCTCAAGGACTGAGACCTACTACTGGGTTTTCAGCCTCCTGGCTGTATCAGCTGTAGATACCGTTTCAAAGTAAGCTGTTTTCTTTTGTTCTGTTCTTCTCAAGAACCCTAATATACATGTTCTGCAGTGCTGGATTTACAGGTGTGTGCCCCACACCAGCAAAACACTGGCTCTCTTAACTGCTAGAGAGCAGCAAATGCAAACTTTCTTTTTTTCTTTTATTTATTTATTTTTTTGAGACAGAGTCTCTCTAGTTAGCCCCAGCTGGCCTGGAACTTACTCTGTAGACCAGGCTGGCCTTGAACTCATAGTGACTGGCTTGCCTCTGCCTCCCTAGTGTTGGGATTAAAGGCATGTGCCGCCACACCTGGTTTAAAGATGGTTCTTAGCCACCATGTGGATGGTGGGAATGGACCAGGTGCTCTTAACCGCTGAGCCATCTCTCCAGCCCCAAGAGAGCATCAAACTTACTTAACCCATCCCTCCAGCACCCCCTGCAGTGATTCTTATTCACACTGGAATTTTGGAATCTTTGCCGGGGCCCTCTGGGTGATTCCGAGCACAGGCAGGGAAGGGGAGGAGATGGACTTCACTACCATACCCAGTGCCAAGGTCCTCCTGGACTCCAAGGCAGGAAGCTATCAGGTGCCTGTTTTGTTTTTCTTTGCTGAGACACGGTCTCCTTGTGTAGTCCAGGCTGGCCCAAACCTCCCAACATTCCTCTTCCTCAGTCTCCCGGGTGCTAGGATGATAAGCTTGAGCCATTTGCTTTCCCCAAAGTCATGACCCCAACATTGTTTCCATTAACTTTCTTCTTTTCTTCCCCACGATTTCTTCTTTTCGCCTCCTTTTCTTTGGAAATAGTCTTGCTATCTAACCCTGGCTGGTTTGGTCCCGACTGTTCTTGAACTTGTGACTTGTGGCAATCCTCTCTCCTCTGCCACCAGAGTACTGGGATTCCAGGTGTGCACACATTCCTGGCTTCCCAATGTCTTCTTTTAAAAAAAATGTGTTTTTATGGGTTTGAGTTATTTGCTGGCATGTAAAGTATACCACGTGCATGCAGTATCTGTAGAGGCCAGAAGAGGTCATCAGGTCTCCTGGAACTGGAGTTACAGACTGTTGAAGAGGCCACATGGGTGCTAGATAGCGAACCCAGGTCTCTGCAAGAGCAGTCAGTGTGCTCTTAACCACTGAGCATCTCTCTAGCCCCTAGACAATGACAATGTCTTCTTACAAGTGAACTTCAAGGACAGGAGTCCCTAGGCAATACAGAAGACATCTATAGAGATCAGGGAGAGGATGGTAGGAACTTCTATTTGTATATGAGGCATGTATTAATTCTCTCTTTAAATTTTCAACTTTGTATAATATAGTTTAGTTTATGTATTTAACTTATAGATAATAGAAATACCCATTCCTGAGACTGGAGAGATGGCTCAGTTAAGACCATTTGCTTCTCTTCCAGGGGATCAGAGTTCTCAGCACCCACATTGGGTACCTCACAACAACCTGAACTCCAGCTCCAGAGGGTTCGATGCTCTCTTCTGACAGCCGCAGACACTGCATTCATATGCACCCCCCCCCCCACATATACATGGTTAAATAAAATCTTAGGGGCTGGAAAGATGGCTCAGTAGCTAAGGATTTGGTTCAATTTGGTTCCCAGCTGCCACATGGTACTTAACAATTGTCCATAACTCTAGTCTGATACATGTAAGCAAAACACACACACACACACACACACACACACACACACACACACGATCTCAGTCTCTGAGCACTCTGGATGACAAGATTCCCCACAAATCTGCACGTCCAAGACATACTATTTGGCCGTCTTGAAGCCAATCAGACATTTTCTCGTAAGTCCCCACATACAGTGAGTGTCTTGGACCCCTACTACTGGCCCGGAGATGGTGCTACTCAGACGCCGAAAGTCAACCCTTTCAGTGCTCGCCAAGACCTTAAGGGTGGCAAGGTCAAGTTCGTTGACCTGCCCAGCAAATCTGTTTCCTTGGTGTTTGACCTGGATGCACCAGGGCCTGGAGCTATGCCGCTGGCTGACTGGCAGGAGCCTCTCTCCCTGTCTGCCTGCCGGTGGAGTTCTTTGCCTGGTTCACCTGAGTTCTTACATCAGGAGACATGTCCATTTGCGGGCTGTGATGAACCACTATCCGATGGGCCTCCACCACGCCTCAGTAGTCTCAAGTACAGAGTAAGAGCGATCCCACCATTCCGGGCATCTGCCCTACCAGCTGCTTCAGTCCGTGAGGCCATGGATTGCTCCAACTCCCAAGAAGAGAACGGTTTTGGACCCAGACTGAAGGGGCCCAGCCCGTGGTTGGAGCCACCTCTGAGGAGATGGAGGCGGAAGAAGAAAGGTCACGAGGACTAGCTCCCATCCGCTTCTCTATCTCCGGAATAAGATCGCAAGCCCAGGGAGAGCAGGATGGGTGAGGTGGGGGTAGGATTAGTCCCTGCCTCACCTTGGGGATGGATCTTCAGCTGAAACTATAGGGTCCCCTTGGTGCACGGCCTGACTCTTCCTTGGAACCTATGGAGCAGGCAGGTGGGAAAAATGCCTGCTTCAAGAATTGGGCTTCCAGTGCTCAATGGCTGCATATGAAAGGTGTTTCCATAGTTAGAGCCAATGGAATACTAAGCCTCTGAAATCCAGCAAGGAGCTCTGGCTCCCGTCGACCGCAGTACACTTCCTAGACAAGACTCTTAGTTCTAGGTTGAGCTGACAGGCAACTATACCCCAGGTCCGTCATGCCCATCTGGGGGCCATATAAGCTACTGGATGGAAACTGGAGCTGATAGGAGGCTAGAAATGGCCTGGCTCCTTTCTGAGACCTGAAAACTGGGATGCTTCTTGCCAGTTTGTCTAAGACACTTGAATAATTGCTGTTTGCACTTACTGTATGGTCAGACCACATCACTACATTTCTTTTTTTTTAAATTTTATTTATTTCTGTATGTGTATGAATGTACTGTCTGCATGCAGGTTTGTGCACCCGTGTCGTGCAATGCCACGGAGGTCAGAAGAGGGTGTAGGATTCCCCTGGAACTGGAGTTCTCCTGGAATTGGAGTTTCAGACGGTTCTCGCCGCCATGTGGGTGCTAGGGAGCGAAACCTGGTCCACTGCAAGAGTGGTCAGCGCTTTTTTTTTTTTTAACAGTTTTTTTTTGTTTCACATAAATTTATTTATTTATTTATTTATTTTTAACAAATCTAGACCCGTGTTCCCACCCATTCCCCCACCCCGCCAGAGCTCATGCATTCTGCCAAACATGCTTTTCATCTCTTAGTCTTTCTCAATATTTTCCATGGGGAAGTGGACTGTTTTGAGCAGAAGTTCACTGTTTCAGTCGGTTCTTTGATGCAGTCTTTTCTGTTGTTGTTGTTGTTGTTGTTGTTGTGCGGTTGGCGCTCTTAACCACTAGGCCATCTCTCCAGCCCACATCACTACATTTCTATGCAAGGGGAAGACAAGGCAGTGTGGTGGTCATGGATCTCATAGCTAACCTATTCAAGGACCTTTCCAGTTCATTAATCTATTTTCATATTTATAAAAGTCTTAAATGTTTTGCCTCATAGTACTTTCTTTTTTTTTCTTTTTTTGCCTCATCGTACTTTCAACCTCTGGTTGGAAGTGGGGCTGGTTTTGTAGGCCCTAGGGTGTGCTCTTATATATTTGTCAATAGGTGATAAAACCAGTTGGTTAATGGTTTATACTTGGGCTGATTTTCTTCCCTTCCTGCAATAGCTGGAGCTTTGGGGACAGTCTATCCTTACAGAGCCACAATAAGAAATAACCAAAGAATGAATGAAGTTGGTCAAATATTTTCATAATTCATTTGTTGATTCTTTTTGTAAAACTTTCCCAAGATACTTTCAGATTAAAAAATAAAGTTGATATTACAAAATAAATAAATAAATAAATAAATAAAATCTCAGTCTCAGCATGGTAGCACACACCTTTAATCCCAACACTTAGGAAGTACTCAGAGGCATTGTTAGTCACATCAGTGAGTTTGAGGCCAGCCTGGTCTATCTAGTAAATTTTAAGCCAGCTAGGGCTATATAGTAAGACTCTTGTCTCAAAAAAATATAATAATTCATGGTTGGAGAGATGGCTCTGTGTTTAAGAGCACAGGCTGCTCTTGCAAAGGACCTGGGTTGGATAACCAGCACCCACATGGCAGCTAACAACCATCTGTAACTCCAGTTCCAGAGGACCCAATGCCCTTTTCTGACCCACATAGGCATTGCACGACAGGTACAATTATATACATGCAGGCAATATATTCAAACACATAAAATAAAAATGATAAAATATTAAAAAAGAAATATTTCCTCCATATAAATTCATCATTCCAGACATTCTTTTTTTGGTGTTTTTGAGACAGGGTCTCCCTGTAGCTCCAGCTGTCCTGGAACTCGCTCTGTAGACCAGGCTGGCCTTGAACTCACAGAGATCCACCAGCCTCCAAGTGCTGGGCTTAAAGGCGTGCTCAGCCACACCCGGCCTCCAGGCATTCTTTTGGTAACACCAAAGGACTGGTACAAGTCTCAGGTATGTGAGCACATCCTGGTAGGGTGTCTCCTGGGAAGTGAAGTGGTGGGTTGTGGAGGATGCCCATTCCGATCTGGGAACCACTATGAGTTTTCCCACAGGCTGTGACTAGTAGTATGTGGGAATCCCTGCTGAACCACATCATCCCAGCATGCATATTTTCTATTTTTTTTAACCTTTACCATAGAAGAGTATATCTGATGTTTCCTCTGGCCGTGGCTTGATTTTCTTTATGATTAATAAGCTCGAGCATCTTTGAATGTGTGATTAGCTATTTGAATAACTTTTGTGCCATGCCTGTTCAAGTCCCCTGTACTCCCTCACTCCCCACTCCCGTCTTTTTTTTTGAGATGGTCTCATGTAGTCTAGGCTAAGATTACTCAGCTATCTTTGTTAAGCTGGATCATCTGTATGGTTTGGAGGTTCATGTGCTAGAGGCTTGGTCCCTAGTGAAATGGTACTGAGAAATAGTAGACCCTTTAAGACATAAGATCTGTGAGGAAGGTGATTCAGTCATTGGAGGTGTGCCTTCAGGAGTTAATACACTTTGGAGTATTAACCCAGGGCACATGCATGCATGTAAGTGCTCCACCAATGAACTCCAGCTCAATTTACATTTTAATTGTTTTATAAAATTTATTGGGGGGTTGGGGTGTGCTGTGCTTACCACAGTGAGAGTGTAAAGCCTGAGGACAACTTCCTTCTATCATGTGCATCCCTGGGGGCCAAACCTCAGACCATCAGGCTACAGAATCATTTCCTGGCTCCCAGTACACATTTTGGGGGGAGTAGGACAGGTTTCTCAGGACTGATTCCTTACCTTGAGCTGTTGCGTTTCTTTGCTCATAATCCCTCCCATTCCTTTCCTGGCCCACTGTCTGTGGAACCAGTAGTGGCCTCCCCAGAAGCTGCATTCCCCAGCCTCCTGACTACAGAGAAAGTTGGAGCCAAAGTTAAGCCTGTCTTGCCTTCCTTCTCTTTTCTGCTGTTGCTGTCTTGTTCCCTTCCTCTTTCCTCCTCCTTTTCCCTCCTCCTTTTCTCCTCCTCCTCTTCAAGTTAAGTCAAGTCCCATTATATAGCCCTGGTTGGCCTGAAACTCACTACATAAGCCAGGCTGCTCTCAAACTCATAACAATCCTGTCTCAGCCTCCAGAGCGCTGAGATCTGCTTCCACCCAGCTTTCTTTGTTTATAAAGTACCCAGCCTCAGTTGTCTTATTGTAGCAATACAAAACAGAGAAAGATGGTCACTCATCTTTTCCTTATTGTTCTTTGTATAACCTGTCTTATTTATCTCTCTATCTCCAGCTTAAGGGCATTGTCCAATTCCTAAGGCTTGTTTTGTTTCTGTTTTTCAGACAGGATCTTGCTATGCAGTCCAGGTTGGCCTGATTTTGCAACACAGCTCAGGCTGTCCTCAAACTTGTGATTCCCTGGTTTTGTGCCCCAAGTGCTGGTGTTGCAGGCATGTCCCACCATTCCTGGCTTGCACCCTGAACTCAATAGCAACTTGGGCTGTTCCTGAATGCACTAGTGTGTAAAGGTGGAGAAAAATATACTTACTGGGTGAAGGAAGCCTTGATTTCTATTTATTTTTGTTTTATGTTAACAGCTTTGAGGTGTCATTTACATTCCAAAAATCTACTTGTTTCAAGTGTACAATCCAGTGATTTACCAAGTTGTGTAATCATTACCATAATCTAATTTTGGAATATTTTCACTACCCCAAAAGAAACCTTGTGTTGCGTTGCTTACTTCTGTCCCCCCGGCAACCAGCAATCTATTTACTGTCTCTATGGATCCTCTGCGGATAGTACACATAAAGGAATCATAGAATATGTGGCCTTTCCTGTCTGGAAGCCTTCATGTAATAGCTTTGAAGTTCATCCATGTTGGAGCGTGTGTTGGTTCTTCGGTTCTGTTCACGGTTCAGTAACTTCTCTCAGGCACACTGTGTGGATAGATGCACCACATCTTCTAGCTATGGACTGACGGACATTTGTGTTGTTTCCACATTTAGATATTAGGCAATCAGTACGAGGTTTTATGGAGTCATATTTTCCTTCCCCGTCTGTCCCCTTCTCTCCCATCTCTCCTTCCTCTCCTGTTTTGCAGTGCTAGGGCACTGAGCCCAGGACTTTGCACATGTTGAGCACTGCAGCCCTTGACTCTTTGAGAGTTTAACCTTGTAGCTCAGGTTAAACTCGAAATTCTCTTGTTTGTGCCTCCTGATCACTGGGATTACAGAGATAAGGTTCTGGGATGGAACCCAGGCCTTTATGTAGGCACACTACCAACTGAACTTCAGACCCCTGTGTTTTGGAGATAGTGTCTTACTTTGTAGCCCAGTCTGACCTCAAACTAGAGTCAATTCTCCTGCCTCAGCTTTCTACCTCTATTTTGTTGTTGTTTGAGACCGGGTCTCCCTTTAGCTCCAGCTGGCCTAGAACTCACGATGTAGATCAGGTTGGCCTCCATCCCATAGAAATCTGCCTGTCTCTGCCTCCTGAGTGTGGAGATCAAATATGTGTACCACCACATCTGGATCTAGTTTTATTTCTGTCATGTCACACCAAGGTATCACCAAGCATTCTCTGTCCAAAGTCTGTACCACAGAGCCCTTCCTTCTTTGTTCTTTTTCCTTTTTTCCACCTCTCTCCTCCTTTCCTCTTTGTAGCCCAGCCTGGCATGGAATTAAAAATCCTTCTGCCTCAGACTCCCAAGTGCTGATAATCCAGAAAGCTCTTAAAATGCTTCTGGGCATGAATTCTAGGATCTGTATTGTTTTCTTGAGATGCTAAGGATGAAACCTAGGGCCTTGCCCTTGCTGGGAGAGTGCTCTACCAGTGAGCCATGTTCCCAGCTCCCTCACAGGGCCTGCATTTCCTGCTTCTGACAGGATAGTCTAGAGAAGACAAGACTTCATGCACAACAAGCCAGACCCCAAAAGACCCAAGTTCAAAGTTTTGGTTTGTTGGTTTACTGGCCATATGACCTTGGGTAAACCACATCCTCTGAACCCAGTTTCTTTACCTCTGAGCTGGGGATATCATTTCATCAGTGGGTGGGAATGCCTGGGGCAGGTTATTTCGTGCCCAAGTCTTCATGATGCCATGGAGGCTGAGTTTCTCAAGTTTATGGGTTGCAACAGAGAATTCTTTTGCAGAATGGTCTTAAACCACTCAGTCCCCCCTAAACCAGGTCATCCTATCAGATATGAAATAAGGGGACAACCTGCAGAAAGCAGGTTATTCTTTTAAATTTTGGTTAGTCTAGTTATTTTTAGTAACTTTTGTGTTGCTTTTTGTTTTGTTTTAGGAGATAGGCTCACAGTCTGTAGCTCAGACTGGCCTGGAACTCACTAAGCAGTACAGGCTGGTCTGAAGCTCAATGGCAATCTTTCTGGCTTAGTCTCTGGATTTTAGGCATGAGCCATCACACCCAGTTTAGCAATGGAGGTAGATTTTGACTTACAGTCCTGGTGATAGAACCCAGGGCTTTCCTTATATTAGACAAGTGTTCTGCCACTGAGCCACAACCCTAGACCTGTACCTCTGCTTCAAGGGACTCTTTATTTATTGTTTGTTTGTTTTGAGACAGTATTAATTTGAAGCACTGGCTGTCCTGGAACTTGATCTGTAGACCCAGCTGGCCTCAAACTCACAGAGATCCCAACTCACAGAGATATCATTACCTCCCAAGTGCTGGGATTAAAGAGGTATACTACCACACCCCGCCCTTCAAAGGACTCTTAATGGAGCTGGGGTGAAGACTTTGCTCCCCATAATTCCTGGCCAAGCTGAGTTAGTGAGTTTGTTCCTTATGGAATAGTATAGACTGTTTATGCTTGTTAATTGTCCAGGCTGGGGAGCAGGCAGCTGATACTCTGGTGAGATGGTGTCACTGTAGACTGTGGCTTAGGCCTGACTCTTGAAGCTGGGTGGGGCTGGCTGAGTGTGCTAATGTGAAGAGAGGTCTGAGAACCACCAGTTAGCAAAAGGCCCGCACAGAATCAGACAGGTGTGCAAGAATTTAAGGCTTTGTCATGAATATTCGAGGCTAAAATGCACTGCTGAGAAGTTTACACCCAATTGAATCAGCCAAAGGGAGCCAGCCATACAAGGTCATAGAACAAGAGGCACAAATAGGCAGTGACAAGTGCAAGTTGTGGGTAGCCCTTATCTGAAGAGCTAGGGACAACAGTGTTTGGAATATTTGCATAAACATAATGAGCTATCTAGGGGCTGCCATGATAGTGTAACTTGTTTGGTTTTGCTTGCTTGCTTTTGGTTTTGAGATAGAATCTTTTTATGTAGACCAGGTGGGTCTTAAACTCTCAGGGGTCTACCTGCCTCTTACTCCCATGTTGAGATTAAAGGTGTGTACTATCATGCTCAGCACAAGTCTATCATAGAAATTCAAATGAATTTATATATACCGTATACACATTGCTTAAATGTAACTTTGTGCAATATTTTCAGTGATTTTTTTTTTTGAGACAATCTTGCAACCTGGCCTATGTTCTCTACCCTCCCACTCGCATCTCTTCAGAGCTGGGATGACAGGTGTGCTGTGCCAACACCATGCAGGGCTGCAGTTACCTTTGACAGTGGAACTTTCCATCATGACATCCTGTTGACATTCACAACGTTTGTCAGTTTGGATTTTTTTTTTTTTTTTTTTTTTTTGAGACAGGTGGCCTGGAACTCAGAGATCCACCTGCCTCTTTCTCCCAAGGGCTGGGATTAAAGGCGTGCCCCGCCACCCCAGCTTCTTCTATTCCCTTAAGGTCAACTTTTTTAGCACTTGAGGTTCTTTAAGTGTCTCAAGGGCAGGGTCCTAGCCAATGATCTTTGATCTTCGTAGGGTCTAGTATATTCCATGGAACACGGCAGATACCCTACAAATGCTTGTTGACTGACTACATGAGTGGACACTCCTCAGCAGGCCAGTCTAGAACTTGAGGAGAACTGGACTGTGAGGACTCCTAACATTTCGTGAGAAGCTAAAGAGGCGGTTGCTCTCACCTTTGTTTTACCTTTCCTCCATTTAGCTCTCTCGGCCTGATTCCAAGTGTGCCAACTCAGACCATCTCCACATCTCCCTGCCATCCCCTGTCCCTCCAGTGTGACACGCGGCCACTGGGCTTCTCGGCTTAGGCGCCTGGCTTCAAACCTGTCTTAGCCCATTGTTCGATTTCCTGAGTCAAGTTTAGCCAGGCTTCATGCTCTACAATGATGGCCACAAACACATTCCCTCGCAGATACCTGGGAGGCAGCGCTGCCCTGCACAGCACCGGCCACCAGGCTGACTCTTTAGGCAATGAGGGGCGTTTCCATCCTAGGGGCTCTGGGTGGTGGGATACCGGGGAGTCCCTCTGCCAGGGAGCGCCCAACCCTCGGCGGGCGTGGCGGCCGTGGCCCGGCCCCCAACCCGCCCCTGTCTCCTGGAAAGAGTCCCCGCCCGGCCACCAGCTCCCAGCCGCTCTCCACGTCCTCCAGCTCCGTTTGCCCTGGCCGAGCCCGGCCGAGGGGGATGCTCCGGGGGTACCCCATCTCCTGGGACAGCTGTGCCTCCTGAGGCGCGCAGGCATCCCTGGCTAGCCCTGGCAGCGGCAACCCGCGAGCCGCGTGCCCGGGAAGTTGTGTCGGGAGCCCGCGGTCCCTGGGTCTCCTCCCCCTGAGCCCCGCCCCCCGGCCAGCTCGGGGATCTCAGAGCCGCCCGGCCCGGGGGCGTTGCCGCTCGCTCTCGGGAGCCAGCACGGCCAGCGCAGCCGGCGAGCCCGGCGCGGTCAGCGAGCGTCCGCTTCCGAGCGAGCCGCGCGCTTGGGAACCCCGGCTCACCCCCGACACGGCGCGCGCCCAGAGTGCGGGAGCCCGGAGCACCGGGCGCCTGGGACCCCGCGCAGCCTCGGGCCAGCTAGTGGGGCTCGGCAGGGATGCAGGCTGCGCTGTGAGCCCGGGCGCCAAGGCCATGGCCGGCGCCCGCTGCCGGACCCTGTACCCCTTCTCCGGGGAGCGGCATGGCCAGGGGCTCCGCTTCGCCGCGGGCGAGCTGCTCACGCTGCTGCAGGTCCCGGACGGCGGCTGGTGGGAAGGCGAGAAGGACGATGGGCTCCGCGGCTGGTTCCCAGCCAGCTATGTGCAGTTGTTGGAGGTGAGCGGCGAGGACCAGGGTCTGGGCGGTTGTCCCCGTGCGCTCGCAGACCTGTTGCCTGCCCAGCCCCGGGGATGCGACCGCCATTCCTGCCCGAGGGTCTCCGGGGCAGTCTCCCTCCGCCCGCCGGACCTGAGCGCTCCCGGGGCAAAGGCAGCGAGCGGGCAGTCCCCGACTGCGGCAGCGCGGGCAGCCTGGGAGCGCTCCCCTCGCGCCGGGCCTCTGGAGCACGTAGTGGCCGCTCTGGGGTTTCGAAGCAAGAACTTGTTGCCTGTGCGAGTTCTGGAGCAGGCAGCTGGTGACAGGGACCGCCAAAAGGCTGCTGGAGCCTAATGTTTGGCAAGGTACACTGACCGACCATGGGGGTCCCAAAGGTGGCTTCCCAGCCCCGCTGCTCCTCCTGCCCCGCCGACGGTGGTGCTGCCTCGGCTCTGGCTCGGTTCAGGGCCGCCCACTTGCTGGTCAGCTGAGATGTACCCAGTCAGCAGTGAGTGGGAGCAGCAGGCTTGATCCAGGCATGCAGCTGAGGCCCGGGAAACCCCTGCCCTGGGCTCAGTACCCGAAAGTATCTTGGTCCTGGGGATCTGGCTTGGCCCCAAGCCTGCACTGGATTGCTGAGCCAAGTCAGCTGGCTGTTTATTGTCTGGGTGACAATCACAATCGTGAGGCCTCCCTGGCTTCTAATCACTGAGCTCATGGTCACAGTCTGAGCGAGAGCCCAAGTTTCTAAAGTCCTTTGTGTGTGTTAGGGGGGTGTGATTTTACAGTCTTTACTGCAAGGCTGCTGACCCCAGGATTGTCCCCATAAAGGCTGAACTAATTCACCCCCAATTGTGTATTTCTAAACGTTCTGGTAAAACCCAGCTCACATCCTGGGGACTGAATTTATCATTTTACCCGGACCGACTTGATAACAAAGTACAAATTTTGAGTGAAAATGTTGCATGCAATTCAGGACAGGAGTGAGGTGGGGAGGTGGGGGCAGTGAGGTAGGGAGAGCAGGACACCCAAGTGTTCTTTAGAGACATTTTCAAACCTTTGCCTGGCTGCCTGGAAGCACTTGATGGTTCATTCAGGTCCAGAGAGCAACTCACTCCTCCAAGTGGATCAACAGCATTTGTGGGGAGTTCAGAGGCTGCTGGTGAAAGGCTAGAATGAGCTTCCAGGGGTTTTCAGCATGGGCCGCTTTGAGAACTTGTGATTCTGTGTTCCCAAGTACCTGTCGGAAAGGCTGATTTGTTTCTCAGCTGTTTCCAGTTCCATTCCTGAGAGATTTGTAAAAGGGAGAGCAGGTGTCCTCTTCCTACAGGGAAACCTGGAGCCTGCTAGCTCCTGGCGAAGCCCTGTGAGAGACACACATTTGAAGAGTTCTTTTGGTGGCCACATTTCCCCAGGAAACACTGAGGTAGAAATTTGCCTGGTGGTTCTTTCTGGTGAGGAGTGTCCCCAGCTGCACTCAGCTATCTGTTTTGGGTGGTGGTAAGAATGGAGTGGCTCTGGCGGGCGTGGTGGCACACGCCTTTAAACCTAGCACTCTGGAGTCAGAGGCAGGCGGATCTTTGTGAGTTCAAGGCCAGCCTGGTCTACAGAGTGAGTTCCAGGACAACTGGGGCTACAGGGAGACCCTGTCTCGAAAAGACCAAAAAAAAAAAAAAAAAAAATGTAGTGGCTCTGCTTTTCTGGAGGGTGGGGAAGAGTGGAGCTGAAAGGGAGGTGGAAAGATCCGAGGGGCAAAGCAGAATTATCTTCTGGGATGTTCTGGGTGTGTCTGTCGTGTCCCTGGCACTTACAGATTTAGGAAGTCTGTGTACTTAAAGTCCTATTAGCCCCTCCCATCTATTAGTAGCATCTTATATTTAAAGTGTCCTGTGTGGCCAGGTGTGGTGGCATACGCCTTTAATCCTAGCACTTGGGAGGTAGAGGCAGGTGGATCTCTGTGAGTTCAAGGCCAGCCTGTTCTACAGAGTGATTTCCAGGATAGCTGGGGCTACAGAGAGACCCTGTCTTGAAAAGACCAAAAAAAAAAAATTAATAAATAAAAAAGATAATAAATAAATAAATAAATAAATAAAAAGATAATAAAAAATAAATAAAAGTGTCCTGTGTGAGCAGTATCCCTGAGGTCTGTCTACTCTCAGAGCACCTACGTCAGCCCCTAGTTGTGGCATGTGCATCATCTCCAGTTCTCCTGGCAGCTCTGTGAAGTGAGGTGCTGGCCTTAGCTTAGGGAACTTTCTTTCTTTTGAGCCATGGTCTTGCTATGTAGCTCAGCCTTTAAGCTTGAAATCCTCCTGCCTGTGTCTCCTGAGTTTTGGGATTACAGGCCTTTGCCACATTTTACTGATTGGAGAAGGCATGACAGTGTGGGAGAAGTAAGTATGCCACTTCAGGAATGGTGCTTGCCCATGGGGCTGGCAGCTCAGGCTTCTGAGTAGAAGTCTTGTCCTTTCTGAAACCCACTTGCCTGGGATTAGCTATGTGGAAAGGTCAGTGAAAGAAGGATTTAAAATGCTGTTGTAGAGAATAGGCATGACCCTGAGGTTGGCCTGGTGTGATAGCATGCATCCCTGATGGGCTGAAAGGAGGATGGCTGCATCTTCGGACAACCTGGAGCATTCTTCCCTATCTTCCTGCAGGTGGAGGTGGGGATGGACTTGGCCCCATGGCCACATACTGAACAGGATGATTTTCAGGGCCAACGGGGGGATCAGGCTCTTGGTGTCTGGGCACCTCCTGTGTGACAGCTGGACCACAAGGCCTGGGAAGGAACAGAACATACATAGTGGGATGGGCTGAGTCTTCACAGTCTGGGTGAGCCTGGGAAAGCAGAGTTCCCAAGGGAATGGCCAGTGGGTAGATAGAGTGGCAGGTATATAGAATCCTGGGACCTCAGGAAAGCAGGCCTCTAGGGTTTCTGATGGTGGGCTCACTGATGGTGTGGAGTTCAGAAGGCCAGGGAGCTGCAGGGGAAGCCAGTTTAGACAGAATGGACTCTCTCAGTGTCCTGGGGAGGGATGGGGTGGTGGGTACTCAGCTGAGAGTAGCACTGGTCACTCCTCACCCACTGAGTAGCCCTTTCACCACCTGGTGGAAAGAGCCATACAGGAAGCTGTATTTTGGTGGAGGACAAGGTACTGACAAGTGTGTCCAAAATGGACTTCCTTGGGGAGCTCTTCTTGGTTCAGATGAAGAAAGAGGAAATGAGAGGCCTGGCTTTGCACACATCATGAAGGGGAATTGGGAGCTTGCCCCGACAGGCCTGTTGGATCTACCTGGTGGAGGTCAGGTTGGAGAGGGCCTGTACATTGGGCAAAATCTCTTTTGTCAGGTTTCCTAAGTACTGGCAAAATAGTCCAGAATATGGACTCCAGAAGACTTCAGCACACATGGAGAATCACGTGGCTCTGGTAGGCCTAAGGACTCTGGCCCAGGTTTCTTGGCTATTCAGAATGTAGAATAGGCCTTCGCAGGGCACCTTTTCCCAGAAAGGGGATAAGTCCTAAGCTAGTCACCTTTCTATCACTGTGGCAAGATGCTTGTGATAAAACTTTAAGGAGGAAAGAAAGGTGAATTTTTAGCTCTTAATTTTGGTCTTTCAGTTTATAGCCTTTAAAATTTTTATTTATTTATTTTTTATTTTTTGGAGACAGGGTCTTACCATGTAACTCTGGCTGGCTTGGAACTCACTATGTATGTGGACCAGGCTGGTCTTAAACTCTCAAGAGACCTAACTGCTTCTGCCTCCAGGGTGATGGGATTAAAGGTGTCTACCATCAAGCTTTGTTAATTTTGAGCCTGTGGTAAGGCAGAATATCATGACAGGGAGTAAAGAGTGGAGCAGAGCTGCTCACCCAGGGTGGCCAGAATGGGGAGTTGGGAAACCTAGATCCCCTTAAAGGGCACAGCCCTGGTAGTCTAACTTCATCCCACTAAGACCTATGCCTCAAAGTTCTACCCCTTCATTGGAGGTCCACAGACTGGTGACTGAATCTTTAGCATAGGGTCTCTGGAGAACATTTACCATCCAAACCATAACAAGGCCTAACAGCTAACACCCAGAGCTGGCTGTGGTGTGTAAACGCCCTTAGCTAAAAGCTTCCGGCGAAGTCTTTCTCCATGGTGTCTTCAGCTAACATCAGACAACAGATGTAGAAGAGTGAATGGAAGAGACTTGAGTAGAGGCTATGGGGCTGCCAGGCCCCAAGTCACCTCCACAGACAAGGGAAGATTTGCACCAGCCCTCCAGTATAGACACAGCCCTGTAGAAGGTGGATAGAGGAGGGAGGTGGGCTCTCCCTTGCAGAGGCTTGTTATGGTAGCAGGACAATCTAAAGGGCTAGTCAGGCCCAGGCTGGAAGGCCTGCTTTTTCTTTGGAGAGAAGTCAGGAACCTAGAGAATGGTGTAAGAACAACTTGGTAGAAACCCCCAGGGACTTGGGGAAATGATTTTGGAGGGATAAGAAGATTGGAATACAAACACAACAGAGCTTTCCTTTAGATGATGCTAAGATCCATGCCAGAGGGTGTAGGTCCTAGGGGTACTGCTGTGGTTTGGGTGTGTTCCCCAGAAGCTGTGTTAGAAATGCAACATTCAAATGTAACAATATTGGGCAGTGCTTAGGCTATGAGGGCCTCACCCCCATGAATGGATTGGTGCTGGGTGTAAAGGGCTGAGGTGTCAGCGTCCAGTGTGTGCTCTCTTGCTCTCCATCTCCCACCATGGATGATGCAGCAGGAAAATCTTCACCAGATGCCGACACCATCATATTGGACTCGTTGGCCTCCAGAACTGTGAGAAATAAGCCTCTTTTATAAATTATCCGGCTGTGGTATTCTGTTATGGAAATTCAAAATGGACTAAGACAAACAAACACTAAGAGTTATGAACTGCTTACTAGAGGTTGTAGATGGGATGCAGAGGCTGGTCCTTGAACATGAGCTCTTTCCTCTCTTCTCTCTTTTTGGGCTCAGGTGATTGTGGAGCTCAGGTTTGGGAGTGGCTGTGGGAGTTGTGGGCTGTGCTGTGGATGATGAAAGAAAGAATGATTTCTCTATTGCTAAGTAACAAAACACCCCAGGATTCATCTCACACGGTTCTGTGAGTGCATAGAGCTCACCTGGGCACTTCTTCAATTGGTCTGTCTGGGCAAACTTTTGTTTTTTGGTCTTTGAGACAGGGTCTCCCTGTAGCTCCAACTGTTCTGGACCTCACTATGTAGACCAGGCTGGCCTTGAACTCACAGAGCTCTGCCTGCCTCTGCCTCCCAAGTGCTGGGATTAAAGGCATGCACCATCACACCCAGCTTAGCAAACTCTTAATGCTAGGAGACTTGCAATCAAATGGCAACTAAGGATGGCCTCCATTGAGCTGGACCTTGAACAGTGCCATCTTATTTACCTGGCTGTCCCCCAGGGCTATTCTGCTTAGTCTCTTTCCACAAAGTGTCTCTTCCTTCAGGGCTTTCTCTTTGGGCTAGTTGGAGTTCTTAGGAAGTATGTGGCTAGATTCCTAGAACACAAAAGGATAACTTGCTAGACCTTCTTAAGACATTGACCCAGGACAGGCATATCAGTAGACTATGTGCTGTAGGTAAAGTGAGCCACAGGAACAGGCAGCACAGAAAGGTGGTGGATCCAGGAAAAGAAACTGGTGCATGCTTGGTTCATTGACGGCTACCTTACAGACTCGCTGGCTTTGTACACAGTGAGGACACACAGATGACAGACATCTGTTAGAAGGTGACAGTGAAGCCCTGGCTGGATGGTTGGACAAATGGGAGAAGAAGCCACTAGAGGCAGGAAAAGTGCAGGGAGAGTGGCCCTTCCAATTGGAAACTCTCCATTTCTCTCTTTCTATACTAGAAGATTTTGGTTTTTTTTTTTTTTTCAACTCCAGGGATTTCTTTATAGGGCACATAATAAACGATGCAGCTGGAATTTGAAATCTCATTTGCCTGGCCCAACAGCCTGGGCCTGTCCACCAAGCTGTTGGCATACCAGGCCAGCATTTTCAGGCTGGAACTTGGATAATTAATGGATAGAGCATCTCTTAGCTGCCTGGCATTCAGGAGATGTTTGCTGTCCTACACAAATTGATTTTAATCTAGGGCCTTTTTTTCCAGTAACAAAAATTACCTAAAGTGCGTGTGACCTTGACCTTCACGCCAATATTTTTTTTTCAGGTGGTCATTGATTTGGTGCAGAAAAGGTATAATTAGGGCTGGTGGCTCCCTGGGTGTGTAATTGGGACTGAAATTGTGCCATCTTCACAGAGTCACCCTGTCATTCAATTTGGGGGTCCATATCAGCTCACAGTGTGAGCATCTACTTCTGGCTGTAGCGCTGTCTCCCTCTGGCCAGCAGGATCTCCACGCTGTGCTCTGGCCTGGATGTGTGCTAGCTTGGCTACGCGAAGGACTTTAAAGGAGTGGGCCGGGCTCCTAGGTTCACGGACTCTGGGCATCTTCACAAAAGTTCCCTTAGCAACAAGTCGGCAGGAATCCCTGACATCTGTTAGCCACTAGGCAAATCCCTGAAATCTGTTTCCACCTAGAAACATGAATGATATGCCGCTGACCTCCTCATGTTCTTAGCCTGGAAAGGCCCAGCTTGTGTCTGGTGGCTGTGTAGATCCTGACTGTGAATGCTCTGCTGGCCCTCGCTTTACTAGTGGGTAAGCAGGGAGACCTGTGTACATGGAAGGTATTGTGACTACTCCCAGGCGGATGGGATGGTATTCTTGTAGCTCTCCTCTCCCTCATTGCTCACAGCAGCAAGGCGACATGTGACAAGTTTTTTTGATAAAATGTCAGGATGAATCTCCCTGTCCTTAATTGCCAAATTAGTATATTCCCCTTTCTCCACAGAGGGTAGTGTTCCGGGGTGGTGTTTGTATCTATGGAGAGAAGGTTGGCTGGTTAGTGTGCCTGGCCATTAGTGTAGCAGAGTGTGGGGCAACAGTGTGGAAGCTCAGCTCTAATACTGTGTGAGTTGTGGGAAGGATATGTGGAGTGTTTTGTGTGCTTGTTTTTGTTTTGTGCTTGCGCATGCCAAGACAGTGCTGTACCACTGAGCTGCACCCCAGCCCAAATATGGAGTCTTGGGACTGGAGAGATGGCTCAGGGGTTAAGAGCATGGGGTGCTCATGCAGATGACCCAGGTTTGGTTCTGGGCATCTGCATGGCAGCTAACAACTGTTTTTTACTCCAGTTCCAATGAATCCTACACCCTCTTCTGGTCTCCACAGGCATAGGATGCACTTAGATACATGCAGGCAAAACACTCATACACATAAAATAAAATGTAAAAAAATGGAGTTGTCTAAGGATCTACCTACTTCTTCCTAACCCATTTGGTATATCCTCTGTGTGCCTTCTGACAAAGGATTGTTTTTAGTTGTCTAACTTCCTGTTCACTGTACCTGCTTCCCTTCTCAAGCTACAAATTCACATCCAGATTAAACTCCCAGGCACTCAAGTTTCACATGTCAAAACTAAGCTCATAATCTCTGCTCTCTTTTCACTGCCTCCTACTGCCCTCCAGGCTGAGTGAAGATCACCTCCGTGTGTCCACCAAGTCTCTGCCCCTCTCTGTCCTCTCCCGTTCTTTATGCTCATGGCTTGCCGGTCCTCCCTTGGCAGTGTTCTGTACAATTTCTCCTTCTGCACCCGCCTTGGCAAACCTTTTCTTGAAAAGGCCAGGAAACGTTTTAAGACTTTGCAGGCCAAGAGACAAAATCAACCTTAGGCTGCTTCCGTGTGATTTGTGGTGTGCCACAGGCAGCGAGAGGTGGGGAGAGTGGTCCATATGTGCTCTGTTGCCACCCTGCAAGTCTGCTGTTGGCATAGCAAGAGCTAACATAGGTAGTTCACAAACCAGTGTGTGCTTGTGTTCTAAGAAAATGTTTAAATTTTTATTTTGTTTCCTTAAGATAAGCTCTCATTGTAGTCCAGGCTGGCCTTAAACTCACTATGTAGCTAAAGATGACCTTAAACTTCTGAGTCTCCTGTCTCTATCCTGCAAGTGTCGCCTGGGTCGTTCTTGAGCTCGCAGTAATCTTTTTGTCCCAGTCTTTCAGGTACTGAGATTACAGTGCGTATCACTGGGCCCAGCCTTTCTTTGGGTTGTAAGTGCTAGTGGGAGACAGTAAAACCTCTGAGAGGTGGAACCTAGCAGGAGGTCTTTGGAGGTGTGTCTTTCAATCTGTCACTTCTTGTTGAGGAAGGCTTTTTGAGAGAGGGCATAACTAGGCTGACAGTCCTTCTGCATCAGCCTCCTGAGTGTTGGGCCACCATGTCTGGACTTGGGTGAGTGGTTTCGCTCTGCTATAGATTCTCACCATAGTGTGCTGACCCCTGCTGGAGGCCTCTGCACATCTCCCCTCCAAAACTGTGAGCTAAAATAAAGCTTTTATTTTAAATTTTATTTATTATTTTTATGTGTATGAGTGTACTGTTTGCATGTAGGTCTGTGCACCCATGTCCTGCGATGCCTCGGAGATCAGAAGAGAGTGTCGGATCCCCCTGGAACTGGAGTTAAAGACGGTTCTTAGCCACCATGTGGGTGCTGGGTCCTCTGCAAGAGCAGTCGGCGCTCTTAACCGCTAGGCCATCTCTCCAGCCCAAGAAAAGTTAGCTTTAAAGAAAAGAAAAATATCCAGGGGCTGGAGACATGGCTCAGCAGTAAAGAATGCTTTCTGCTCATCTAGAGGACCAGAGCTGGTTCTCAGTGCCCACACTGGGTAGCTCACAACTGCCTATAACTGCAGGTCCCAGGGCCTGATGCTGTCTTCTGGCCTGTGTGAGCATCAGCACACATGTGGTATGTATATACACAAACACATATATGCACATAATTTGAAAAGATTTTTTATTTGTTTTTAAGTGTATGAGTGTTTTGCCTGCATGTATGTAAGTACACCTATGTCATACAATGCTGTGGAGACCAGAAGAGGGTGTCAGATCCCCTGGAACTGGAGATATGGAAGGTCGTTAACTACCATGCTACCATGTGGGTTCTAGGAACTGAACTCAAATCCTCTGGAAGAATAGCCAGTGTTCTTAACTGCTGAATCACCTCTCCAGCCCCTGCATAAACTAACAACAAAAAAAAAAGAAAATGAAAAATGCTAACAAAATTTAATTTTGTTCTTCTGAGATAGGATATCATTGTGTAGCCAAAGCTGTCCTTGAATAATCCTCTGCTTCAGCCTTCCAGGAACTGCAATTACAGGAATGAGCCACCACAAATATATTTTAAGTGGGTATCAGCTTAGGAAGGTGATTCTTGGTCACTGCAAAGCATTGCCAGTGTCTGCACCACCCGACCTTGCTGTTGTTGTCTAGGAAATTCCACTCAGGAGGCCCCTGCTCACCCAAGTGAACACTGCTGTACCCAAACACAGCACTGCTTCCCCAAGGATAGGCTAGCCACTACCTAAATGCCCCTGAGAGAGCCTAGTTAAACCCAAGACCAGGCTTGCTGAAGGACTCAATAACTAAATTGAGGCAGTATATCAAAATTAAAAACCTTGGCATGCCTTTAATCCCAGCACTTGGGAGGCAGAGGAGGGTGGACCTCTGTGAGTTCCCGCCTAGCTAGGGCTATGTAGTGAGACTGTCTTAAAAACAAACGAAGGGGCTGGAGGGATGGCCTAGCGGGTAAGAGCGCCGACCGCTCTTACAGAGGACCCGGGTTCGATCCCCAGCACCCACATGGTGGCCGATAACCGTCTGAAACTCCAATTCCAGGAGAACTCCAGTTCCAGGGGAATCCAACACCCTCTTCTGACCTCCGCGGCATTGCACGACACGGGTGCACAAACTTGCATGCAGACAGTATATTCATATACATACAGAAATAAATAAAATTAAAAAAAACAAACAAAACAAAACAAAATTGAAAACCTTGCTCAGGGCCTGTGAAAAGGCTCAGTGGGTAAAGGCACTTGCGCTTGATGACCTCAGTTCCATCCTCAAAGCCTAAGTAAAGGTGGAAGAAGAGGACCAACTCCACAGAGTTGTCCTCTCACCTCTGCACACACATACATTCTCACACATGAAATAATGATAATAAAAAACCCTGCTCAATGATACTGTGTATTTTCATGGAGCTCGGATAGTTTGGATTTCTTTCGAGGAGGCAAAAAGCGTTGGCGGCATCCAGAAATCAGTCACTTTTTAAAGGCAGGGACTATGCACTGTGCATTCTGTAAGTTTCTTTTTGTGGAAAGAGCAGGTTGAAGCCGTACATGCTGGCCTGGGGCCACATTCTTTTAAATAGCCCCAGTCACTGCAAATCTTTGCCTTTCAAGGGATAGATTTGACTTTTTTCTTTTGAAAAAGCCAAAATTCATCTGCAGCCAAGTCTAGTGTGCCTGTGCATGTGACTGTCTGTCTGTCACCTTGCTGCAGAAAGGATTTAAGGCAACTTACCAAAAAGCATATGGTACAATAAGATAAAAGCACGAATATGTGAGGAAACCTGGGGAAAGGGAGAAAATAAAGGAAATGGGGAAATGATAACTGTTTAGAGTGAGGTTTGAAGAGCAAAGAGGGTAATTGAGGTAAATAGTGCTATTCAGGGTCAAATAAGAGGTCTTGTCTTCAGGCAGTGATGTTTTAAGCAGTTTGCAATGAAGAATAACAGAAATATTTTGAGAAACAGATCATGGGCGTGTATGGTGTATTAGTCAGGACAGGTGAGGATGTCCTGCTATAACAAATAATCCCCAAATATAAGTGGCTCAAAGAACATCATTTTGCCTCTTGCTTGTGCTGCAAGTCTGTTGCAAGTTGGTTTGGAGCTGCAAGCCTCTTCTGGGCCCCAGGATCATAGAGCTGTCACTTTCCCCTTGTGTGGGAATATGGCCTGGGAGTGACAGGTGACAGTGCTGCTCATATTTAACCGTCTAAAGCACAGTCATATCTCACTTAAACCAGGTGGGAAAATCATTCCTAGTATGTGCCTAGAAGGAGAAAAGGAGCAAGCTGGATTCGTGTAGACTATCCCATTGACTGCCACAGGGGTGCATCCTCACTCAGGGACACCCCAGCCCTGGCTTGGTTAGATTCAGCACTTCATAGTCCCACTAGAGCAGCGCTTCTTAAGCCAAGTCTTCTAGAGGAAGACATTGGCTTACATCTAATTAGATGTAGATTGGGACTCAGTGGCCCTGGAATGAGACCTGAGGCTCTACCTGCCTGGCAAGTTATGGTTCTGCAAGCAGGTAGAATACAGTGAAGCCCACAGCAAGTGCTCTGAGCTCTGCAGAGCAAACCAATTTTGTTGGGCTAAGGACACAATAGTCCAAAGTGTGGTGCTTTGGTATTCTGAATGTTTGGAACAACCGAAGGATTGAGGCCTTCTGACTTTTTCTCCCACCTCCCTTCTTTTGATGCATTTTTCTTTCGGAGCTTCAGGAACCTTCCCTTGATGTTCCTCTATTTACAGAGGACAGATCTTCCAGATACGATTTCAGGAAGAAGACTGGAGTTGACACCCTGCTCAGCCCAGATGAACTTGGGCCAAGTTATTGTCCATTCTCCACACCCATGTGTCACTTCTGAAAATCACTCTTCCCCTAAAATTACCTCTGACTCGTCAGCCTCTATTTCCCTCTCCCCTATGAAGAAGGTGTAAGAGTTTCAATCATATGGCCTTTCTTTGATCATGACTGTCATCAGTAAATTTGTATGTCAGTAGATGTGTGTGGTTTTGTTCCCACTAATCTGTTGTCTACTGTCAGGTGTCATAGTTTTTGTCAGCCTTTCCCAACCTGAACATCCTGGGAAGAGAAAATTTCAGTTTAGGATCCTCTGTCAGGTTGGACTGGGGCATCTCCAGGAGGCATTGTCTTGATCGTTGGTTGGTAGGAGACCTAGCCCACGTGGGCAGTTCCATCCTTAGGCTGGTGGGCCTGGGCTGTGTAAGAAAGCTCCTGAGGGGCTAGAGAGATGACTCAGTGCTTAAGAACACTGACTGCTCTTTCAGAGGACCAGGGTTCAAGTCTTAGCACCTACATGGTAGCTAACAACCATCTGTAACTCCAATTCCAGAGAATCCAATGCCTTCTTCTGGCTTCCAAGGGTAATGCTTACCTCTGATGCACTTACCTATATATGAGCAAGCCACAGGGGAGCAAGCCAGCAACCATGGCTCTTGCTTGAGTCCTTGCTTTGACTTTCTTCGGTGATGAACTGTGGTCAGGAGGTATAAGCCAAATAAGTCATTTCCTCCTCAAGTTGGTTTGGTCAGAGCAACAGAAAACAAACGAATACGGATTGTTTCATTGACTCAAATCAACAGATCTTCATGAATTGGAGGGCAAATTGCATCTCTCCTTCTGACTTCCTCCTTCCATAAGCGCTCCTGACCTAATATACTTGGAGTGCACAAGTAGATACTTGGTCCATACTTTTGGAATAAATGCCATCATCTCCTGATTCCAGACTCTGTGATATTTTTTTCCCCTGTCATCCGCCCCCCCTCCTTTAATTTGAGCAGCTCCTACTGTGTGCCATGCAAATACAGCCAAGACAGCAACCTGAATTTAGTTAAAAACTTCCTGGGAAGCAGGGTCTGGGGAGATGACTCATTGGGTAAAACTCTTGCCATATAAACTTGAGGACTAGAGTTGGGACCCCCACCACCTACATACAAGCTAGATGGGCATGGAAACCTACTTGTTATCTCTGAGAGTTGGAGGTGAACATGGGGTCCCTGGGCCAAATTGGATAGCTAGAATAGTTAGTTGGCAAGTACCAGGTTCATTGAATGTCCCTGCCACAGAAAAGAAAGTGCAGAATGATAGAGGGAGACACTCACCTTCAACTTTTGGCTTGCACAGCACACATACACACATGTCTAAACACACACACACACTCTTGCACAGACACCACACCCACATATACATGAAATAAATGAATAAACAAACCTCCCTTGGGGACTCTTTTCCCCAGTGTGACTCTGACAGATGACCACTTTGGGGAGGTTCACACTGGTTCTGTAGAAAGCCCTTCTAGACATCTTGTATTCTTTGCTCTGTCAGTGTACCCCGATTCCTCCTCCTTCCTCACTTGCTCATTAGATGCAGAGAGCGCCAGGGTTAGTCAACAAGAAAACATTGTAAAAATTCTTCCAAGTTGCTATTTTTAAAAACTCTACTGAAACGAGTCCTTGTCCTAATTTAATCATGAGAGAAGATCCTTATTTTAGCAGTGGCTTGTGGAAGACAGTCATTGAGCCATTTGCTTTTGATTTGTAATATAATTTAGGAAAAGAAATAGGAAAACTGAACTTTAAATTTAGTTCGAGTCTCCTGTTCTCATTTAGCAAGTGTTTTATTGATAAATAACTCCCAGCATTTGTTGTGTTTAGAGAGAAAAATAGAGCCACGTTGAGGTATTGGTAATCGAGGATATTCCCAACATAATATCTAATCTAGTTCTTAGTCCACTATTCTTGTATTATAAAGAAGGGGCCAGGTACTGTGGTGTTGAACCGAGGCTTCATGCCTGCCAGGCAAGTGCTCTGCCACTGAGCTATATCTCCAGGCTTCACAGGCCGCACGGAGCATAGAACACTTCTTTGACTTTTCCCTGAGGGGTTTCCTCTCCTGGGGATGTCAGCTGAATCTCCACTCATACCTTTGGTCTGACTGTGGGACGTGGGAGCTCACAGGGTTAAAGGCTCAGTCCCAGGAGACTGCTCTTATTTCAAGTGTTGTCACTTGTGCCTCAGCAGGTGATGGTTTCATCTCATGCTACACTTGGATGCCACACTTCCAGCTCCCAGGGCACTGCTCTTGCTGGCCTCTGGGCCCCAATTGAGCAGTAAGGCATTGGTTGCATGGAAGGGTTTTTAAGTTTATCTGTAAGACATGTTGAATCCTGGAGTTAGATTGGATATTGGGTTTATTTTTTTTTAATGGATTATGTGGAGCTGTGCAAGGCCATAAAAAGAACTCACAGTTTGGAATTAGACCTCTCTCCTATAATCTGAGGAACAAGATCTGGTGATGGCTTGTGTTCCAGTCTGTCAGCAGCGGGTCTCTGACCACTGGTTGGAGGTGGGGCCAGGAGCCTGACAATGGATGAAGCACAGGTTTAGTCCACAGCAAGGCTGCCAACAGGGTGGTGGGTGATAGGGCTCAGGCCTGGGATCCAGACTAGCAAGAAAAGCTGCAGTGGTACAGAGCAAGCCTAGGTTGGCCTCCATCTCTTGGGAGAGTTTGTCAGTTCCAAAGGGGAGAGGTGTTTTGTGTGGCTGAGACACTGCAATAGCCCTGCCAAGCCCTATAGTCACAGTTCAGACCCCAGGCAGTGGTAGGGTCCAGGCTGTATGGAGACCAGGCTGGTCTCAGACTCACAGAGATTTGCCTGCCTCTGCCTCATGAGTGCTGGGACCAAAGGCATACACCACCATACCCAGCCTTTGTAGTTTTTATTTTGAGACAGGATCTCACTGACCTATCCAGGCTGGCCTTGAACTCTCTTTGTAGCTCTGGCTGGCCTTGAACTTTTGATCTTCTGGCTTAACCTTCCCAACCTCCCAGAAGTGGGCAGTGGTGCAGGACAGGTGGAGAGCCACTACAACAGAGGGCCTCTCCCTAGCTGCCTGCGAAGCTCTAGGCAAATGCAGAATTGGGAGTGTTTTAGGGCATTTGTGAGAAGAGCCTGACACCTGCACATACACTAGAAGGCGAGTTCAGGGCCCTGCGTGCTCTAAGTCCTGTGAGCCAAGTTGGCTGCTTGAGGACACCCCCTCCCACCCACCCCCGTGAGCTCTGGAGCTCTGCACAGGGCTGTCTTCCTGCAGCATGTGTGTGAGATAAATCCTCTGGGCATCTCCTGAAGCATGGAGCCTGAGAGTCTGCATTGCTTGGCTTTTTAAACATTTAAATATATACAGGGTTTCACTGTGAAGTCCAGGCTAGCCTCCAAATCGCCATCCTCCTACTTCTGCTCCTCAGTGCTGATATCCAGGTGTGTATATAGCTTTGTGAGGGTCCTGCACTTCTAGTGAGCTCCCTGGGGATGTCATGGATCCTTGGATATCCCTTGGGGTCGCCTAACTATAGAGCACTTTCTTAGGAGCTTTGGGGTATACACTGGTCCTGGGTGAAGTTGCAGCTGTTGACCCTGTTACATAATGGTCTCTGTTGCTCCAGCTGGGCTAATTACTTTTTTTTTTTTTTTCAGTCAGTTCTTTGATGCAGTATTTTCTGTTGTTGTTGTTGTTTCCAAAATGCATTATGTCCAATGCTTTGTACAGAAGCTCAGGGGGCCCACACAAGAAATACTTACAACTGGGTAATTGGCACTAGCACCCACAGATGAGGGATACCATTGTCGTTTGTTTTTCTGGGACTGTGTTACTTCACTCAGCATGATGTCCTCTAGCTCCAGCCATTTTCCTGCAAAGCTCGTGATGTCGTCTTTCTTTACTGCTGCATGAGAACTCCATTGTGTAGATGTACCACATTTTCTCTATCCTCTGTCGGTTGAGGGGCATTTAGGTTGGTTCCGCTCTTGCTATTGTGGAAGAGAGCTGAAATATACATGGCCGTGCATGTATCTCTGGGGTGGCGTAAGTCTTGAGGGTACATGCCCAGGAGGTGTATGGCTGGGGTCGGGTGGCAAGTTCATTCCAAGTCTTCCAAGGGTTCTCCACACTGCTTTCCATAGTGGCTTAAGAGTTTACATTCCCACCAGCATTGGATAGTGTTCCCCTTCCCCACAACCTCTCCAGCACTTGGTATCATTTGTTCTTGATCCTAGCCAGTTTATTGGAGTAAGATGATATCTTCTTAAAGTGGTTTTGATTGCATTTCCTTAATGATTAGTGATGTTGAGCAGTTCTGAGGTGTTTCTCAGACACTCTAATTCCTCGCTTGGAAGTCCTCTGTCAGTTCTTACTCCATCTTTGAGCGGGTCGTTTGTTTTCTTTTTTCTTTGTTTTTTGAGTAGTTTATATATTCTGGAAATCAATGCTTTGTCAGATGTATCTGCAGTGAAGGTTTCCTCCCACTCTGTGGGATTTCTCTTCACTTCCTTGATTGTTTCTTTTGATGTACAGAAGCTTTTGAGTTTGATGAGGTCCCATTTTGTCAATTGTCGACCTTAATTCTTGTGCAGCTGCTGTCTGATTTAGAGTCTTTTCCTACGCCTATGTCTTGTAGCTGCTGCCAAACTTTTTCTCTCATCACCTTCAGAGTTTGGGGTTTCACGTTGAGGTCTTTAATCCATCTGGAGTTGACTTTTGTACAGGGCGAGAGGTAGGGGTTTATTTAATTCTTCCACAAGTGGTGATCCAGTTTTGCCAACACCACTTGCTGAAGATGCTGTCTTTTCTCCATTGTGGTTTCTTGGCCCCCTTGCCAAATATGAGATGGCTGAAATTGTATGTGCCAGATTTGGATCTTCGGTTTTGTTCCATTGGTCAAAAGTCTGTTTTTGTGCCAGTACCAGGCTGTTTTATGACTATAGCCTGTAGTATAGTTTAAAATCTGGTATAGAGATCCCTCCTGTGTAGCTCTTTCACCCAGGTTGATTTGGCTATTGCGGGGTCTTTTGTTTTCCCAAATAATTTAAGAAACTTTTGTTTCCAAGCTGTGAAGAAACCTTGGGATTGATGGGATTGCATTAAATCTATACAAGATTTTGGTAAAATGGACATTTTTACAATGTTAATTTCCCAATCCATGAGCATGGGAGGTTTTTCCATCTTCTGAGGTCTTCTTCAATTTCTTTCTTTAAGGGTTTAAAATTTTTGTTGTAGAGGTCTTTGGTGTCTTTGGTTAGGTTTGTTCCTAGGTATCTTATTGTTTTTGAGGCTATTGTGAGTGGGAAAGGTCTCTTTGAATCTTTCTCCAGTTGCTTGTTCTTGGTGTAAAGAAAGGCCATTGATTTTCTAGGTTAATTTTGTATCCTGCCACTTTGCTGAAGCTGTTAATCATTTTCTAGGAGTTTTCTGATGGAGTTTTTTGCATCTTTTAAGTAAACAATCATACATCAGCAAATAGGGATAGTTTGACTTCCTCTTTTCCAATTGAGTACTCCTTTAATATCCTTTTTCTGCCTTATTGCTCTAGCAAGTGTTTCTAGCACTAATTGAAGAGGAGTGTGATAGGGGCAGCCTTGCCGAGTTCCTACCTTTAAAGGGAATGTTTCCGTCATTTTCCCATAGGATGATTTGGCTGTGGGTTTCCTGTATATGGCTTTGATTACATTGAGGAATGATCCCTCCAATCAATTCCTTCTAGGACTTAAGCATGAAGGGATGCTGGATTTTGTCAAAGGTTTTTCAGCAGCAATTGCGATGATGGTGTGGTTTTTTGTCTTGATTCCGTTTATGTGTTTGATGATGTTTATTGATTTCGTATGTTGAACCATCCTCATCTCTGGTATGAATCCAACTTGGTCATGATGGATGATCTCTTGATGTGGGTCTGTATGCGATTTGCCAGTATTCTGTTTAGAATTTTGGCATCTGTGTTCATGAGGGAGATGGGTCTATAATTCTCCTTTTTAGTTCTGTCTTTGCCTGGTTTGGTAATAGAGTGATGTTGGCTTCATAGAAGGAATTTGGAGAGTTCCCTCTGATTGTATACTTTTAAACAGTTTCAGAAATGAGTTGTAGGTCTTTTTGAAATGTTTTATAGAATTCTGCTGTGAAACCGTCTGACCTGGGCTTTTTTTTTTAGTATGAGGCTTTTTACATTTCTCATTTCTTCATATGTTTATGGGTCTGTTTAANTTGATGTGTTTTTTTTTTTTTTCTTTTCTTTTTTTTTTCTCTTTTTTTCTTTTTTCTTCTTTTTCTCTTTTCCTTTTTTTTTTTTTTTTTCTCTTTTTTTCTTTTTTCTTTTTCCGTCTGTATGCGATTTGCCAGTATTCTGTTTAGGAATTTTGGCATCTGGTGTCATGAGGGCGATGGGTTCTAATTCTCCTTTTTAGTTCTGTCTTTGCCTGGTTTGGTAATAGAGTGATGTTGGCTTCATAGAAGGAATTGGAGAGTTCCCTCTGATGTATACTTTAAACAGTTTCAGAAATTGGTTGTAGGTCTTTTTGAAATGTTTTATAGAATTCTGCTGTGAAACCGTCTGGACCTGGGCTTTTTTTTAGTTGGAGGCTTCTTACTACATCCTCTATTTCTTCATATGTTATGGGTCTGTTTAAGCTGCTGGTCCTCCTTTGGCAAATTTGGTGGATTCCCAAGATTTCAGAATTCATCCATTTCTTCTAGATTTTCAACTTGGTAGAATATAGGTTTTGTAATCATTCCCATATAATTTTCTTGATCTTTTCTTGTCCGTTGTGATATTCCCTTTCATCACAGATTGTATTGATTTGGAGTGTTTCTTCTTTCTTTTGTTAACTGGGCTAGAGGTCTGTCATCTGTTTATTCTTTCAAAGAACCAACTTTTGGCTTCATTGATTTTTTGTATTGTTTTCTTTGTTTCTATTTCATTATTTCTGCTCTGATTTTTGTTTTCTTCCTGTCTGTTGCGTTTAGGTTATTGTTGTTTGCCTCTCAAGTGCGTTTTAGCTGTAGTGTTAGATCATTCACTGTGTACTTCTTGTTTTTCTAATGTAGGCACCCAGGCTTAAATTCCCTCTTTGGACTGTTTTAAGTATCCCATAAGTTTTGTTGTGTTGATTGTCATTTGTCATTCAGTTCCAGGAATGTTTTTATTTCTGTTCTTTATCTTCTTCTTGACCCATTCATTATTCAAGAGTGTGTTGTTTAGTCTCCATTGTTTTCTTGTAGGCAAGGGGCTGTCCTCGGTGTCCTGGTGTTGTGTTGAGCTTCATTGCACTGTGGTCTGACAGGGATGCATGAAATTATTTCAATTCTTTTTGTATTTGTAGAGGTTTCTTCTGTGTCCCAGGATTGGTCAATTTTGGAGATGTCCGTGGGGTGCTGAGTAGAAAGTGTATTCTCTGGTATTAGGAGGATGATGTTCGGTTGAGGTCTGTGAGGTTCATTTGGTGTATCATATCTTCAGTTCAGATGTCTCTCTGTTTATTTTTTGTCCTGTTGACTATCCAAGGAACTCGGGGGGTATTGAAATCTCCCACTATAGGTGTGGGGTTAGTCTTTGACTTGTGGTCCTGGAGCATTGTCTTTATAAAGTTTGGTGCACCAGAGCTTTGGGGCATATATATTCATAATTGTGAAATCTTCTTGGTGAATTGTCCTTTGATGAAAATGTAATGGCCTTCTTTGTCTCTTTCTATTTCTTTTACTTTGAAGTCCATTTTATTTGATATGAAAATAGCAACACCTGCTTTCTTTTGGTACCATTTGCTTGGAATATTTTTTTCCACCCTTCACTTTAAGGGTGGGCCTGTCTCTTGAAGGTAGATGTGTTTTCTTGCAGACAGCATATATGATGGATTCTGTTTCCTAATCCATATCCCATGTATATGTCTTTTGATTGGGGAATTTAGTCCATTAATATTTAAGTTATGACTGATTGTTTGTGTTGCTTCCTTTTGCCTTATTATACCATTGCGGTTTGATTTAGGTTTCTACTTATGCAGTTATCTTTTATTGATTTCTCTTTCTAGTTGTCTGGGGTTGGTTGCTCCTTTCTTCTGTTCTTGGATTGCTTCAAGTATTCTCTGAGGGTGGTTTTCCGGACATGTATTCTTTCAAGTTGTTTTATGTCATGGAAATTTTCCTCTCTCTTCCACTATGATTGACATTTTTGCTGGGTTGAAACTGGGTTGGTCATCCATTTGTCCCTTAACACGGGAATGCTTTGCTCCAGGTTCTTTTGCCTTCATCGTTTGCTGTGAGAAGTCGTTGTTATTTTGATGAGTTTCCCTATAGGCACTTGTTGTTTTTCTCTTGTCGCTTTAAGAATTTTGTCTTTGTTTTGGGTGTCCAGCATTTTACTATGATGTGGCGTGGAGAATTTCTTTTCTGATCTTGTCTGTTTGGAGTTCTATGTGCTTCTTGTATTGGTATTGGTTTGGCCTTTTTTAGTTTGGGGAAGTTTTTATCTATTATTCTGTTGAAGATCTGATCAATACCTTTCTCTGGGATTCTTTCCTTCCTTTATTCTATGATGCGGAGGTTTGATCTTTTCATAGTGTCCCCACAATCCTGGTTGTTCCATTTTTGTATTGTATTTTAATTTTTCATAATCTTTCCTTGAGTTTTAGTTGTTCTGTTTTGTCCTCCAGGTCTGATATTCTTTGTTCTGTGTCCTCCATTCTGCTTCTGAGGCTTTTTCATTCCTTTCCTCTTGAATGGATGAGTGTTTGATTTCCTTTTCATTTCCTCTTCTGATTTCTTTAGTGTTTCTATTTCTTTTTGGAGCTTCTCGATTCTCTTTTTGTGTCTTTTGTTTGCTGGTTGGTTCTTTTCTTTTTCAGCATGGGATCTTTTTCAGTGTTTCTACTTCCTTCGGAGCTTTGTCATTCTCTCTCTCTCTATCCTCATTCTCTTTTCTTAGTGTCTTTAATTTGTTCTTATGATCTTGTAGTTCTTTAAGTATGTTCCCCATTGTGTTTTTGATGTTGTGTCCTGGGGATCCCCGGGGGGATCCCACTGCAGAGTCATCCATTAGGTTGGTAAAGTTGGCTGGGTGGGATTATCCGCACACTTTCAGTGTAGTCTCTTCTTCGTGATCCTGGCATATGGGCTTCTCTTGCCTGTATTCCAATGTGAGTCCTAAATGCCTCTTCCACTGTGTTGAGGCGTGCTTTGCTTGCCTCCTTCCGATCCCTTCTTCGTTAATCTCAGTTGCGGGGGGGGGGGGGGCCTTCAGCCCGCGCCCCCGCACCTGCCGCTGGGCTCAGGAGATCTCAAATCTCAAGAGTCACCAAGCGTGCCTTTATACCGGCTGGGAGGATAACTCCGCCCCCCCCAGCCACTCAGATCTAATCAAGCCAAAGACCACACCTTTATCCCAGCTGGGGGGATAACTCCAACCTCACAGCCACAAAGGCCAATCAAACCAAAGACAGCAGGACCAAACGATCAGCACTCAGCTCGCCAAGGCACCCAGTTCCTACCTGTCTTCCCCTCTTCCTGCCGCTGGGCTCAGGAGATCTCAAATCTCCACTTTTAATTGCTTCTTACCTGATCTTGTGGGCTTCTGGCTTCCAGGATACTCCTAGAAGAGACTATTGTAATGAGGAAAGGCTGTTTATTGGGAGAGTGAAGTTTTTAGAGGCTGCTGAAGGATGTTAGCATTTCTTTTCTTGTCTTTAAAGGAAGAGACGCGGGTTCGATCCCCAGCCCACATGGCGGCTAGAAACCGTCTGTAACTCCCAATTCCAGGAGAACTCCAGTTCCACGGGAATTCCCACAACCCTCCTTGACTCCGAGGGCATTGCACGACATGGGTGGCACAAACCTACTGCGACAGTACATCTCATATCACATAAAAAAAAAATAAAAATTAAAAAAAAAAGGGAAGGGTCGATTTCAACAGATTAAACGGAACTTTTTTTTTTTTTTTTGAGATCCCTGGATTGGAATCCAGGTCCTTTGTGCATGCTAAATAATCTTTTCCTCTGTCTCTTTGTTTTTGAGGCAGGATCTCACGCTGTGACCTAGGTTGGTCTCCAGGCACAAGACAGTCTTGTGTCATAGCAAGTGCTGAGGGATTACAGGTGTGTAACACCCATGCTGACTGTATCTTTCTGAAGTGTTGCTGTCAGCCCCAGTTGAGTCATGGGTGAGTGTTTTGGAGTTCTGATCTGAACATGGTGCCACGAGGCTGGGCACTCTGGTGGGATCTGAAGATCCTGACTGGCCTAGACAGTGCCGCTAAGGTGCTGGCACTGCTGGTACTCTGGCAGGTGGCTGCAGCCACCTTTCCTGGTGAAGCTCAATTTTCCAATTTTTGCAATGACCTGTGGTGACTTTTCTAGGCAATTGAATCACGGAAACTCTTATTAAAAAAAAAGACTTTTGTCACTTAGGTTTGCCCATTGCCTTCATAATAAGGTTGAGTGTCTTTTGATCTAGAAGCATTTCAGCTTTTGGAATATTTGCATAAACATAATGAGATACCTTTGGGAATGGGACCCAATTCTAAACATGAAATCCCTTTAGGTTTGAAATATTGGGATTACTGGATTGTGCCACATTGTCTGGCTAAATCAGGATTTTTCGTGTGCTCGTTTTTACTGCCACTCATTATGAGGTCAGAATGAAATATTCATCAGGAGCAGGGCATAGTGGTGCATGCCTTTAATTCTAGCACTCGGGAGGCAGAGGCAGGCAGATCTTTGTGAGTTCAAGACCAGCCTGGTCTACAGAGTGAGTTCTAGGCCAGCTGGGGCTACAGGGAGACCCTGTCTCAAAAAGACTAAATAAATAAATAAATAAATAAATAAATAAATAAATAAATAAATAATAAATAAAGTATATGTCATGCACATTGGTTGAAGGTAATTTTATACTATATAAAATTTATACTACATATACTATAGTATATATACTATATTTATACTCTGTGTGTGTGCGTGTGTGTGTGTGTGTGTGTGTGTGTGTGTGTGTGTTCTACCACTGGGCTACAGCCCTTATTTTTATTTATTCATTTATTTAGAGTTTTTTGAGACAGGGTCTCCCTATGGCCCCAGCTGGCCTGAAACTTGCCATGTAGAACAGGCTGACCTTGGACTCCGACATCCACTTGCTTCTGCCTCATGGAGTGCTGGGATTAAAGGCATGTATCATCACACCCAGCCTTTGTATTTTTTTATTTCGAGACAGAATCTCACTGACTTGTCTAGGGTGGCCTTGAACTTTCTTTATAGCTCTGGTTGGCCTTGAACTTTTGATCTTCCTGCCTCACCCTCCCAACTAGCTGGGATTACTGGATTGTGCCACGTTGCCTGGCTCAGACAGGATTTTTTTTTTAATTTTTTAAATTTTATTTATTTATTTTCTATGTGTATGAATGTACTGTCTGCATGCAGGTTTGTGCACCTGTGTCGTGCAATGCCGCTGAGGTCAGAAGAGGGTGTCATATTCCCCTGGAACTGGAGTTCTCCTGGAATTGGAGTTACAGATGGTTTTCAGCTGCCATGTGGGTGCTGGGGATCAAACCCGGGTCCTCTGCAAGAGCAGCAGTTGGTGCTCTTAGCCACTAGGCTATCTCTCCAGCCCCCTCAGACAGGATTTTTAGTGTGCTCGTTTTTACTGCCACTCATCATGAGGTCAGTATGAAATTTTCCACTTGGGGCGTCATGTGGGTGGGGCATTTTGGAGTCTGGATTTTCAGATTAGGGAAGCTTGGCTGCAGAGGTTGCCTTAGCTCTGTCTACAAGGCCTTTGGACAGGCCCTGATGCCTCCCTGATGTATTTTTAGCTGTTTGGTCACATCACGTATCATCTTATCAAAACCACATGGAAGCTCTGACTCTTGCTGTGACGTTGCTCTCTCTGTCTTCTGAGCACATACTGTTTCTTCTCCCTGAAGTATTCTTCCTCCCCATGTTTGCTCTTTTCTCCTTTTCCTCTTGTGTGTGTGTGTGTGTGTGTTTGTGTGTATGTGTGTGTGTGTGTGTGTGTGTATGTGGCAGCTTTATTGAGGTATACTGTTGATATACCGTTGAAAGTATCCAGGGCTGGAGAGATGGCTCAGTGATTGGGAGCACCCACTGCTCTTGCAAAGGACCCAGGTTCGATTCCCAGCACCCACATGGTAGCTAAGAACTGTCTTTAAGCCAGGCATGGTAGTACATGCCTTTAATCCCAGAACTTGGGAGGCAGAGGCAGGCAGATCTCTGTGAGGTCAAGGCCAGCCTGGTCTGCAGAATGAGTTCCAGGCCAGCTGGGTCTACAGGGAGAGAGAGAGAGAGAGAAAAAAAGAAAAGATTGGATACTGAGGGCCAGCCATTAAAAAAAAAAAAGTCTCTAAGACCATACATAGATTTTTGTTTTTTGTTTTTTTTAAATTTTTTTAAATATATATATATATATAAAGAATATACATATGTATATGTATATTCTTTATATATATATAAATATATATATTATATATATATACTTGTACAAGATTATGTTACAAATCGAATATAGACCCATGGTTCCCCCTCCCAACCCCCCCACCTCACCAGATTCACTGTTTCAGACAATTCTTTGACCCAGACTTTTTCTTTTTGTTAGTGTGATTGCTTCTTGCGTCCAAATGTGCATCACTCCCAACAGGAAATATTTACAACTAGGTACTTGCTGCTGGCATCCAGAGATTAGGGATACAATTCATCGTTTTGTTTTTCTGGGACTGTGTTACTTCACATAGATGTTTTAAAAAGACATTCATAGAATTGTACATCTGGTACCCTCAAGACTCACGCCACCACAGAGATACATGCAACGGCCATGTTTATTGCAGCTCTCTTCACAATAGCAAGGACTGGGAACCAACCCAAGATGCCCTTCAAATCTACGAAGGATAGAGAAAAATGTTGTGGTTTATTTACACAATGGAGTTATATGAGGCAGTAAAGAAAGACGACATCACGATCTTTTCAGGTAAATGGCTGAAGCTAGAGGCATTTATGCTGAGTGAAGTTAAACACAGTCCCAGAAAAAACAAACGCTCACGAATGTTATCCCTCCATCTGTGGATGCTAGTGCCAAATACCTAGTTGTAAATATTTCTTGTGATGAGGGTCCCCTGAGCTTTTGTTCAAAGAAGTTGGGAGTGGTAAAATGCAAATTAAGGAATAACAACAACAAAAACAACAGAAAGGACTGCATCAAAGAACTGACTGAAACAGTGAACTTCTGCTCAAACAGTCAACTTTCTCATGGAGAATATTGAGAAAGACTGAGAAAGAGATGAAAAGCATGTTTGGCAGAATGCATGAGCTCTGGCGGGGTGGGGGAATGGGCGGGAACACGGGTCTAGATAAAAAAAAAAAGAATTGTACATCTGTTGTTATGATTAATTTTAGATTATTTTTATTGCCCTGCGAAGAAACCTGACCCATGAGCAATTACTCCTCAGTCCCCTTGCCCCTGCACCCCAGCTTACTATTTGTGTAGATTTCCTATTCTAGTGATTTTTGTACAAATGAAATCAATAGAGCACATGGCTCTTTACTTGGCCTCTTGCACTTAGCATAATGTTGTCAAGACTAATCCATATGGTAACTTGTGTCAGCATTTTTTGCTTTTTCATGCCCAAATAATATTGTTATATAGATGTGCCATTTTCCAGAGAGTGGACACTTGGATTGTTTCTGTTCACAGGCCGTTATTCATGTCACTTCTATGAATATTTGTGTTTTCGTTATGTTGGATATATACTGTCTGGGTCGCAGGGTTCCTCTGTGTTTAGCATGTTGAGAAGCTGCTGGACTGTCTTCTGAAGAACTGGCACTGTTTACAGCTCCAGCAGTCATGTAAGACTTTTCCAACTTGTCTGGGTCCTCACCAGCGCTTGTTATTATCTGTCTTAAATTATGATTGTGCTGGTGGTGTGAGGCTGTTTCTCACTATGGGGTAGATGTCTGGTCTAAGGACTCGTTATGTTGAACATCATGAGTTTGCTTTTTGAGACAGGGTCTCATGGAGCCCAGGCTGGCTTCGCTGTCTAGGTAGCCGAGGCCTCCACGTCTCAGGGCTGAGGTGACAGGAGCACACTACCACACCCGGATTTTCACATTTCATTTATGCTCTCTTCCTTTTTTAAAATTTTTAAAAAATTTTTATTTATTTTTTATGTGTATGATTGTGCTGTCTGCATGTAGGTCTGTGCACCCGTGTCGTGCACTGCCGTGGAAGTCAGAAGTCAAGAAGAGGGTGTCGGATTCCCCAGGAACTGGAGTTACAGATGGTTCTCAGCCGCCATGTGGGTGCTGGGGATCGAACCCGGGTCCTCTGCAAGAGCAGTTGGCGCTCTTAACCGCTAGGCCATCTCTCCAGCCCCGATTTTCACCTTTCGTTAGCAGTTTTCCGATCTTTTTGGAGAAAGGTCTTTTCGAGTCTTCCTCCTTTGGGGCTGGTTTGCTGCTCTTGTCCCCTGTGTTCCGTCCAGATGAACTTTAAGGCATCCATCTCTTTCGCTCTGCTCTCACAGTGCTCACCGCTTCCTCGGCTGTCTAGAAGTATGCAGGCTTTCTCCCCACAGGCAAGTGTCCCCACAATCCCATGTCCTCTGATAGCACTTGAGGATGACTTCAGTTCTCCCTCGTTGAGGGCGCAGTGCCACAAGACAGTCCCTGTATAGCACCTGTCCCTGCCCTGTGCTCTGACTGTCTGTAAATTACCCAACCTAGCGTTCAACTAATTTGTGAGAGTGGCTTCCGGAAGTCGGAAACATTTAAACAGATTGGCTTTTTTGAACAGCTATTACGAAAGACACAAATGAGGAGCATACAGGGCCAGGTGTTGAAGGAGGTGGGGGTTCCATGTGCTCTATAGCTACCCTCCAGGAATCTCTCCAAATGCAGACTTTGGAGATTTATGGAAGCTTCATTCTATAGACGTGATTAGTGATTAAGTTATAAGACACTGGGAACAACTCAGCCCTCGGCACCTCTCCTCTCCCTGCTGTTGAGGGTGGCACTGAGAAGGCCCCACCCCCAAATCCTGCCTTGGTCTTTTCAGGGACCAGTCCCTACCCTAAAGCTCTGTAGGAGACAGTGGCCAATAATATCCCTTCGGAGAGTCCTACAATGTCAAAAGTAGCATTCCCAGAGACTAGGCTTTATATGCCACAGCAGACCAGCCTATTATTTCTTGGCTTTGGTACTAATCTGGGTGTACTCTGCTGACACATTGCCACTACACGGCTGGCTTTCTGAGGCCCAATCACACTGGGGTCTCATAGGTAGAAGAACAGGCTTCTGATCTTTGTAGGCCCAGCCTTCAACTCATAGCTAGGTCCAGGGACTTAGTAAGAAAATAAAGGCACAGTCATTCATTTCAACAGTGATGACTATGTCTGCCACTGTGATATGTATTTGATTTCACATGGAGGAAAAAAAAAATAACAAGAATTTGATGACATTTGTAGACTCTCTGTTTCCACCCAGACATCTCACACCCACAGGCTGAGGTTAATAAGACACACTGGGAAAAAGTGTACATTACTCTAGAGAGATCATCTGTGCCATGGAGCAAGCTCACCTACTCAGCCTCCTGGATGTGGGATTGGGTCACCCTGTGTTTGCAGGGCAGCAAGTTGTTTATTGGTTTAAGCCACAGAGAAAAACCAGTGCTAAGGAAATCAGCCTCCTGTGGGACTGACTTGATTACAAGGTCACTCTTTGAACGGAAGGGTTAGATTTTTGTTGGTACCACAAAACACTTGAGAAAAAATCTCTATCTACAAATTACGTGGTATTTTAGGACTTAGTAAAAGTAAAAATGTCTATATTAAACAACATTGGTTTAAAGGTTTTGATAAAAACGGTGATGCATCTGAGTTTAATTGGAAATATAAATTGTTGTTCATATTTGTTTTACTGAAAAAATCAACTTACTAAAGAAAATGATTTCTTTGGGCCCAAGCTTTCAGTCCATGGTCTGATCCTGGTGCTCTGAGCCAGTAGTGTATAGTGAGTCTGGGCAAGAGCATATGGCGGACGAGGCCAGCTGCAGGAACACTTGGGAGTAGGACCCCAATGTCTCCATCGGGGCACTTCCTCAGTGCTTTACCCGCCTCCCACCAGACCTTACTATCCCCCCACAGCCCCATAGACTAGGGGCCAGGCTGTTAGAGCACCACCATTGGAAGTTGTTATGACCTGGGCTGGAATGGGAGCGTTTCTCATGGTACTGCCTGGGCAGTCTAGTGTCATGGTGATGACCACACCTGGGTCTGGACACTGGTTGGAGGAAGCTTTGGGCATGCGGGTGCCCTGCCTTGCTCCTCGGTTTCTATGTCTTGAGTGCACATGCTAAAGCTTAGCTCAGAGCCAAGGCTTTTGCTCAAGTGAGCTTTGCTTCATTGAACACAAGTGTTCTGCACAGAGCCTGGTCCCACTGCCCAGTCTTCACTGATAGCTGCTGCTTTATTCCATTTGCTTCTTGGGTTGGAATATCTCCTAGTTCCCATCCATCATGCTGTCTACATATTTGCTTTTTAAAAGAGACCCATTTTCCCAGAGTCCCTCCAGACCTGTCACCACTTAGGGATTTTGGGTGTTGATCTTGTCTTCTGGCCTTCTGGCCACTGTTACCTTAACTCAGTTTCTATCACTATTAATTTGGTGTGGCATCATCACTGAAGATGAGTTTGCCAAAGAAAATCAAGGCCATTGTGTGGCTTTTCAAAGATGGTCGGGGTGCATTTGGACTATTAACTGAAACCAGACTTCTTTCTGTAGTCTCCTTTCATCCAGAGCCTCCTTGGGTGAGATAAAAATTGACCCAGATTAGCATCTTAACAACAGGATGGTAATTAAGGGGAGTTTTATCTAAAAGCAGCTGACAGGTGAACCAGCATGTAGTCACAGATTCTCTGCAGCAAATTCATCCCGATGCCCTAAATAATTTCCCTGCCCAGGAGAGGTTACTGCTTAGTAGGAGGGTAGTGCCCGTGCCTACCCCCCCCACCAACTCCAGACACAGTCTTATATAACCCACACCCCATGTAGCTAAGGATGATCTTGAACTCTGACTCCCCCCCCCTTAGCCTCCTCAATGCTTCCTAGTGCACCGTCATGTCTGACCAATGGATGTCCTCTAATTGTGACATAGCAGAGGGATGCTGATTACTTTTTAAGATAGTATTTTATTATTTTTATTTTTATGTGTATCAGTGTATTGCCTGCATGTATGTATGTGCGCCTGAGTTGTGCAATACCCAAGGAGGTAGGAAGAAGGCGTGGGATCCCCTGGAACTGGAGTTATAGATAGTTAGCCTCCATGTGGGTGCTGGGGACTGAACCTGAGTCCTCTGCGAGAGGCAGTGCTCTTAGCCACTGAACCCTCTCTCTAGCCCACTGATTACTTTTTGTAGCTGCCCAGCTGCAGTCCCTGAAGCTCTGGGTGCTCTCCTGCTCAGCCTCATCAGCCCGTCCCTGTCACCTGATCTATACAGTGGCACTTGCAGGCCCACTGTGTATCTTGTTTCTCCCTCTGTTATCCAGGACGTAGATAGGTGTTTAGGGAAGGGGGAGAGAGTATACCCCACTGATGATGCTATGCTTTGAAAGGAAGGTACAGTGTCAGGTCTTGAGCACACACAGAAAAGGGGAGGGGCATAGACCTCAAAAGTCTGCTCTGGCCGATGCCGAGCGCAGGCTCAGAAGTAATGGAGGATTTGTGGATGCTGCTGCTGAGGGCTCTGAGCCAGGTTCTGTGTCTGCCCCCAGGTAGGTGTGGCCAACAGAGATCCTCTTGGACTTCAGACGAACTTTCTGTGTCTGTGCTGTCAGAGTTATGCATAAAGCCATTCTAGGTAGTTCCTGGGGTGAGGGGAGATGATCGAATGTGCTGGAAGCACACTGTGGGGACCATAGAAGCAGGTTTGATCTCAGCCCTTTGCTTCTGACTGGGCTTCTAGTCCAATGTATTAGTGACTTGTGTTGCTATGACCAAAGTATTTGACAGAAGCAACTTAAAAAAAAATTATTTGGGAGGCAGAGGCAGGCAGATCTCTGTGAGTTCAAGGCCAGCCTGGTCTACAGAGCGAGTTCCAGGACAGCTGGGACCATGGGGAGAACTTGTGTCAAAAAGACCAAAAAAAAATTTATGTATTTTATTTTATGCCTATGAGTGTTTGGCCTGCGGGTATGTAAGTGCACCTCTAAAGGCAACACCCATAGAGGCCAGAAGAGGGTGCCATATCTCCTTTATCTGGAGTTATGGATAGTTGTTAGCTGTCATGTGTACCCTGGGAACTGAATCCAATTCCTCTGCAAGAGTAGCCCATGGTCTTAACCTCTGAGCCATCTCTTCAGCCTGGCCTTAAGCAACTTAAGGGAAGAATGGTTGGCTTCCTGTTTCAGGAGAGTTTGGGCCATTGTGGTGGGGAAGTTGTGGTAGAACAGCTCTGTCCACGGTAGTGGTGAGGAGGATGCTGTTCACACCATAGTGGACCAGGAAGTAGAGAGTTGGACTAGAACCAGGGGCTAGGTTATACCCTTCAGAAGCCTGCCCCTAATCACTTCCTTTATCCCCGAGAGCCCTACTTCCTAAATGCTGCACAGCCTTCAGAACAGCTCAGGAGTGGGTGTTCAAACATGAGTTATGAGGGGCAGTTCAGGTTCAACCCATAACACCTAAGAAGCCAGTGATATAGGAACTGGTGGGAGGTGGGGTTAGGGAGTCAGGTGTGCTTGAAGGCCTCTATCTCCCAGGCCTGGGGTTCACTGGTATTCACTTCAGGGAAACCCAGCCACAGCAGGTACTCTCCCTCAGACTTTCAGGATCCCTAGGGTTCTATGGGTTTCAGTATGAAAGCCTCTGTGCTTTGTGGTAGTGCCCATGCTGACAGTGCTGTCTGCCCATGGTCGCTGCTGTGGGCCTACCAGTCACTGGCAAGGTTCAGGGTAGTAAGGGTCTTCTGTTTCTCTGGAAAGCTGGTGTATTTGATTCTTCTTTTTAAGGAAATGGCTTCTTGGAAAGCAGTGGAAGGTGTAAATTATTCTTCACTGCAAAAATCATGAAGAAAAAAAATATATGTCTACAGCTGCAAGTCTCTTGCAAATGAAGAGTGATGTGAGATGCGGCCAAATTGGAAAAGGGTTACCATCAGAAAGGCAGCTATATGACTGATAACCAGTTACCTGCCTATGACTTTCTGTTGTTTGCATAGGGAAGGAGAATGGCCATGTTTAGAGGCTGCACCCTATGAAAGAAGGCTGGAGAGTGATTTGAAGGCCATTGACACTGCACTAGCAGTGGCAGGTTCTCCATTAAGCTGGTCCTTAGGAGTGATCTCTTTATATGTCCATGGGACCAGGACCTCAGGCTGTATGTGGCTGTCAATAGTGCTTTCCCAAAATTTAATATTGCCCTTAAAATGTTCCTCATGGCCTGAAGGGCCCAGGCCCTCCTTGTCTGCGTCCTATGCAAACAGGGTCCCTGTACAGATGTCACCTGGCCTCCTGTGCTGTCCAGCCTCTTCGCCTTGCCTGTGCTGGGGAGTCAGGCCCCTTTATGCTTCCATATCCTGGTCTAGCAGCTGCTTCTATCTGGAGGCCCATCACCTCAGCTCTGCCTAGGGGGGATGGTTTGCAAATGGCTCAAGTGTATCCTTCCAAGGGTCCTGTTTGGAGGCTTTGCCCTTGGTGTGGAGTGCTCAAATGCTGTGATCTTTAGGAGTGGAGCCTAGTGGGATCTTTAAGTTATTGAGGATGCTGCTCCTGGAAGGAATTTGTTAGTTCACATGGGACTCCCTAAGTTTGTTTTGGTGAAAGCATGTTTGAAAAGAGCAAGAGGGCTGGAGAGATGGCCTAGTGGTTAAGAGCACCAACTGCTCTTGCAGAGGACCCGGGTTCGATCCCCAGCATCCACATGGCGGCTGAGAACCGTCTTTAACTCCAGTTCCAGGGGAATCTGACGCCCTCTTCTGACCTCCGAGGCATTGCACAACATGGGTGCACCAACCTACATGCAGACAGTACATTCATACACATAAAAAAAAATAAAATTGGGCTGGAGAGATGGCCTAGCGGTTAAGAG
>VZQC01000887.1:2826057-2964185 GCA_009823505.1 Rhizomys pruinosus | reverse complement strand
ATTAGTGTTTTGTCACAGCAAAAACAACAACAAAAATAGAATCCTCCCTCCCTCCCTCCCTCCCTCCCTCCCTCCCTTCCTTCCTTCCCTTCCTTTTTTCCTTCCTTCCCTTCCTTTTTTCCTTCCTTCCCTCCTCTACCCCCACCCCTAGACATAGACTTGCTTTGTAGCCCAGGCTGGCCTAGAACTCATGATCTTCCTGCCTCAGCCTCTCAAATGCTGGGATTATAGCCATACCTGAATCTAAACCTTTTCTTTTAATTTTATTTTTTTATTTTATTTTATTTTATTTTTTTAGTCTTTTCGAGACAGGGTCTCCTTGTAGCCCCAGCTGTCCTGGAACTCGCTCTGTAGACCAGGCTGGCCTTGAACTCACAAAGATTCGCCTGCCTCTGCCTCCCAAGTGCTAGGATTAAAGGCGTGCGCCACCATGCCCGGCTCTATTTTTTTATTTTTTATATGTATGAATGTACAGTCTGCATGTAGGTTTGTGCACCCATGTCCTGCAATGCCGCGGAGGTCAGAAGAGGGTGTCAGATTCCCCTGGAACTGGAGTTAAAGAACTGGAGTTCTCAGCTGCCATGTGGGTGCTGGGGATTGAACCTGGGTCCTCTGCAAGAGCAGTTGGTGCTCTTAACCACTAGGCCATCTCTCCAGCCCCTTAACCTTTGTTTTATAAAATTTCCCAGCCTCCAGATCGCTTAGTTTAGTAACAGGAAGTAGATGGACACACTAGGAAATGATGGTCCCAGTCCAGCCCAGGTGCCCACTCCTTACTCCTGGCGTCTGGTCTCTCCCAGTCGCTTCTTTCTCCAGCTTCTGCAGCACCTTCCACTGTGAGGGCGTGGTCATGGCGGACCTCAGTGACTGGTTTGCTTGACTTTTTGCCCTGCTATTTGAGTTCCTCAGAGCAGAGTAAGGATGTCATAAACTATTGTAACAGCTTTGGCCTGGCACAGGACTTGATATTTAGCATATTTGGCTCAAGAATTACTTGGTGCCTGGCCGGGCAGAAGGAACGGATGGATTAGCAATGATAAAAGAGAGCTTGTCTTTGAAGAGCCAGGCACATCTTTTCTGGTTTTGGCTTTTAGCTTAATTAGCTTTCTCTAAAAGAGGCGAATAGCTTTAGTGAGGTAAGGTTTGGGGTCACAGAAGACCGAGGTTGTGGTTTGGATCTGGAATGTTCCTGGTTTGGATCTGGAATGTTCCTCAAAGGTCCAAGTATTTGAGGTGTGGTGCTAAGGTAGAACCTTTAGGATCTGGGGTCTAGTAGGAAAAAATGAGATCACTGGGGGCTTACCTTCGAAGGGGCCATTAGAACGCACGCCTCTCTCTGTACTTCCTCTCCCTTTTTTCCTGTTTCTTGTCTCTACCCCTCTCTCTCCCTCTCTCCCTCCATCCCTCCCTCACGCGTCTTTTCCCTCTCCCACTCTTTTTCTTGCCTTGTTTTCCGTCCTAGGTGACCTGAGCATGGACTGAGATATTGGAGCCCATGAACCCAAATAAGGCCTTTCCTCCTTCTAAGTTGTTCATCTCAGGGGTTTTATCACAGTGATGGAGAGCTGGCTAATGGAAGGGATGTGTCCAAGTATCTCAGACTGTGAACAGCAAGGTAAGGACACAAAGCCCTTATCCATAGGCCAGCACACCCAGAGATGAAGGGTGACAGCCTGGCTGGCATTCCTGAGTGCCCCTCCCTCCTCACCTCTGCTTCTCAGTGGGGCTACTGCAGGGACTGAAACTCGGGCTTCATGTGCTAACTATTGGGCCCTTGGCCCTTCCCTGCACATGGCTACTTATTTGTTTATTAACTGTGCAGCATCCTGTAAGACCTGATGCTTCCTAGGATGCCCGGAAGGATTCTCAACGGGGCCATTGAATGTGGATGTGATTTGAAGTTCATGGACCCATGATAATAACACAAGCGTTTTTACTCTGAGAGGCTGTACAGGGGTTTGATGCTTGTGTACCCTGCTGTTCTGGCTCTCTAAGGTGGTCTTACTCCCATGTCCTAGTTTTTTTTTAATTTTTTAAAAAATTTTTTCTATTTATTTATTTATTTATTTATTTATTTTTCTCTATGTGTATGAATGTACTGTCTGCATGCAGATCTGCGCACCCATGTCGTGCAATGCCGCGGAGGTCAGAAGAGGGTGTCGGATTCCCCTGGAACTGGAGTTCTCCTGGAATTGGAGTTTCAGACGATTCTCAGCCGCCATGTGGGTGCTGGGGATCGAACCTGGGTCCTCTGCAAGAGCAGTCGGTGCTCTTAACCGCTAGGCCATCTCTCCAGCCCTTTTTTTTTTTTTATGTTTTTTTTTGGTTTTTTTTTTTTTTTTTTGTCTTTTCGAGACAGGGTCTCCCTGTAGCCCCAGCTGTCCTGGAACTCAGTCTGTAGACCAGGCTGGCCTTGAACTTACAAAGATCCGCCTGCCTCTGCCTCCCAAGTGCTAGGATTAAAGGCGTGCGCCACCGCACCCGGCTTTTTTGGTCTTTTTGAGACAGGATCTCCCTGTAGCTCCAGCTGTCCTGGAACTCACTCTGTAGACCAGGCTGGCCTTGAACTCACAAAGATCCACCTGCCTCTACCTCCCGAGTGCTAGGATTAAAGGCGTGCGCCACCACACCCGGCTTCTCCAGCCCTTTTTTAAAAATTAAAAAAAATTTTTTATTTATTATTTTTATGTGTATTAGTGTGCTGTCTGCATGTAAGTTGGTGCACCCGTGTCATGCACTGCCTCGGAGGCCAGAAGAGGGTGTCAGATTCCCCTGGAACTGGAGTTAAAGACGGTTCTGTCGCCATGTGGGTGCTGGGAATCAAACCCGGGTCCTCTACAAGAGCAGTTGGTGCTCTTAACCGCTGAGCCATCTCTCCTAGTCTGGTCATCCTTTCTATTAGCCGGGCGTGGCGGTACACACCTTTAATCCTAGCACTCGGGAGGCAGAGGCAGGCGGATCTTTGTGAGTTCAAGGCCAGCCTGGTCTTCAGAGCAAGTTCTAGGACAGCTGGGCCTACAGAGAGACCCTGTCTCAAAAAAGACCAAACAAACAAACAAACAAAGTCTGCCTTTGAAGTTTCCTCTTGGGAGCTCCCCATCCTTGTTGAGGCAACTAGAAAACTGTTGATATCCTTGCTAGCTTTGGGAGAGAGCTCCGTTTTGCTTCCTTGGTCCTTCTATTGAACTCTCCCAGGTGCCATGTGTGCTCTGGGCCCCATAGACCCAGCTGAGGGCAAGCCTGAGTAAGATTCATGGGTTCCTTTGGGTCCTTGTGAAACTAACCAAGTGACTGAGTATATATACCAAGCACAGTGAGGGGCCCCAGGCTGTGAGTTGCTGACTTGTATTCCTTCCGAATTCATATATAGGAGGAGTCCTAACCTCTGACACCTTACAGTGTGACTGTATTGGGGGATAGGTTCTTAGGGAGAGGAGGTAAAATGCAGTCATTAGGGTAGGGTCCTAATCTTAACATGACCAGCATCCTTATAAGAAAGAGAAATTAGGACAGATATAAACACACAGAGGATAGCCATGTGAATGAGACAGGGAGGAGACCTGTAGACCACAGAGATTCTCAGAAGAAAGCTGCCGGCTGTGAGTGACGACCTGTGCCTGTAATCCCAGGACTCAGGAGGCAGAGACAGCAGAATTGTCAGTTTCCAGTCAGTCTAGGCGAGATAGTGAGATCTACCTCGAAAGACTCCCAGACCTTGACTTGTGAGATGGCTCAGCTGTGCAGGCCTCAAGTCAGTCTCTGGGATCCACTTCCTTCCCACAGTGGAAGAGAGAACCAACTCCCAAAAGTTGTCCTCTGACCTCCACATGTGCACCATGGCTGATACATGACTCATTAACACATCGTATACACATAATAATAATAACAACAATAATCATAAATAAAATAAAACCCCAACCCAGATAAACCAGCCTTGTTGACAGTTGATCTTGGACTTGTGGCATCTGAACTGTAGAGTGGACGTCTGTTCATCCTTCTACCTGTGCTGCTTTGTTATGGCAGCCTTAGCAGATTCAGTTGTCAGCCTGAATTTGGGCAGATGATTTATTTGTATGTTTCTATTTGGGTTAAGACCATGAACCCCCCCACACACACAGCCACACACGTTTATACAAACCACCACATACAACCGTACACAGCCACATTTACATATATACACACACACAACCACACACAGCCACACACGTTTATACAAACCACCACTTACAACCGTACACAGCCACATTTACATATACACACACACAACCACACACAGCCACACACGTTTATACAAACCACCACTTACAACCGTACACAGCCACATTTACATATACACACAACCACATGCACATACAGTCACACAGAGCTACATTTACACACACACACACATAACCACACACACACTCGGCTGTACCCGCACACCCAGGGTCCCTCTTGTCCCATTTCCCCACCCTTTCCAGTGGCCACATGTTGCTGTTTACTGTGTGTCTCCCTCACAAGCCCATAAGCTCTAAGAGGCATGGTGCCTCTGTCTGTTGCAGGGTCCACACAGTCCATTGAGGGCCTGGCCACAAGAGGCCCTTTGGGGTGATTTTTGTCTGGAAGAAGGACAGGAGGTCACATTCCTCATTCTGGGCCAAAATCCAGAGTTCTTAATTAAAACAGATGTCTTTTCAGCTCCAGATCTCAGCCTAGAGCTTGCCCACCTGGCAACCTACTGTTAATTCTGGGGACTGTGACCTGAGTCTCTCTAATCCCCACCCAGGCACCTAACATGAGTAACAGGTTAAGAGAGGGAGGAGAGGTTCCATTCTTAGTTTGTGTTTATTCTTGGTGCCTGAGCCTGTGGCCTGATAAACCAGGCTACAGCCTCCAGTGAGTTTGACTACTCTTACCCCAGAGGGTTGAGTTATTAAGTCCAGGGACTGGGCATCTGCATGTTAACACCTGTGACAGGGCCTGGGCCTAGCCAGGCATGAACTAATCTTTCTCACTACAATTCAGGCTCAGCAGTGTTTCTGTGGGAAGGTCAGCCCTGTCTTTCCTGCTTCCTCTTGCTAACTGACCCATTTCCCTTCCAGCCTGCAGTAGGGCACTGGCTTTCTCTGTCTCCTGCCCCCCTTGAAGGGCCAGCTGACATTCTGTGACCTCCTAGGGAAGGAACAAGCCTCCTTTTGTACCTCAGAGCTCCTGGAAATTGCTAGTTTCCCATTCCTCCTTCATTTTTCTCTTCCTTATTATAAAAAGTGGAGGTCAGGTTCACATGGTATCAGGTTCACCGTTTTAAGATGTAACTCCCAGTAGTTGTCCACCGTGGTTTGTATAGAACTCGTTCACACATCATATACACACAGTAATAACAATAATAATAAATAGATAAAACCCCAACCCAGACACTCAGTGGCATCTACATTTGCCACACACAGTAATAACAATTATAATAAATAGATAAAACCCCGACCCAGACAGACAGTCAGTGGCATCTACATTTGCCATACTGCAGTTCCTTGTCCATTTCCAGAAAAGGTTGTTTTTGAGACAGGGTCTTGCTGTATAGTCAGGCTGGCCTCAAACTTGTGATCCTCTCCTTCCTCAGCCTCCTGGGTGCTAGAATCACAGGCCTACCACATCATACCTGACTCCAGCTCATTGCCCCCTGTTCCCCACAAAGGACGCCTCGCATCCACTGAGCAATCCTCTGGCATTTTCTCTCTCAGTGCTTCCAACCTTCCATCTCTGTGAACTCACCCATTGTAGGGGTTTTGTAGAACTGCAATCAGAATATGTGGCTTTTGGAGGCTGGTTTCTTTCACTTCATGTGATATAACAGTCTGTACTTCTTTTCATGAGTGAATAATATTCCATTGCTCTAGCTATACACTTTCCCCTCATCAGTCAGATGAGGGATTTGGGTTGATATCATGTTGGGCTCTTCAGTCTGATGTTGGAAGTCTTGAGGGTTTCTGTTTGTGGGTGAAGCATTTGAGGACTGAGAAACAGACATAGTTCCCTACTCTGGCCTTACCCTGAAGTTCATCCATCCTCAGTTTACTCATTCTCTTAGTGGGTCTTCAGCCCCCTGGCTTGCTTACTCAGCCTTGCAGATTGTCCTAAGAGGTACAGGCATAGAATGTATGTACGGTTCAGCTCTCCACCAGTGCCCTGGGAAGCCAGGCGCCTGGTTATCGTGGGGTTTGTGTCTCATCTCTTTGATTTCCCCTTTCTGTTTCTTTGCTTCTTGTGTTTTGTGGTTGCTAGCAGCTGCATTTCAATTCTGCTTTCCTGTCTTTAGCTGGCCTGGCTGTCTAGTGGTGTGTTCACTGCTTATGCTGCAGGACCACCACATAGGGATGTCTCTGTGGAGGACCATGCCTCGGCATCAATGGGTGGTGGCCATGGGGTGGCATCAGCCACAGCTGCTGCCACTGACGGGGGAAGGTGTGTCTGCCTGGATCTGGAGAATGTTGGCAGACTGGCTTGAGACCTTTTGCAGTCCAGAAAGGGGCCAGATTGATGGGTCCTTAGGCAGATTGCAGAATGCAAGCCAGCAGACCCCCGGGGACACGTAGGGCAGAATAGCAGACGGAGGCATGGGTCCTTCCTGGCAAGCTGCTTTCGGAGTGTGGCATCCTCTACAGTCTTGTGGATGCTGTTTTCCCAGCTGACATTTGTGGAAAGCCAGGACAGTGATGATCTTTGATTTCTCTCAGCATGCTTGCTCATTGGCATTTTTTTCCCTCCTGTAGCACAGGATGCCCCGAACTTGCTCCTGCCTCCCGCTCCATGGTGTGTACCACCGTGCCTGATGTATGCTGCTGTAGGGATCAGACCCAGGAGTTCGTATATGCCAGACAAGCACATTATCTCTCAAGTTGTATCTCCAACCCTGTTTTTCTTCCTTCCTTCTTTCTTTCTTTCTTTCTTTCTTTCTTTCTTTCTTTCTTTCTTTCTTTCTTTCTTTTTTCTTTTTTTCTTTTTTTCTTTATTTTTTTGAGACAGGGTCTTCCTGTGTAGCCTCATCTGGCCTCCAACTGTCACTCTGTGGAGATCCTTCTATCTTTGTCTCTAGAGTGCTAGGATTACAGATGTCAGTCTGTCAGTCACCTTGACTACCTTGCCCCTCATAGACTTCTGAACTTGTATATCATTTACTGCAAGATGACAGCAGCGTCATTTGTAATTCCTATACGACTGCAGGGAACGTTCTCATCTACCCTCCCCAACAGCCTAGCAAAGGGGCTCTAGTTCTCAGATAAAGAAACTTAAGGCCCAGAGAGATGTTATGGAACTTGCTCAAGACACAAGGTTTCAACACTGGCTCTCCACTGCCTTGCCTGCCCATGCAGGGCTGTCTGGTTTTAATAGCAGATAAGAACCATGCGGCTGGGCTTATTTAGGGAGATGGGAATGATCCTGCAGTTGGACCACATTCATTTTGGATAATTTCTCCCTTAACACCTTAGGAACCTCCTTCTCCTCCGTCTCCTCCCCCCCTCCCCCTCCTCCTCCTCTTCTTCTCCCTCCTCCTCCTCCTCTTCCTCCCCCTCCTCCTCCCCCCTCCTCCTTCTCCTCCTCCCCTCCTCCTCCTCCTCTTCCTCCTCCCCCTCCTCCTCCCCTCTCCCCCTCCATCTCCTCCCCCTCCTCCCCTCTTCCCTCTCCATTTTTCCCCTCTCCCCTCCCCCTCCTTCCTCCCCTCTCTCCTCCCCTCCTCTCCCCTCCCTCCTCTTCCTCTTCCTCTCCCTCCCCTCCTCCTCTTCTCCTCTCTCCTTCTCCTCCTCCTCCTTCCCCCCCCCTCCCCCTCCTCCTCCTCCCCCCTCCTCCTCCTTCTTCTCCTCCTTCTCCTCCCTCCTTCCTCCTCCATTTTTGAGACAGACTGGCTTAGAACTATAGAGCCCTTGGGGCTGGAGAGATGGCCTAGCGGTTGGGAGCACCAACTGCTCTTGCAGAGGACCCGGGTTCAATCCCCAGCACCCACATGGCAGCCGACAACCGTCCGGGACTCTAATTCCAGGAGAGCTCCAGTTCCAGGGGAATCCGACACCCTCTTCTGACCTCTGTGGCGTTGCACGACACGGGTGCACAAACCTGCATGCAGACAGTACATTCATACACATACAGAAATAAATAAAAAATTAAAAAAAAAGAACTATAGAGCCCTCACACTGAAAGCAATCTTCCTGCTTCAGCCACCACAGCCAGCCACATTTAAGATTTTTGAGTCTGGAGGAATTTCCTTGGAAAGTTGCAGGTGGCTGTGACTCAACCAATTCGGAGTCCTCTTTTTTCAACAAAGTTCAGCACCCATTTCCTGCTAAACTGGTACATTCCTTATTTGCTTCTAAGGATCTGGTTTAAGGAACTGCCTTCAAAGTTTCTTGGTGACAGGCACTGAGCCAGCTGTGGAGGATGCTGCAGCCTGGGACTGAGTTCCGGCTGCACTGCAGGAGCACCGAGTTGGACTGAGTTCCTGAGCAGCCTGGCTCCGGCTCCCTCTGGCAGGAGCCTGCTGTGTTGGAGGGAGAGCCCAGGGAAAGCTTGCCTGGAGGAAATTCAGTCAAGATGTTCGCTTTTAACACCTCTGGTTTTCTTCCAAACCAGAAGAGGAAAAGATTCTGACTTAAGGGATAAAAGAAGTTTGGGGATTTTCTGTGAATGGAGCTCAGAGCTGGGCAGAGCCTTGGGCTCTTTGTGGCTCTGGTGAAGCAAGAGAAGGAACAGTGCCTTGAAGTGGGGGGGCTCTTTGCTCTTCGCTGGGCACCAGTTGAAGTGCCAAGCTTAGAAGACCGTTGATCGACAGTGGCTTTTCCTGGCCCAGACACAGAAAGTGCTTGCTGGTCTCATCCTTGCCAAGATATGGGGTGGTGTAATGTGTGTGTGGCTGGGAGTGCTCAGGGTGGAGGGATCATGCAAATCTAAAAGTATGTCCATCCTTCTTCCTGTCTCTGGGGCTCTTAGACACATTGACAAGGTAAGGGATTTATTTATTAGCCCATAGTGGCTTGTAATCCCAGTGCTCAAAGCCTAAGGTAGGAGGATATCAAGTTCAAGGTCAGTCTGGACTACTGATCCTGTTTGGAGGTTGGTCCTGAAACTGATGCCTGTTACACATGGTGGAACCTGGGAGCAAGAGACACAGCACTGAGCAGATTCCACCTAGACTTTGTACTTTAGTTGGGGTCAGATGACAGCCATCAACACAAGACAAAGTGCTTTGTGATTTGGAAGTTTGTAGGTTTGTTTTTTTTTTTCGTCTTTTCGAGATAGGGTCTCCTTGTAGCCCCAGCTGTCCTGGAACTCACTCCGTAGACCAGGCTGGCCTTGAACTCACAAAGATCTGTCTGCCTCTGCCTCCCAAGTGCTAGGATCAAAGGTGTGCACCACCACACCCGGCTGGAAGTTTGGATGGGTAGACAGTTTCTGTAAGGAGATGATATCTGGGCAAAGTCCTAGAGGGTTTCAGGAACAAATGTGAGGATTTCTGGAAGAAGGCCATCCCAGCCAGAAGGCAGCGAGAACCATGTGTGGCCTGAGGCCTGAGCATCTTAGGACAGGCAACAAGGAAATCTGTGGCTGGGGCAAAATGAGTGTGTGTGGGATGAGGCATCATGAAGGTGCACTGAGAGATGAGAGGGACCAGGCAGGAGGACCAAGAGAAGCCAATCGAGCAGCTGTTGAGCAGAGCAGAAGCCTGGTCATCATCTATGAATCACGCCGCTACTGTGTTGAGGGCGGACCATGAGGGGAGCGAGAAGAAAGGATGGAAGGAGGGAGATGGTAGTGAAACTCTCACTGAAGTTATGCAAACAAGAAGGCATGTGGGCTTTGACCAGGGTGGCCAGCATTGGTGTGGCTGGTACAGTTGGAGTTTAGATGTGTTTTGAGGATAAAACTGATGGGATTTGGGATGGGTCAGCTGGGTTTCAGAGCTACATTGAGGATGTTCTAAGGTTAGGGGCTTAAGCAACTAGAAAGAAGGAGTTGGTGCTGTGTGAGGAGGTGAGACTGGAAGGAGCTGGTTTTGGAGAAGATCTGTCATTTGTTTTGCACAGGTTGATACAGAGATTCCTATATTCATTGAATCGTATGAGTAAGCATTTAGTGAACTAGGGATTGAGCCTTCCATGTCAGGCAGGAGCCCCCACTGAGCTGTGTCCTCCATCTTGAGTAGGCATTCGGAAAGACTACTTGAGTGCAAGGGAGAAGTTGTGTCAGGGTTGGAGATATAAAGCTAGAGCCACTGTAGAGTAGAGGGTCTTCAGGATGCCATCTTGGATAAGATCACCTAGGGAGTGGACTGGGAGGACCAGAGGAGGGAGGGGTGGGAGGAGGAAGCCACCCAACGGCGGAGGAGAAGGAGCAGCTGCAGGGTGGGAGGTGATGGCTGCCTGTGATTCGGTGATGCAGGTTGTGAAGTGGCAGAGATAGAGAGACCAGATAGAGATCTCCACCCAGTGTCCCCAAATTCCTGCCACCACTAGAGAAAAGAATAAAGGTAAGACAAAGTGAGGAATTGGGGTGAAGTTTTATTGTACACAAAGTGCTCACTCGGGAAGTAAGAGTGGGCTTCTCAAGGGGTCTCACTGCCAGGATCATTTTGATAACTGTTGTCTGGGTCAACCTGACTGTAGAGGGTAGGGATTGTTGATTGTCTCCTTTTTTGAGTCTCAAAAGGCTGATAATGTGGAGAAGCCATTACAACAAAGCAGAGGACACATCTGGATGGACTTTGAGTGTCTTTGTGCCTTTACTATTTGAGGTAAATTTCACTTGCAGTCCAGTGTGGTGGTGCATGCCTTTAATCCCAGCACTTGGGAGGCAGAGGCAGGTGAATCTCTGAGTTCAAGGCCAGCTGGACTAAAGGGAGATCTGTCTCCAAAAACAAACAAACAAAAAAGTTGACTTGCATTTCCTCTAACTCCTTGCAGCTTCCCGGGTGGCTCGCCCAGCAGCTAACTCTAGCAAAGGAGTCTATTTACAAGGTTCACATTGTGCTGAGTGCAGACGTATTTTATTCTAATTATTATGGCCTAGCGGTTAAGAGCGCCGACCGCTCTTACAGAGGACCCGGGTTCTATCCCCAGCACCCACATGGCGGCTGAGAACCATCTGAAACTCCAGTTCCAGGGGAATCCGACACCCTCTTCTGACCTCCGCGGCATTGCACGACACGGGTGCACAAACCTGCATGCAGACAGTACATTCATACACATACAGAAATAAATTTAAAAAAATTTAAAAAAATACTTAAAAATAAATTTATTTGGGCTGGAGAGATGGCCTAGTGGTTAAGAGCGCCGACTGCTCTTACAGAGGACCCGGGTTCGATCCCTAGCACCCACATGGTGGCCGAGAACCGTCTGAAACTCCAATTCCAGGAGAACTCCAGTTCCAGGGGAATCCGACACCCTCTTCTGACCTCCACAGCATTGCACGACACGGGTGCACAGACCTGCATGCAGACAGTACATCCATACACATACCGAAATAAATAAAAATAAAAAAAATAAAAAAATTTATTTATTTATTTATTTATTTATTTATTTATTTATTATTTATTGTGACTGGGTCCACAGCATGCATGTGGAGTCAGAGGACAACTTGGGAGAGTCACTTTTATTACTTCTCTTATCTTCCTAGCAAGTGCGATCCATGGATTGAACTCGGGTACTCGGACTTGACCCCAATGCCTTTACCTGCTAAATACACCTCACCAGTGGCCCTATTTTAATTATTTATTTTTTTATTTTTATTTATTTATGTATTTATTTTTTGAGACAGGTTCTCCCTAAAGCCCTAGCTGGCCTGGAACTCACTCTGTAGACCAGGCTGGCCTTGAACTTAGAGATTCCCCCTGCCTCTGCCTCCCAAGTGCTAGCATTAAAGATGTGGGCCACCACGCCCGGGTTAAAGATGGTTCTTAGCTGCCATGTGGGTGCTGGGAATGGAACCTGGGTCCTCTGCAAGAGCAGTCAGTGTTCTTAACTGCTGAGCTATCTCTCTAGCCCCATTATTAATTTTCTTTTTTATTTTGTCTTTTTGAGACAGGGTCACCTTGTAGCCTCAGCTGGCCTGGAACTCCCTTATGTAGACCAGGCTGGCCTTGAACTTTCAGAGATCCACCTGCTTCTGCCTTCCACGTGCTAGGATTAAAGACATGCACCAAGACACCCAGCTTCTAGTTATTAATTTTTAATCACACAAATAATAAACTAGATTATGTATCCTGAGTTGGAGTGATATCTCCCCAAAGGGGGAGGAAATTGGTTGTTGATTGGCAAAAACATCTTAGTTCATACAGTGGTTTATGGCTCTTCAAGGGGTTCCATGAGCTATGGCTCATCTGCACCGTTAATATTTCACAGTAATAGGGGAGTGATTAGGAAAGAAATATCCTGGGGCTGGAGAGATGGCTCAGTGGTTAAGAGTGCTGACTGCTTTTGCAGAGGACCCGGGTTCGATTCCCAGCACCCACATGGCGGCATTGCACTGTCTTTAACTCCAGTTCCAGGGGACTCCGACACCTCCACGGCATTGCACAACACAGTTGCACCAACCTACATGCAGACAGTACACTCATACACATAAAAAGTAATAAAAAAATTTTTAATTCATTAAAAAAGCCCTTTAGGGATTGACATATTTAAAAAAAAAAGGGGGGGGGGGAGAAATATCCCAAAAGGCTTCCTGGAAAGGATGATAGAGAAAACAAAGGTCGAGAAACCCAGAAGTATTTTAAAGCCCCCTAACTACCTTCCCAGACCCTGTGAAAATGTGCCCTGATTAGGCACATGCATGGGAGTGTATGGGGGTGCCCATGCACATGTACGTGCATGTGTGTAGAGGACACAGGTCAACCCTGGGTGTCAAGAGCTGAACTTCTTGCTTTTTGAGGGTCTCTCACTGGGACCTGGGACTTACCGAGCAGACCAGGTGGACTGATCTAGGGATCCTCTCATTTCTGCTTCTTTAGCACTGCGATGACAAAGCATGTGCTGCCATTCCTGAACTCCCAGCCTTTAACACGGGTGCTAGAGACAGAACTCAGGTCCTCATGATCGTGTGGCAACTATTGTCTGAGCCATCTCCTCAGTCCTCTACACTGATGTCTTTCTTGTTGGCTTAATTCTTCTTTTAATGAAAATAAAAGTCTTTTTAAACAAAAGGAAATTAGCGAAAGCAAGGGTACCCCCTAGCTTGGCTCATTCAGACACTTATGCCCATTGGTAAGCTGGGAATTCTCTCTGGAGTGAGATGAGCCTGGCCAATGGCAGAACAGCCTTCCCATGCCCAGTGAGGCATCCTGAGGCCACAGCTGGGCCCTAGGGTCAGAGTGTGCCTTACCAGTCCTGAGTGCTACCAGCTTCCCTCACAGAGGAAGCTAAGGACTCTCTGTGGGAACTGTAGTGTGAGGGCTGGAGGTGAGAGCTGTTGGGGGAGGGTTAAGAGGCAAGCAGTGGACCCTTGACTTATGTTTACTTTTTGTCATAGGTAGTTTTGTTTGTTTGTTTATTTGTTTGTTTTTTGTCTTTTTGAGACAGGGCCTTCTGTAGCCCCAGTTGGCCTGGAACTCACTATGTAGACCAGGCTGGCCTTGAACTAACAGAGATCCGCCTGCCTCTGCTTCCCAGAGTGCTGGGATTAAAGGTGTGCAACACCATGTCTGGCTTCTTTTTTTTATTTTTATTTATTTATTTATTTATTTTAATTTTTATTTATTTTCATATGTGTATGAATGTACTGTCTACATGTAGATTTGTGCACCCATGTCGTGCAATGCCTCGGAGGTCAGAAGAGGGTGTCGGGTTCCCCTAGAACTGGAGTTAAAGACGGTTTTCAGCCGCCATGTGGGTGCTGGGGATTGAACCTGGGTCCTCTGCAAGAGCAGTTGGTGCTCTTAACCGCTAGGCCATCTCTCCAGCCCCTGGCTTCTTTTTTTTTTTAAGGCAGGGTCTCACTGTGTAGCCTAGGCTGCCCTGAAACACACTCTGTAGCCCGAACTAGCATGGAAGTCATTATCCTCCTGCCTCAGCTCCTATGATGCTAGATTGGAGGCTGTGCCACCATCCAGAAGAGAAACGAAAGGTTTGGCCTTCCTTCCTTGTAAAAGTGCTGTTAGCAAAAGTTACCTTCTCAACCACTGGATGAAGTGTGGCTGCCTAATGAGCTAGGGGCCTAAGAGATGAAGCCGGGGCCGCACCACAAGAGAACTCTCCAGTGCCGTCCGCACCATTTTGAGTGCATAATTCAGTGGTACAAAGCATATCCACATTTTTGTGTGACCATCACCACCAGAGCTAGACCGATCTGGCAAAACCAAAACTCTGTCCCCTTCAACACTGACTCCCCATTCACCGCCTCCTCAAGCCCTGGCAGCTACCGTCCGACCTGCCTGTGAATCACCTTCTCGCTACCTCATAGAAATGGAATCCAATTTGCCCTTTTCTGATGGGCTTTGTGTACTGGGCATTCTAAAGCTTTTCCTTTTTCTTCCTTTTTTTTTTTTTTTGATGGAGTCAGGGTCTTATGTGGCCCAGGCTAGCCTAAAACTTGTTATAGTAGCTGAGGATGACTTTGAATTTTGGATCCTCCTTTCTTTACCTCCCAAATGCAGGGGTCAATTGCAGGCACGTACTACCACCCTCAGTTTATGTGATGTGTGCGTGGTAGGCAGCTATTCTACCAACTGAGCTGCACCCCCAGCTTTCTGGTTTAAAAAGTCAGGCCTGAGCCGGGCGTGGTGGCACACGCCTTTAATCCCAGCACTCAGGAGGCAGAGGCAGGCCGATCTCTGTGAGTTCAAGGCCAGCCTGGTCTACATAAGCAAGCTCCAGGCCAGCTGGGATTATTAAAGGGAGACCCTGTCTCAAAAAGATTAAAAAAAAAGTCAGGGGCTGACATGTAGCTCAGTGGTGGAGTGTTTACCTAGCTATGTAAGGCCCTGGGTTCAATTGCTAATGCGACAAAAGTAATAATCATAAAAACATTTAAAAGCACTTGTCAAGAATGAATAAGAGGGAGACCCAGGAAGTCTGAAGGGTAAGTTAAGCTCTTTAACTCCAGGAAGTAATAGCTGGAGGAGCTCACGCCATTCATAAAATCTGCAGCTCCCTTCTGGAAAGAGAGAATTAGCATGATTTCCAGCCCCTGACTGGTCCACCACCATCTGAGTGCAGACTGCGTTGAATGGTTGAATGATGCTTTCTCAGGAGCCCCTGCCAGAGCAGGGGAGGACTGAAGCCAAGCCACTGCTCTTGGCTTGTGCCTGGCGGTTACGGACACCTTCAGAGTGAGAGCCCAGGAGGGATTCTCTTGGGATGCTGCGAAGTGCCTTTGATGAGGCAGACTGTCAAGATGACATTTGTGTTTGGCTTCCGCATCTCTCCCTGGATGTTTTTGGCCCGGACTGGAAGGCATGTTTGGTTTCAATGTAATACTTAATGACCCAGTGAAACAACAGATCTGGAGATTAACTGCTGAGTAGTCAGGTGAAATGTGTGGGATCTGCAGGAAGTTCGAGTTCAAAACCTACTGCCTTCCCTTCCCACTGACACTAGAATTCTGCTGCAGTGCTTGAAAAATGGTGTTCACTGCAGATTTTGTAGCTTGTTGTGTCTTATTTTCCTTGTGCTCATGAGAAAACTCGTTTCCTTCTAAGGAACCAAAGAAGCAGTGAAACCACAAAGGGTGGGTTGAGTTGAGAACAGCTTTGGTTTGTTTGGACCTGGGCTTGACTCAAATCCCCCTAGTTACATGTAGCTAGCCCAAGCTGATTCAGTAAGCTTCCTCTTGCCTTGTGAGTCTTCTGCAATTTGAGAAACAGGTGCTTTTCCCTCTTGGGCTGTTAAATCTAGGAAGGCTATGAACTTGAAGCTGCTGTGAATAACTCTGCAGATCCTTGGAAGCATGGGAATGGATTGTTTGAGAACCTGAATCCATTAGTACCTAAAGGCCAATACACTCCTTAATGTCCAAGAACGTATGGTTACTCTTCATGTTTTGGGTGTGTACATGTTTGAAACAATTTGATATAGGTTCTGTGGCTTGCAGCGTTTCTTCCAAAACAACTTACTATGAGCTTTCTATATGATGGAGGAAAATGTCATGTTGTGAAACTGGCCTGTGATTTGCTTAGCAGCCTGTACAGACTGCCATTGTCAAATTGCAGAGGCTGCACAGTGTGCAGGCCGCTCTATACATGGAACTGGCTGGGTAACTTGGGTAAGTATCTTAACTTTGTTGAGCCCCAGCTCTATAAAATGTTGAAATTAAACTAGGTGGTCAGGGAAGTCACTTTTTTATTATTTTTATTTTATGTATATGTGTGTGTTTCCTGAATGTATATAAATGCACCCATGTTGTGCAAGGAGGGCAGATGAGGGCATCAGATCCACTGGAACTGAAGTTTTGGATGGTTGTTAGCCACCATGTGGATGCTGGGATTTGAACCCAGGTCTTCTGCAAGAGTAGCCCAGTGGCCAGCTCTCCAGCCCCCCTACTGCAATTTAATTTGGCTTCTTCCTGATTACTAATAAGGCTAAGGATCTTTTATAATTTTTTAAAATTTTATTTATATATTTTCTATGTGTATGAATGTACTGTCTGCATGCAGGTTTGTGCACCCGTGTCGTGCAATGCCGCAGAGGTCAGAAGAGGGTGTCAGATTCCCCTGGAACTGGAGTTCTCCTGGAATTGGAGTTACAAACCGTTCTCAGCCGCCATGTGGGTGCTGGGGATTGAATCCCGGTCCTCTGCACGAGCAGTTGGTGCTCTTAACCGCTAGGCTATCTCTCCGGCCCTAAGGATCTTTTAATATGCTCATTGGCCACTTAAACTTCCTTGTGATATCTCCAAGGATAGCTCATATATACATTTCTTTATACTTCAAGGATTCATATACATAGATGATGTATTTTGGGCATTTCCATCTCCATTACCCAGTCTCATCTCCCTCCCACTCCCTTTGAGCCACAGGACTCTTTTCTTCATTCCGACCCTCTTTCATGTGTGTTTGTGTTGTGTGTGTTTGTAGGTGTCAACTACGTTTAATTAGGGTTGCTTTCATGAGCATGGGTGGGAAGTATTTATTGGAATGTGGACAACTTCCCAGTGGGTACACCCCTGAAGAAAGTGACTCCCAGTCTCTCAGCAACCAATAACTGCCAGTAACTCTCTAGGGAGGGATACGGCCCCATTTTTCCCTTCGCATTCCTCAATGGAATGTTGACAGGCCCCATCTTGTGCAGGTAAGTACAGCTGCTTCGAGTTCATGAGTTCATGTCTCTGAGACCTCTCACTGCAGTTCTTTCCATTCTCTGTTTCTTCCATTCTTCCCACCCGTCTTCCTTGATGTTCCCAGCGACTCTTAAATTTTACGCAGGACTGCATAAGGGCCTAAGTGCAGTTGACTGGCAGATGTGCCAGTGACAAACCCTGTTGCTAGGTCTCTGCCATTAACTGAAGCTGAATTTTCACACCTGCAAAACTCCTCAAAGTCAGGGGCAAGGAAATGCTGATTTGTTCAAACTTACCCCCAAATTGGACAGACAAGTGAACTTTCAAAACTATTCTTCTTGAAGCCTTACCTTCTGATCATCTGGCATTATGTAAGTTTTCCCTGGTGATTGTCAGGCTCTAGGAGAACTCAAAATCATTAGCAGATTTTGAAAGAAATTTGACCAGCGGCTGCTACGTCCCTGGCAGCTGTGTCTTCTTACTGAAAGGCGAGGGTGTTAAGACAAAGTAGAATGCTCTCAGGGCAGTTGACAGAAATGGATCCTCTTTTTAAAAAAAATTGACTTCCTTTGTCACCTCCAGGATTGTCAGGCCCGTCCTCAGTCATTTGTGGGCTGAAGACTGTGGGCTTGCTGTGATTCTATGAGCAGTAAGCATTTTCTTCTCCTTGCGGAGAAGCTGTCTCATGCAGAGGCTGGGCACAGGTGGCCTATAATCAAGATGGTCTAGGGTTGAGGGCGAAGCAGGATGCCCTGCATCCTCATGTAGCTTTCTGTTTATTATTATTATTATTATTATTATTTTATTTTGAGTGTATTGTCTGTATGTATGTATCATGTAGTACACCTGTATCATGCAATGCCTGTGGAGGTTAGAAGTGAGTGTTGGATCCCCTGGAACTGGAGTTATAAACAGTTGTTAGCTGCCATGTGGGTGCTAGGAACTGAACCCGAGTCTTCTGGGAGACCAGCCAGTGCTCTTAACCACTGAACCATCTTTGCAGTCCAGCGGAACTACTCAAAAAGACACAGCCACTACTACCCCACAGTCCACAAAGATGGAGCTGGCAGAGTGCACTGGCCTTGTTCTTCTTGTGTGCTGTTCTAGTTTGTTTTCAACTGCTGTGACAAAACACTCTGACCAATACCAACTTGGGGAGGAAAGGGTTTTTTCATCTTACATCTCCCAGGTCACAGTTTATCACTTAGGGAGCCCAAGGTAGGAACTCAGGGCAGGAACCTGGAGGCAGGAGCTAAAGCACAGGCCATGGAGGAATGGCTTTTTACTGGCTTGCTCCTATGTATTGTATAAGAAAGCATGCTCAGCCTGATTTCTTAGACAATAAAAAAACAACCTGCCCAAGGGTGGCACCCACTCCCCCCCGCCCCCAATGGGCTGGGCCCTCCCATATCACTCAACAATCAAGACTCTACAGACATGGCCACAGGCCAGTCCAATGAAGGCAATACCCTAACTGAGTCTCCCTCAACCCAGGTGTGTCAAGTTGACACTAAGTTATATGTTTTTTAAAAAATATTTATTTATTTATTTATTTATATATTTATCTATCTATATCTATCTATTTATTTATTTATTATTGTATGTGTATGAATGTACTGTCTGCAAGTAGGTTTGTGCACCCGTGTTGTGCAATGCTGCAGAGGTCAGAAGAGGGCGTTGGATTCCCCTGGAACTGAAGTTAAAGACGGTTCTTAGCTGCCTTGTGGGTGCTGGGAACCGAACCCGGGTCCTTTGTAAGAGCAGTCAGCACTCTTAACCGCTGAGCCATCTCTCCAGCCCCCTAAGTTATATGTTTTTAGCTCACCTGTTGTCCATTGGCTGAACTCACCTGGCAGCCAGAGGGCAAAGAATTCTCCATGGATCCCATGTAGGCCAGTCTCCTGGTGCATCAACTCAGGTCAAGGACCAAGAACATAGCTCCATGGGCAGGAGCAACCAGACCTGTCTCATGTTAGAATATGAACAAAGTGCTCTGGATGATACATTTTGAAAGTCCCTTGGTAAGTGTAGTAGGGAGCTTTGACCTGGGACCCAGTCACATGTGTTCCTGTGGCTGGTATAGGCTGAACAGACAGCTCTCCCCTGTAGAGGGAGAGATACTGACAAGTACCACTGGTGCTTTGGAGGGTATGGGGTGTGAGAAGGCAAAGAAGCCAGCGTGTGCTCCCCAGGGCACCCCAGAGGTCTGCTCACTAAGGAAATGTTATCCAGGACCAAAAAGATAGAAAGAGAGGCATTGCGGTGACCTATCAGGCAGAGTGGACGGTCACTTCAGAGGACAGAACAGGCCAGGTGAGAGTTAGAGAACCCGTGCTTCTATGTGTGGTCATGGAACAAGAAAGGAAATAAAGATTAGAACAGGGCTAAGGACATGACTTGGAAGTAGAGCATGTGTCAGGGGACCTGGGTTCCATTCTGAGTATGTTCAAACACACACACACACACACACACACACACACACACACACACACGCCCCAAAACAAAACAAAAAGTATGGATATGGCTCAGAGCTCAGAGAATACTAGGTCGAATCTCTGCTGCTTACTAGCTGTGACATAGTGGACAGATGATATTGCCTCTGTGTCTCATATTTGTCGTCTGAAAATGGGACTGTTGTACTACATGTCTCTTAAAGCTTTTCTGAGAACCCCATGAGTGAATACACATAAAACTTAAACCTACCACTTTACTGCTTAACCCCTGACATCCTCTCAGAGGCTGTCTGAAAGGACAAAGTAGGTCAGTTGTGGGGAGAGGGTAGGAGGAAGAGAAGAGTAGTATCAGCAGGGAAGAGAAACCTTGATCCCAATTGATTCCTAAGATGGTATCAGGAAGCGGGCCAAGGACGTTCCACTGCCCTAGCTTTTATTTGAAGACTAGCCATTTGTTGTTCGGTTAGTTATTTGAAGCTTGCCCATCACATACTGGCATGAATAAGTTTTAACATCCTTTTTTTTTTTTTTTGGTCTTTTTGAGACAGGGTCTCTCTGTAGCCCCAGCTGTCCTGGAACTCACTCTGTAGACCAGGCTGGCCTTGAACTCACAAAGATCTGCCTGCCTCTGCCTCCCAAGTGCTAGGATTAAAGGCGTGTGCCACCACGCCTAGCTAAGTTTTACATCCTTTAGGTTCTGAATAGGACAGAATTGGGGGAGAGTGTGGTAGAGGAGGGCTGGAAGAAGAGAAGTAAAGCTGGAGGAAAAGGCAAAAAAAAAATATTTGCAACAGATTCTCATGTAGCTCAGGCTGACTTGAGCTCACTATGTAACTGACAACGGCTTGAACTTCTGGTGCTCCTGCTCCACCCCCGAGTGATGAGATTACAGGTGTGCAGCATCTTTATGCAGCATTAGGCATCACACCCAGGGCTTCGTACATGTTAGGCAAGCACTTAACCAATTAAGCTGCACCCCAGCCCTATTTTTATAATAAGTTCACTTTCTATATTTGTGTGTGAGGAGTCTTAGCTGACTTCACTGATCCAAAAGTCTCTATCTCTCTGTTTTTCTCTGTCTTTCTCTTTCTCTTTCTGTTTCTCTCCTTCTCTCTCCTTTGAGACAGGGCCTCACTATGTAGCCCTGACTGGCTTGGAACTTGTAGACCAGGCTGACCTCAAACTCACAGAGATCTGCCTACCTCTGCCTCCTGAGTGCTGGGAATACAGGTGTGTGCTACCACACCTGACTTAAAAGTCTGTCTTTGAACTATAAGAAGAAATACTAAGATGCTCCTGTTCCTTTAAGTAATGCATAAATTACAAACTGGTGGATAGGCTTAGGGGTAAAAAAAAAAACATTTTCAGAAACTTTGTGGGTTCACTTGTCTGACAGCTTCTGCATGTTGCCTTGAAGCGATGTGTATTTATATCTCATTGTGATGTAATTAAACACATAGACACCGACATGCCATCCTCCACCTTCATCTGAGCCACACTGTGTGGCTTTGCTGGAAGTGTGACAATATCGGTTTGCTTGTACAGAGCCCTGAGCCAACCACCCTTCCGCACCTGTGCAGATTAACAAAGTACAGTGTTTTAAAGCTAATTGGTTATTTATGGATAAGTATTTTGTAGTTAGCACATTTAAAAAGAAGAAACCTGGTGACAAGGCATTTGAAAGGGACTTTTGTCTTCCGTCTTGCTTTCCATGAACCTTTATTTAATCGGTGAGCTTCAAGTGAGCGGGCCCAGAGGGGCATGAGTTCTGTAGCACAAAGTTCCGAGTGGGGGGATTTTTGTGGTTCCAGTGCAGGAAGACGGGCATGATCTCAGCTGTTAGTCCCTGATGGTGGCTCAAACAGTTTTGTACCAAGGTGGTCAGTTTTGAGCCATGTCTTTTCTTTTTTATTGAGTTTTTTTGTGATTTTCATACAATATAGTTTGATGGAATTTAGACCTGTTCTCTTCTGGCACCTCCCCCCACTGCCCCCACCCGATTTAAAGAACTCTCATATACATATATATGGCCTATAGAGTCTGATTTGTGTCCTCAAATGTCCTTCAGTGTGGGTCAACCCACTGGATCCTCTAAGATAGTCTTTCCTCCTCCCAGCAGCCACCAAAAGTTCCTCAGGTTGCGTTGGAGTTTCTTTCCCACTTCCCCGTGTCTATCTGGGATTTTGTCTGGTTTGAGCTCGCACAGGACTGTGTGTGCGGTCACCAGCTGTCTGGAAGGCTGCTTCCTTGTGGTCATCTACTCCCCAAGCCATGGCCTTTTTTAAAAAATGTTTTATTTTTGTTTTATGTGTATGAGTGTATTGCATACATGTGTGTCACTGTATCCATATTGTACAATACCCTGGAACTGGAGTTACAGACAGTTGTTGGCTGCCATGTGGGTGCTGGGAATTGAACTCAGGTCCTCTGCAAAAGCAGTCAACACTCTTAACCACTGAGCCATCTCTCCAGCCCCAAGCCATGGTCTTTTTCAAGCTGAGCAAGCTTTCCTTTCCTGGGGAGAGCACTCAAATGCAGATCATTGGGAAGTAACCACTCACTGTATGTTACTTTTTTCATCCCATCTGACAGAGACAATTTAAGGAGGAAGGATTTATTCGGCTTGAGGCTTGTGAGGATAAAGTCCATCATGGCAGGGGATGGCATGGTAGAGCTCCTGACAGCAGAGACTGTTGCTGGGATCATTTACATCCTGTGGATCAGGAAGCAGAAAGCTTGGGCCACAAGAGACTGGCTGTAAATCTCAATATTCACCTTCTAGAGACTCACTGCCTCTAGGTATGCCTCTCCTCCTCAAGTTTTCTCCCCAAACAGGGCTACCAGCTGAGGATCAAGTGCCTAAAGATATAAGTCTTTGTCGGACACTTAATACTCGAATCATAATTTCCCAACTCTGACTCCACAGGCACATGGCCATGTTATAATGCAAAATATATTCAATCCAGCTTCAAAGGTCCTCATAGTCTCAGCCATTCCCAACACAGTTCAAGAGTCCAAAGTCTCTTCTGAGACTCAAGGTAAACTCTTAGCTGTGAGTCCTGCAAAGTCAAACAAGGGATTATATGTACTTTCATTATCCAAGGGCACTGAGTAAGCATTCCCATTCCAAAAGGGAGGAATGGTAGCATGGTAAGGAAAGACTGGTTGCGAGCAAGCCCAGAACCCCCAGCAGGGAAAACCTTAAATCTTCTGCTCCGTGCCTGGCATCCGGCGCTCATGGCGGCATTGTCTAGGCTCCAGTGGCCTCGAGGCTCCTTTCCTATCGCCCTGTGCACAGTGTGAGGCTTCCCTTTAGTGGTTCTGATCTCTCTAACTGTTACAGCCACATTTTGTAGCTTGTCTGCACCCACTATATCCACAACTTTAAACTCATATTCTTTTCCTCACAAAACCACACATTTTCTACCTCTTTCTGCTCTTATATGTCATTATAAACCTGGCTAAACACAGTGAACAGTAACCATCCCATGGCCTTAATATTTGAGGCTGTCTTGGAATTTTCTCTGATGAACAATTTAATTACTTTTGAGTTAACCCTCAGTAAAATTTTCAGGACACAGGAAGGCAGAACATAGCCAGGTTCTTTGCCAGAATATAACATGAGAAGACTCCAGCCCAATTCCCAATAAAGTCCTAATTTCTCCAATAAACCTCAAGATCACAGTCTTTACTGCTCATTGTTGTATTCTGGTGCTCCACGCTGCTCCCAGAACAGTTCGTTAAGCTTGGCTTCCAGCCCTCTAGGGCTTAAGTAGCAGGTAGCTCTAAACACTTCCAAATGCCTCTCCAGTTCCAGAGATCTATAACCATATCTTGTTCGTCACAGTAGTGACTCCACTCTGGCAACAGTTGTCACTTTCTTCACTGTGACAGAATATCTGACATAAATAATTTACTCATGGAAGGATTTACTTTGGCATATGGTTGGAGAGGGTATATGGTCCCACCATCATGGTGGGACATGGCAACATTCCCAGCAATGGGAAGCTGAGACTGGAACTCCTCACACCCTGGTGGTCCAGACAGCAGAGCGTGGGCTGAAGGCTGGACCAGGATATATAAGGTCATTCCCAGTACCACAGCAACCCGCTTCCTCCAGCTAAGCTCCACCACCTAACTGTTCTACAACCTCCCCAAACAGAGCCACCATCTGGGGACTAAGTACTTACTACATGAACCTGTGGGAGGACATTTCATATCTAAACAATTACACCAGCAGAGTTTGATTCCATGGGTCTGCATTTCTGGTGAGCTCCCAGATGATGCTCAACTGTGGACCATACATTAATAGCAAGCCATGAGAGAATTCACTCCTTGTCTCTCAAGAGGAGTTTACCTTGCCAAAAAAGATGTGAAAGTCAATCATTTCTTGGAAGGTGTAGCCAGAACCTGCTCCCTAGGGATCTCTTTGGGTTATCTCCTTGGTTTGCCTTTGGGAAGTGGGTTCAGGAGCTGATACCTCCCTGCCCCCCTCCTCTTTGCTCTTCAGAATTTCCTCTTCTACTTTTCTGGGCTAGAGATCAAAGCTAGTGCCTTTGTACATGCTGGGCAAGGAGTCTAACACTGAACTACCCTACTGTGTTTGTGTGTGTGTGTGTGTGTGTGTACGTACGTGTACGTGCTTCCACATTCTAGGGATTGAACCCTGGGCCTCATACATGCTAAGCACCTCAACCATGCAACTATACCTTCCACAGTCCCCAAAATGAATACTTTGAATTTCGTACTCATTTTGATCTCAGGCTCTTGACTCATCTGCCCAAGGCTGTTGGAACTTTAGGGTGACTTGGAATTTTGCTGGGGCTCTGTGCAGGCAGTTCTATCAAGGGGATTTCCTGAGGGTGGGGGCATATTGGATGATTTGCGCACGCGCGTGCGTGCGTGTGTGTGTGTGTGTGTGTGTGTGTGTGTGTGTGTGTGTGTGTGTGATTTCTAGGTTTGTCCTCTGTGGTCAGTACTGACTTGTGAACAGGGTCTTCTGGTTCCCACTCTAGACCGTGCCTTGGAAGTAGCAAGAGCAAGCTTTCATCTTTGAGGTGCTTCTTTCTCCCACAAAACAAAGTAGTGGGCCGTTCCAGTTCACTGAGTCCCCTTTGGAGCTGAAAAGCATCCCTTCTTCCTGGGAAGAGTCTTAGAAATTACTACTGCATCTTCCCCCAGTCCGTAAGGTGTTCCCCTCCTGACTGTCTTACTAGTGTGGCCCACTGTGCCTTCCTGGCCCAGCCTCTGTCCAGCACAGGATGGCAGTGTCCATGGCAAGAGCAGAAAACCTGGTGATGCTTCTTGTCCTTGAGCCAGGATGGGGCTGCTCTTTAGAGGGAACTCAGAACTTGGGCCAAGGAGTCTTGAGTGGTGTCTCTTCTTGAGGCAGTACGTGACTCTCACCAGAGCCTGAGCTGGGGCTGTGGCCAACTTGGGAGCTCTTCTGGTCTTATTATACCACAAAGCTTCCTGGGTAACCCTTTCATTCACAGCCTCGTGATGAGCTCCTGAGGAGCCTGGGAGCTCTGTTCTTTTATGCACCTTTCCCAGTGTGTCTTTGATGTACAGTGATGGTTTTTTTTCTTTCCTTTTGATGTGTGCTTGGGAAGTTGCTGCCGTGTCCCCCAGGCTCTCTGTTCTTTACCAGCACCGATCCCATTGCTCTGGTAGTCAGCCCCAGACAGCAGGGCATTGGCAGCCCTGATCTGAGCCAGGCTGCCTGCCACTGAGGGACTGTGGAGCTTCTGATGGTTTCTGCTCCTCTGTCTGGGGCCACCAGGCTTTCTTGTGCTGTCTCAATGGCATGGTCCTGCAAAACTGCCCATCTTTTGGAGAACAATCTGTGTATCTTTGGAAAACACCCGTGGCCTTCAGTACTAAGCTGTCATGCGATTCTTTTTGCTTCCTCTTCTTACTGTCCTTTGTCCTATGAATTTGGTTTCCAGAAGATTCTTTCCAGAGTCACATAGGACCTATGGGGGTCTGGCCAGCTGTATAATTGCCATGGAACTTTCCCCAAATGTCAATAAAAAGCAACAAAATTTTCTTATAGAAATTTATCATCCATAGGTAAAATTTTATACATAGTAAGCAAGGCAAATCCAAACACCTAAAATCTGAAGTGCTCCAAAATCCAGAACATTTTCAACAGTGACATTATTATAAGTGGAAAATTCCATGCCACGAAGTTTCATGATTTTTTTTGTTTTGTTTTGGGTTTTTTTTTTTGGTCTTTTTGAGACGGGGTCTCCCTGTAGCACCAATTAGCCTAGTACTTGCACCATATCACACAGATACATCTGGCTCATCTGGCTTTGCCTCTGAGTGCTGGGATTAAAGGCATGCACTGCCAGTCCCAGCTAGGTTTTGTGATGTATATAATTACTGTCAAGTTATGTGTATGCATAAGTAGCATCAGTGAGTTTTGGTTTTGGGTTTCCACTTCCAAAGTAGCTTGTTATATATGTACAGATATTCCCAAATCCCCACTGGAGTTTGAAATCTATAACTCTTCCAGTCCAAGGCATTGTAGCTGAGGGATGCTCAGCCTGTAGTAATTTCCCCTGGTGTGCCTTGTGTGTTGCTGAGCGTCTGTAGAGAGTTGCCATTGACCGGGGACTGATTTCACAGCTCTGCACAGAATCCAGGTTCTTGAAGGTGTCTGGGTTGTGTTCTCTCCAGGATCCATTCTCTTTATTTGGCCTGGCACAGCATGAAAGAGGACTCACTTATTCTCCTGGACACTTTCTGGAGAGTGCTTTGGAACTCATGGTCAGAATTACACCCTTATGCTTGGATTAAAGAGAGCAAGAGCTGCAGGCGAACACAGCCACATAGGCCTTGACTTTGGACAGGGCCGGTTAGCAGTGTCCCCTGCTCTATGGAATCCTCAGCCACAGAGAGTCTTCTGTGATCATACTTCATCAGCATCTCCTGGCTGTCTCACTCTGAGCACCCGGTGTGCTGCCCTCCCACCTGGTGTGGTGTGGAGGGTGGCACTTGGCTTGGCCTTGTTGTGGTCAGTCCTTCATGTGAAGGACTCTGTGTCTCTGGGCCAGATGGGAATGGGAAAAGGGATGGGTCTCCCTGAGCCCTTCTCACCTGTCCACCAGCTGGGAGGACTAGTGTGTGGTTGTCCCTCCACCCCCACCCCATGTAGCCCAGCAGCTCTTTGGCTTTGCCAGGGACTGGAGCCTGTAAATAACAGACTCCCCCCAACCCCTGCGAATTCTAAAGACTAGAATTTGATTGTGAAGTGTTAGCAGAATTGGTTTCTTTGAGGCCTCTCTCCACATGTCTGCACATGTTTTTCCTTGTGTGTGTGCCGGTTTCCCAGTCTTTTCTTTTGTATAGACATACATGTATGTGCATAGGCATGTTGTGTGCATGCACGAGTGTGTGAAGGCAAGAGATCAACATCAAGTGTCTTCTTCAGTTGCTTTCTGCTGTATTTATTTAATGTGTGTTTGGCGGGGGGTGTGAGCACAACACTATGGGATGTGTATGGAAATCAAGGACAACTTGTGGAAGCCAGTTCTCTCCTTCCACCAGATGGGTTTGAGGATGGAACTAAGTACCTTTAATGCTGAACCTTCTGACCATTTAATTAATTTAATTAATTAATTAAGTTAGTTAGAGGTGCTGAGAGTTGAACCCAGGGCCTCATGCATTTAAGGCAAGTGCTCTTCCATTAAGAGGTAGTAGCCCCAACCACCTTACTTTTTTGATACAGGGTTTCTCACTGAACTTAGGCTAGGGCAGTGACTTGGACCCTAAAACAAACCTTAGGGATCTTCGTGTCTTTACCTCCCAAACTTTAGGATTGTTGGTGTGCTGTTGTGCCTGACCTTTTACATGGGTGCTGGGAATTCAAATTCAGATCCTTGTGCTTGCGTGGCAAGAAATTTACCTATTGAACCATCTTCCCAGTCCTCCTGTCTCACACTCCCCACCTCTCACCCCACCCCACCAGCACTACCAGGGATTAAACCTAGGACCTAAGCTTGCTGATCAAGCATCCTAACTGTTCAGTTTCCTCTTTATGTGAGCTAACTAGAGATATTGGGTTAGGTCCCATCCTCCTCACTTCATTTATACTTAATTAGCTTATATTTGTAAAGATCCTATATCTAAATACAATCATGTCTCAGTGGAGAGATGGCTTAGTCGATAAAGTGCCTGTAGTGCCAGCACGAAGACTCAGTTTGGATCTTCAGTGCCCATGTAAAAGCTCGATCCAAATCCTGGAGTGTGCAATTCTAGAACTGGGGAGCAGAGACAGGAGGATCCCTGAAGCTCAGTGTCCAGCCAGCCTAGCCAACTCAGGTCCAATGACAGACACTGTGTCAAAAAATAAACTGGAAAACAATCGAGAAAGACACCTGATGTTGGCCTCTGGCCTCCACATATATAGACACACACACACACACACACACACACACACACACACACACACACAGAGTACACCTACCACATATGCTGCAAAATAAAAAATGAAAAAAATTCCACTCGTGTTGTAAGGTGCTTGGGGGTGGAGGACACGGCTCAGTTCACAACACACTCTCTTATTCATGTCGAAAGCTCTCTGTGCTCAGCATGTTGTGTCTCTGTATAATTCTGTATAGCTGAGGAACTTTCCATGGATTCAAGATTATATAGGCTTGTCATATATTGGGGGACATCCAAGAATCTTTTCCTATAAGAGTTACAGTTGGTTTTGGTGTTCTCATTTTTTTAAAATTTTTTTATTTATTCTTGTATGTGTATGAATGTACTGTCTGCATGTAGGTTTGTGCACCCGTGTTGTGCAATGCCACGGAGATCAGAAGAGGGTGTCGGATTCCCCTGGAACTGGAGTTAAAGACGGTTCTCAGTTGCCATGTGAGTGCTGGGAATCAAACCCGGGTCCTCTGCAAGAGCAGTCAGTGCTCTTAACCGCTAGGCCATCCCTCTAGCCCAGTATTCTCATTTTTTATCTCCTGTTTTTAAACCTTAAAAATATACTACTTATTATATGGTCTGCTTTGCTGACTTTATTTTGGGTATGTGTTTCTTTGGGTAATTGGGAAGGTTTATAATCTGATTTTTAGTTTAGTCGCTATCTTTATAATGACTATATAATTTTACATTATCTTATGTCTTCAATCTTAGGAGCTGCTATCTCATTGCTATGAGAAGCGCCAAAAAGAAATTTACTCTTGAAAACATGTTTTTTGTTATTTCTATTTATGTGCATGAGTGCATACGGGTGCACAAGTGCTACCGCACATGTGTTAGAGGTCAGAGGACAACGCTCCTTCTAGTGTGTGCGTCATCGGCCTTGGTGGCAAGGTCCTTTGCCTACTGAGCCATCTCCTTGGCCCAGGAGTGCGAATCTGAACAACATTAGTTATATTTTATTCTGGCTTCTTCACAGCTGTGCACTGTAAAGTATCTATTATATATAGTTTGAAGATGAGGGATCCAGGGCCCTGAGGTGATGTTGGGAATTTTCCCACTGCCCCTTGGGTTAATGTTTGGCTAAACTGGAATTTGGGCTGGAAGCTGTTTGGCCTGATGGGTGTGTGTAGAATTCTGATCCTCTCCCAATTTGGCTGGATGAATAAACTCAGGTAACCACCGCCACTTCCCTTTGCTTCAGTTTTGGTTTTGGAAAGGACTTTTTGCAAGAAGTAATTCAGACCTTCATGTCAAGGAATCTGGACCCACTGTGGAGTCGGGGGCTCCCTGGGTGCTCATTCAAACAGTGGCTCTAATGTTCCTCCCTCTCATACCCCATTTGGCGGGAAATCCCACTAGGAAGTGAGCCAGGACTCCGAGTCTCCCTGGGACTCCAGAAGCAGACGCTCCGTGATTGTCAGTGGAGAGCAGATGGGTACAAGCCGCATGAGGTCACTCAGCAGCCCTCTTATGGGTGCTGTAGCGGCACAATGAGATGGTGACAAGTTTGAGCCTTTCATCACACGCGTGTGCAGGCCTGTGCTGGAAGCTTAGGGGACAAAGCGGCCGACTGTGTCACTACTTCTTTCTCCATGACACAGCCTTTAGCTTCTCTATTGGCACTCCCATTCAATGGCCACCTGTCCTCTGGGCAACTGTTGGTAAGGATGTCGTAGTGCCTATGTCAGAGAAACAGAGTGAATGGAAGGCATGTGTGGGCAGATGTAGATATGGTCATATACACCTGCATGTCTACATATAGACACACATACGCACCTAGACGCATCAACACACATAGACACACATATACAAACCTGTACTCTTCTTTAAAATAAGGTCTCTTCATCTAGCCCTGGCTGGCCTAAAACCAGCTACATATATACATAGACCAGGCTGTCTCCTGAGACCTGCCTGTCTCCTGAGCACTGTGATTAAAGGCATGTGCCACCAAACCTGGCAATACACATACATTAAGAAAAAAAATTGATGTATTTTTAAAAAATTATGTGCATGAGTGTTTTGCCTGCACATATCTAAGTACACTGCTGTGTACATTGCTCACGGAAGCCAGAAAAAAGGCATCAGATACCCTGGAACTGGAGTTACAGACTGTTGTTAGCAGCCATGTGGGTGCTAGGAACTGAACCTGAGTCCTCTGCAAGAGTAGCCCATGCTCTTAATTGCTGAGCCACCTCTCTGGTCTCCACCCTTGAAAAATTTTTTGATAGATACTCATACAGTTTTAGAGAGTCTTTTCAGGCCATGACTATCCAAAGAATCCTAAGGGGTATGAACATGGCTGGAGGCAACACAATACCCAACCTCAAATTATACTACAGAGCTAGTGATAAAGAGACAACTTGTTACTGTCCATACTGGTGGATGAAGGGAGCAGAATAGAGGGCCCGTAAATAAACCAGAAAAATTATTCACACTTAATAAACCAGTAGGGGTTCTGGAGAGGTTAAAAACACTGGCTGCTATTGCAGAGGACCTGGGTTCAATTCCTAATACCCACATGTCAACTAACAACAGTCTTTAACTCCAGTTCCAGGGGATCCAATGTCCTCTCTGGCCTCTGTAGGCATTGTATGACATGGGTGTACTTATACATATATGCATGCAAGTATTTATGTACATATATAAAGTAAAAATAATGAAATGAACCAGTAAGGACTGAGTTAATGCCATGTATGACTGGCTGAGCAGGCTGTCAGACTCCATGTCTGATGACCAACTTTGAAGCTAGAAAATCATCTACTTCCCTTTCTTCCATCAAATCTCCTCTGATCTTTCCAATGATCTCCCCACCCGGAACAGACCAGAAGGAATTCTGGGGACTGAAAATCATCTGGTCAAGTGGAGAAGTGGGTAAGTATATCACTTGAAGATGGGTGAGCCAGTGGGAAGACAGTAGTTTGGGTGGTCAGAACCATCAAATGTCAGCGCTGCCTGCCTTGCCATGTGACAATCAGAAAGTTTTCTGTGCCTCTCCTATTAATTAGTAAACATTAACACTCATAACCTCTTTATAGAGACTTATTAATTAGGATCATCAGGTAGAATTAATGCCAGCTGCCTTCCTTTGCTCCTGGACCTGGGGAGAGAAATCCTTGCCCTCTTAATGGTTCCTGATGCTAACCAGGAATGTGGTGTCCAAGAGTAATTAAATCTGACTCTGTTGCAGACACGTGGTTTCCTCTGTAGGAACACATGTATTCCTCGGGTTGGGTTTATTCCTAGCATGTTGATATTTCTTCTTGTTATTGAGAATGAAATTTAATTAAGTTTTAAATTGGTTATTGGTGATACGAGACTTTAGAAGGATGCTTGTAAACAGTGATGATATGCAGCTCTAGAAGGATGCTGTAAACAGTGATTGTATTAGTCACTTTTCTGTTGCTGTGATAAAGCACCATGACCAAGGAACTTATAAAAGGAAGAGTTTATTTGAGCTTACGATTGGCGGTTCCAGGGAATTAGAGTCCATTGTGGTGGGAGGCGTGGCGGCTGGAGAGGCATGGTGGCTGGAGCAGCAAGCCGAGGGTCACATCTCGCAATGAGCACAGGAAGCAAAGAGGAAGCAACTGTAGAGCACGAGGCTTGTTAAGCTCACTAAGCCTGCCCCCAGTGACACACTTCCTGCAGCATGGCCACACACACCAAGACCTCCAAAAACAGCGCCACCGACTGGAGACACACGTCTGAATACCTAGAGCCTATGGGGGACACACATTCAAACCACCACAATGATGATACGTGGCTCTAGAAGGATGCTGTAAATAGTGATGATACACGGCTCTAGAAGGATGCTGTAAACAGTGAGGATACTTGGCTCTAGAAGGATGCTGTAATCAGTGATGATACATGGCTGTAGAAGGATGCTGTAAATAGCGATGATACATGGCTCTAGAAGGATGCTGTAAACAGTGAGGATACTTGGCTCTAGAAGGATGCTGTAATCAGTGATGATACATGGCTGTAGAAGGATGCTGTAAATAGCGATGATACATGGCTCTAGAAGGATGCTGTAAACAGTGAGGATACTTGGATCTAGAAGGATGCTGTAATCAGTGATGATACATGGCTGTAGAAGGATGCTGTAAATAGCGATGATACATGGCTCTAGAAGGATGCTGTAAACAGTGAGGATACTTGGCTCTAGAAGGATGCTGTAATCAGTGATGATACATGGCTGTAGAAGGATGCTGTAAATAGCGATGATACATGGCTCTAGAAGGATGCTGTAAACAGTGAGGATACTTGGATCTAGAAGGATGCTGTAATCAGTGATGATACATGGCTGTAGAAGGATGCTGTAAATAGCAATGATACATGGCTCTAGAAGGATGCTGTAAACAGTGAGGATACTTGGCTCTAGAAGGATGCTGTAATCAGTGATGATACATGGCTGTAGAAGGATGCTGTAAATAGCGATGATACATGGCTCTAGAAGGATGCTGTAAACAGTGAGGATACTTGGCTCTAGAAGGATGCTGTAATCAGTGATGATACATGGCTGTAGAAGGATGCTGTAAATAGCGATGATACATGGCTCTAGAAGGATGCTGTAAACAGTGAGGATACTTGGCTCTAGAAGGATGCTGTAATCAGTGATGATACATGGCTGTAGAAGGATGCTGTAAATAGCGATGATACATGGCTCTAGAAGGATGCTGTAAACAGTGAGGATACTTGGCTCTAGAAGGATGCTGTAATCAGTGATGATACATGGCTGTAGAAGGATGCTGTAAATAGCGATGATACATGGCTCTAGAAGGATGCTGTAAACAGTGAGGATACTTGGATCTAGAAGGATGCTGTAATCAGTGATGATACATGGCTGTAGAAGGATGCTGTAAATAGCAATGATACATGGCTCTAGAAGGATGCTGTAAACAGTGAGGATACTTGGCTCTAGAAGGATGCTGTAATCAGTGATGATACATGGCTGTAGAAGGATGCTGTAAATAGCGATGATACATGGCTCTAGAAGGATGCTGTAAACAGTGAGGATACTTGGCTCTAGAAGGATGCTGTAATCAGTGATGATACATGGCTGTAGAAGGATGCTGTAAATAGCGATGATACATGGCTCTAGAAGGATGCTGTAAACAGTGAGGATACTTGGCTCTAGAAGGATGCTGTAATCAGTGATGATACATGGCTGTAGAAGGATGCTGTAAATAGCGATGATACATGGCTCTAGAAGGATGCTGTAAACAGTGAGGATACTTGGATCTAGAAGGATGCTGTAATCAGTGATGATACATGGCTGTAGAAGGATGCTGTAAATAGCAATGATACATGGCTCTAGAAGGATGCTGTAAACAGTGAGGATACTTGGCTCTAGAAGGATGCTGTAATCAGTGATGATACATGGCTGTAGAAGGATGCTGTAAATAGCGATGATACATGGCTCTAGAAGGATGCTGTAAACAGTGAGGATACTTGGCTCTAGAAGGATGCTGTAATCAGTGATGATACATGGCTGTAGAAGGATGCTGTAAATAGCGATGATACATGGCTCTAGAAGGATGCTGTAAACAGTGAGGATACTTGGCTCTAGAAGGATGCTGTAATCAGTGATGATACATGGCTGTAGAAGGATGCTGTAAATAGCGATGATACATGGCTCTAGAAGGATGCTGTAAACAGTGAGGATACTTGGATCTAGAAGGATGCTGTAATCAGTGATGATACATGGCTGTAGAAGGATGCTGTAAATAGCAATGATACACGGCTCTAGAAGGATGCTGTAAACAGTGAGGATACTTGGCTCTAGAAGGATGCTGTAATCAGTGATGATACATGGCTGTAGAAGGATGCTGTAAATAGCGATGATACATGGCTCTAGAAGGATGCTGTAAACAGTGAGGATACTTGGATCTAGAAGGATGCTGTAATCAGTGATGATACATGGCTGTAGAAGGATGCTGTAAATAGCGATGATACATGGCTCTAGAAGGATGCTGTAAACAGTGAGGATACTCGGCTCTAGAAGGATGCTACAGTCCTTTCCTGGTCTTCAGTGGGAATTCCTCAGGAATCACTTCTGAGCATTGAAGCCAGCTGTTGGTTTTAGATTAGCATTTATATTTTCTATTTAGCATTTTAATATCTTTTTTATGTCTATTTTTCAGTGTCTTCAATGGAGGATATGAGATTAGCCCAGGCTAATACCACAAGGAGGTGTTTTTAAAGCCTTGGATAGATATGGAATTTTATCAGATGGTGTTTGTCAACAGCTTACAAGATGATCATTTATTTTCTCGTTTCTGAGATATTAATAGGATTAACAATAGTAATAGGTGTTCCAGTAGGGTAGAATGCTGACGTCAGAGGCATCTGGATGGAATGCATGTGGAACAGAGTGTCTGGAAACCTGGATTCTAGGTCTGGTTTGGTTCTTAGTTACATATTTGACCTTGGACAACCCAGTGGCTTTCACGAATGCTCCCAGTCATGTTTCCTTACCTGTACAGTGGGGATGGCCTTGGGTGCCCTCCCTTCCTAAATGAGCAGCATGAAGATGAATCAGAAGGTCTAGTGTATTTAGTGCATTCAATTAAATGGCTTCACATCTATAAAAATAAACCATGAACAAATATATAAAATCAGTATCATGACATCATTCCCAGGCAAGAATTCTTTTTTCTTTTCTTTCTTTTTAAAAATACTTTATGTATGTATGTATGTATGTATGTATGTATGTATGTATGAGTTGTACTGCCTGCATGGGTATAAGTGCACCTATGTCATTCATTGTCCATGGAGGTCAGAGAGGGCTTCAGATTCCCCTGGAACTGGAGTTACAGACAGTTGTTAGCTGCTGTGTGGGTGCTGGGTGCTGGGTGCTGGGAATCAAACCCAGGTCCTCAAGAGCAGCCAGTGCTCATAACTGCTGAGCTCTCTCTCTTCTCCAGTCCCCCTCTTTTTTTTTTTCTTTTTCTTTTTTGAGACAGGTTCTCTCTGTAGCTCTGGCTGGCCTAGAATGCTATAGGTAGACCAGGCTGGCCCTGAACTCATAGAGATCTGTTTGCCTCTGCCTCCTGAGTACTTGGAATTAAAAACATGTGCTACCATGCCCTGCCCAACCAAGAATTCTTTATCATTCATCTACTCATCTAATAAGTACTTATTTTGGATCTGTAATATCTTAGGAATTGTTCTAGACACTGCTCTACAAGATTGCATTTACCAAGTAGACTAGTGCTCTGCACAGTGGAGTGTACAGGCCAATAAATAAACACTTCCATGTGTATGTGTCAGTGCTCTGAAAATAGATAAAGGGGTCAAGTTAGAGAGGGCAACCTGTTGAGCCAGGCATGGTGGCCTGTAATCCCAGCACTTGGGAGGCAGAGGCAGGTGGATCTCTGTGAGTTCAAGGCCAGCCTGTTCTATATACTGAGTTCAGGACAGCTACAGGGAGACTGTCTCAAAAAGACCAAAAAAAAAAAATTGTCTTGCTGGATTGAGAGGCAAAGAGCTCCCCACCACCTGCTACCTCCAAGCTGGAGACTGTTACTCCAGCATACATCAAAGGCCTCTAAACTAAGAGGTATCTGACACTGAGATAAAGGCCAAATCAGTCTGAAATAAAAGTAAAGGCAGGCAGGCATTTGTTCAGGGAAATATGCTCCGGGCCAATCCATGGACTTTTCAGGTGACGGACCAGGAGAAATTGCGTGTCAGGGAGGCAGGGAGGGCCTTTTATAGGAGATGGTGACATGTTGGAATCNAGGGCAACCTGTTGTTCAAGGGGCTGACATTAAAGTGCTTGACCAGAAAAGACCTCTCGAGGGTGACATTTAAACAGAGAGATTAATGACACGAGGGAATGAGCTTTATGGAAATCTGGGAGAAGAATGTTGTAGGCAAAGGGAAATTAAGGCCAAAAGGCCTGAGACAGGGATGCCTAGAAAGCTTGTGTTGGTTGAGCAGGTAGGAAAAGGAAAGAATTAAGCTCAGGGAGTTGCAGGAGGGTCAGCTCTTTCTAGGGAGGGCTCTTTTTTTTCTATATAAAGGAAAGCTATTGGAGGGTTGTGAGTGGTGGGTGGGACAAGTAGGTTTTCTGTCTTAAACGATCACACTGGCTGCTGAGTAGAGATGGATTAGAGCTAGTTTTGAGTGGAGACAGGCAAATGGGGGGATGACAGCACAGTCTAGAAGGCAGCAGGGGGTGTGGTGAGGGTGGATGACCGCACAGTCTAGAAGGCAGCAGGGGGCGTGGTGAGGGTGGATTTGGAGCCTGTGTTGCAGGCAGTGTTGATAGGATTTCCTGACAATGTGGAGATGGCTGTTTGACTTTTCCTGTGAGATGAAAACATGTCTACTGCTCTACTTTCCACAGTCCAGGGAATCTGGCCTGCATTTTCCACAGCATTATTGTGCTGTGTCAGGGAAATCCGAGGATGCCCAGCAACTCTCCCAAGCTCCAGCTGGACTGCAGGGATAAAAATGACCACGAGGTTCTCTGTGCTGAGGCCAGGCACTCTCAGTGTGATCTCCGCCTGCCTGGCCTCCCCGGGTCATGGGAGAGTCAGGCAGGTGGGAAATAAGCGAGTTGGTGTTTGTCACAGGACACTCGCCATCAACATTTTGGTTAATTGATAAAAGCCAAAGACAGCATTGCAGCATTCCTCGGGCGTCGTCCTCCTCAGACAGCGCTTTGCCGTGCTGGGCTGATCCTGCCCTGGGCTTCAGCAGCCAACTTGCTGGTTTATGTCTGGCTCTTCCTCTGAACTGAGATGTCTCATTGGCCCCTCATTGGTCCCCAATAGTACAGCTAACAGTGTGTCCCTCACTGTTTTCTGCTAGCCTGATTCCCTCTTAGATCTTCTGGAGAGTGTCCCCCCCACCCCCTTCCTTTTTCTCTTCCTCTTTCTCCTCTGTTTTTATTTATTTATTTATTTATTTATTTATTTATTTATTTATTTATTTATTTTTGTCTTTTAAAGACAGGGTCTCCCTGTAGCCCCAGCTGTCCTGGAACTCACTATGTAGACAAGGCTGGGGCTTGAACTCACAGAGATCCACCTGTCTTTGCCTCCCCAGTGCTGGGATTAAAGGCATGTGCCATCATGCCCAGCTCCTTCCTCTGTTTTTTTTAATTTATTTTATTTTGTACATATGAGTGTTTTGCTTGAATGTATGTAAGTGTACTTGTGTTTGCAGTGACTAGAGGACAGAAGCTGTCATTGGATCCCCTGGAACTGGAGTTGCAGACAATCATCAGTTACCTTAAGGGTGCTGGCATGTGACCCCAGGTCTTCTGCAAGAGGAGTCATTGTTCTTAACCACTGAGCCATCTCTCCAGTCCCTTTCCTCTTTTTCTTTTCTTTTCTTTTTTTTATATTTTATTTACTTTTTTTTTTTTTTATGTGTATGAATGTACTGTTTCCATGCAGGTCTGTGCAATGCCGAGGAGGTTAGAAGAAGCTCTCGGATTCCCCTGGAACTGGAGTCAGACGGTTCTTAGCCGCCATGTGGGTGCTAGGGATCGAACCCGGGTCCTCTGCAAGAGCAGTCAGCACTCTTAACCGCTAGGCCATCTCTCCAGCCCCTCTTTTTTCTTTTTGAGACAGGACCTCACTATTGAGTTCATGCTGGCCTAGAACTCACTGTGTATCCCAGGTTGCTTCCACCTCCAGAGTACTTGGCTGAGCCTCCACACCTGGCACTTCTGCTGGGAATTTCTTCCTTTCTTAGTGTTTAGGTGTCCGTGAATGAAAATTAGAAATGCCTCTCCTCTCCCTTGGCTGGTGGGTACCACCTATTGCTCTCAGTTCTGAGGCTGGGATATCCTGTGAACTCACTGAGCATGAAGCTTGGGGTACCCAAGCTGTAGGTTAAGCAAGAAAAAGCTTGAGTGTCTGCCTGACTATTCCCACTGAAAGGCACATAGTGAAGATAATGTTAAAAGGAGAGATCAGAAGCCGGGCGTGGTGGCGCACACCTTTAATCCTAGCACTTGGGAGGCAGAGGCAGGTGGATCTCTGAGTTCAAGGCCAGCCTGGTCTACAGAGTGAGTTCCAGGACAGCTGGGGACTTTGTCACAAAAAAAAAAAAAAAAAAGAGAGATCAGAAGCTTAAACAAGTGCAGCCCAGCAGAGCACATCAGGGCAGACGTAGTATAGCATGGCCGTCATTAGGGAACGCGTCCAGCTGGTGACGAATCAACACAGTAACCGGCAGAGGGGTAGACGGCACTGCTGCTACTGGGAGTGCAGACTCAGGAAGAAAGGGATGGTGCCTGTGGAGAAGAAGGGAAACCTGGCAAACTGTGCTTAGGGCTGTAAAGCAGCACAGCATCAGAAAAAGCAGTAAACCACTGGGTATGTATCAAAAGGAAATGGAATCACTGTGTTGAAGAGACATCTCTACTCTTATGTTTACCAAAGCATGAGTCACAATAACCAACATATGGAATCAACCTCGGTGCCCAATGATGGCTGGATAAAGAAAAGATGGTAGATAGATGTATGTAATGGAATAGTATTCATTCTTAAAGGAGAAAATGCTGTTGTTTACAACAACCCAGGTAGACCTTATGCCAGGTAACGTAAGGTAGGCACAAGAAGACAAATCCCATATGATCTCAGTTAAACATGGAATCTAAAAATGGTGACTTATAGAAGCAGAGAGAAGATTGTTTACCTGGAACAGGGCGATTGGTTTGAGTAGAGTTGAGCAGATATTGATCAAAGGATACAAAATTTTGACTAACATGAGGAGTAAATTCAGGGGGGTTGTTGAATAACATAGTGCCTTAGGTGACAGCAATCCATAGTATTTAGGAAATAATCAAAAGGAGATTTTCTGTTCTTCCCAGAAATAATAAAACATTCAAGGCAATATATACATCAGTTTCCTCCATGGAGACATTCTACAATGTGTACAAAATTCCAAGATAAATATGTACAACTTTAATTTTCAAATATAAAATTTCAGGAGTTAGGGGCCAAAAGGACTTTTCTTGAAGGGAAATGTATGTGTATGAGAGTCTGTTTGTGTTTTGGACAGGGCCATGGGGGCTTGAGAGGTACTTTAAGGTCTTCTGAGATCTGAGAAAAGTTGTTTTGGACCATGGCAGCCGTTAAATCCATGAGTTAGATGGGAAGAGAAGGATCTGATTTTATGTTTTGTTAGATGTAAAGAATGAAACCTCCACACAGTTTTAAAGAGATTTTAGTTAAAGATGAAATTGCATTTAAAAACTCAGAGCTGGGTGTGGTGGGTGGTGCATACACCTGTGATCCCAGGATTTGGTGGGGAGGGCCAAGGCAGAAGGACTGAGTTCTGGGCTAGCCTGGGGTCCAGAGTGAGACTGTCTCAAGAAACCCAAACCAAAATGACATGAAACAACAAAATTTGGATGCCTGAGTATGAATTTCTTGCATTGTAACATCATATAAAGGCAGAGGTGTGGCACAGAGGGTGGAGTCAAAGGTCAGGAATTCTGAATCAGGTGTAAAAGGACCTGGTTTTCAGAGGGAAGAAAGCAGGGGCTGTTGCATCTGAGCAAAGACCTAGGGAAAGCTGACAAAGCTGTATAGTTGTAGTGGTTTGAAGGAGAAATGGCCCCCGTAGGTTCTCAAGTACTTGAACACATGGGTCCCCAGTTGGTGGCGTTGTTTAGGATAGTCACGGAATCCCTAGGAGTTGTGGCCTGGCTGGAAGAAGCACATGACTCGGGGTGGGGTTTGAGTGTTCCTGGCCTGCTCTCGCTTCCAGCCTCTCTAGAACTGAAAGCCCGATAAGCTCTTTTTCTATAAGTTGCCTTCGTCATGGTGTTTTATCACAGCAGCAGAAAAGTGACTAATTGTGCTAGATACTTCCAAAGTGCGAGAGTCAAGAAAGTAAGAGGTATGAGCGGTGAATAGCTATGACAAAATGCCCGTGTGTTTTGGGTTTGCAGCACAGGCCTGTAGTTCCAGAAGCTGGGAGCAGAGGCAGGAGGAGCATGGATTTGAGACCAACATGGGCTACGTAATAGTAAGGAAAACAAAATTCAGGAAAAACACCTTAGGAGGTGAAATGTTTATCTTGACTCATAGTTTCTGAAGTTTCAGACCACAGTCCTAGGTCTCATTGTTCTTGGGCCCAGAGTGGAGCAGAGCATCATGGCCAGAAGGGTCTGTTAGAACCAAGCTGTTCACCTCGTGTGGCCAGTCAGAAAGGGGAGTGGAGAAGGGCGGGGCTGGAGGGGCAGGCACTCTCTTCAAGGGCACCCTGCTGCCTACTTCCTTCACTTAGGCCTCACCTCATTTTCTCTTCCTGCAAATAATGCCATCACACTGAGTCGCTGGATCAACCCACTGGTTCTGTCGGGCCTTCCCCTGAACGCTGGGGATCAAAACCTTCAACACATGAATTTGGGGGAGACATTTCACATTCAAACTATAACAGATACCTTTTAATTTTGACAATAGCTTTATTGAGGTCTAATTCACATACCAGACAGTTCATTCATTTGGAGTGTATAATTTGGTGGTTCGTAGTACATTGACGGAGTTGTGCAACCATGATCAGTTTTTGAACATTTTATTTTTCCAATAAGAAACTTTGAGAGGCTGCAGAGATGGCTCAGAGCCTAAGGGCACTTGCTGCTGGTCTTCCAGAGAACCTGAGTTTGGTTCCTAGCACCATGCAGGATGGCTCTCAACAGCTTGTAACTGCAAGGCCAGGAATCTGACGCCCTCTTCTGGCCTCTTTGGGTACCTGTACAGATGTGGCACACATATACATATACACATAAATAAAAATAAAAGTAAGGAACTGCTCCTTTGCAGTTGCTTCCATGTCTCCAACCAGCCCGTGCTCAGTGATCACTACGTTCCAGTCTCTCTCTTTCCCTATTTTTTCTATTCTAAGCATCACATGTAAGTGGGATGATACAATACATGGCTTTGAGGACTTTTTTTCACTTAGGATGTTTTTGAGGCTTGTCTGTGCTACCAACCAGGACTTCATTTCTTTGACTTCTGCATGATATTTCAATGGGATGGCTGCACTGCATTTTGTTTATTCCTTCCATCAGTTGGTGAATATTTGGACCAGTTCTACTTTTTGGCTTTTTGGAATAAGAGAGCTGTGTACATTCGTGTTCATGTTTTTGTGGGCATATGCTTTCAGTTCTCTCAGATGAATACCTGGGAGTGGAACTGCTGGGTCATATGGTAACAATGCTTAACCTTTTGAGGACCTTCCAGGCTATTTCCAAGGCTGCTAAATCGTTTTATATTCCCAGCAGGAGTTGATGAGAGTTCCACCTTCTCTGCATGCTTGCCAACATTTGTTATTATCTGTGTGTCTTTATTATTGCTGTTGCTAGTGGGCGTGGAGTGGTATCTGTTGTGGCTTTGCATTCCCCTGAGGACTAAAGATGATGGGCACCTTTTTGTGGGCTTGTTGACCACTCACATATCTTCTTTAGAGAGAGGCTTATTCAGAGCTTTTGTCAATTTAAAAGATTGGGTTAAATGTCTTTATTACTGAGTTGTGGGTTTTTTTTTTTTTTTTTTTTTTTTTTTTTTTTTTTTTTTTTTTTTTTCGAGACAGGGTCTCCCTGTAGCCCCAGCTGTCCTGGAACTCACTCTGTAGACCAGGCTGGCCTTGAACTCACAGAGATCCACCTGCCTCTGCCTCCCAAGTGCTAGGATTAAAGGCGTGTGCCACCACACCCGGCTTGAGTTGTGGTTTTTATACATTGCAGACAGAAGTCTTGTCAGCTATACCATTTGTGAAAAATTTTCTCTTCTTCTTTGCCCTTTAGAGCATAAGAGTTATTTCTGATGAAAGCCAATCAACTTTTTGCTATTTTTGCTTTTGTTATCTTTATAAACTATTCCCTAATAGTGGCTATGAAGATTTACACCTATGTTTTCTTATAAGAATTTAAAGATTTTTTTTTTAATTTTTTTTAAATTAATTTTATTTATTTCTGTATGTGTACGAATGTACTGTCTGCATGCAAGTCTGTGCACCCATGTCGTGCAATGCCGCGGAGGTCAGAAGAGGGCGTCGGATTCCCCTGGAGCTGGAGTTCTCCTGGAATTGGAGTTTCAGACGGTTCTCGGCCGCCATGTGGGTGCTGGGGATCGAACCGGGGTCCTCTGCAAGAGCAGTCGGCGCTCTTAACCATTAGGCCATCTCTCCAGCCCTAAAGATTTTTTAATTTATTTGTGTGTGTGTGCGCACGCGTGCATGTGCGTGCACACACACGCATGCTTGCCGGTGTGCGCACGCATATGCACATGCAGTTAACTACAGAGGCCATAAGAGGGCATCAGACCCTCTGGACCTGGAGTTATATAGGCCATTGGGAACCACCCAAAGTGGGGTCATTTGGAACAGCAACAAGTACAGTATGCTGAGCTATCTCTCCATTTTCCTTCTAAGAGTTTTATAGTTTTAGCTCTGCCATGTACTACTTTGAGCCTAATGGCGTGAGCAAGGCATCTGGCTCCATTGCTTTCTATGCAGATACCTATTGTCCCAGCATCCTTTTTTGGAAAGACTGTCCTTTCCCTATTGAATGGCTTTGGCATTTTGGTCAACACTTCCTATGCTTGTGTCATTTATTTAAGTCAAAGGATGATGTATGAATCTGCTGATCCACAGGGGAAATCAATCAAGCATCATTTAGGTTTATAAGATCATTCTGCTTAGAATTTTAAAAAATCGTTCACATTTTTTATTAAGCATGCAGACAGGCAGTAAGTGCTGTAAATTAAATATAAGCGAGGAGACACTGTGTTTTATTTTCTGGCCCAAGAAAGGGAAGGGGAGGCCTTTGGCTTCAGCTTTTTCTGGAATTTCATGAGCCATGGCTTGAAAATCAAAGCCAGGAACATCAAGTGTGGGTGCTCTGGCCCTGTGAGGAACTGTTGTGTGTCCTGCCACCCCATTCCTGTCTGTTCCTTCCCATGACTCCTCAGATCTTCTCTGCAGCAGGAGGTCCGCCCAGGAACAGCCCAGCAGAGCAAGCAGTCACCTCTGAGCTCTGGGCAAGTTTTTTCTTGGCCTTAATTTATGAAGGGATTAGGGAATTGTTTCCTCCACCGCAGAATGGAATCCCGAGTGCCTTGGCCTCCACCTCCCACGCGTGGGTTGGGCAGTGGAGCCTCTCCGGAACTGCTGGCTCCGTTACTGGTGTGGACCATGAGGCCTCTTGTATGACTAGGCTCAGTCAAAGGTAGGGTCAAGGACCTGGCTTCCAGACCTGGCCAGGCTCGGTGGATACTCCCACCAGGCCTGCTCAGAGTCCACCCAGCTGACCACCAGAGAGCAGAGGATTAGCTAAGCCCCAGATGTTTAGAAGTCTGAGTCACTGTTTGCCTGTGCTCTGCCCAGAGCTTATGCAGCCCAAGAGGTGGTCCTGAAATTTGCTCAGATCTCTGCGCAGGTTCTGGTGTGGAATCAGCATCTACAAGGAGAAGCTGAGGCTGAATGCTTTACTCAGGTGTCTCCTGGACATGTCCTCAAACCCCACTTGCAACTTGCCCAGGCTTGAGAATTCAGGGGGCCAGTGACAGTTTGATTTGCTTCTTGGAGGGGATCTAGACTTTGTGCTTTCTCATCAGCATCTTGGAATCAGGGGAGTCCACCAGACCCAGCATATCCCTGGTTCAAGTTCTTGTCTGTAGCCCAAGTACAGTTATAATGCTTTCATGGTTGCTGGGCAAGGTGTGGATGGTAACATTCTGGGGCTTAGCTGTCTATGGAATCACTCAGCCTATGGGGCCAGGCCCAAAGCACCTGTGCTGGGCCAACTTACAGACTCACCTCCTTGGCTGTGTTTAGCCTAGGGTCATACTGCAGGCTGTTCGGGAGTGAGAGAGCCACACAGTATTCTCTGATACAAGCTTGGGGGCCATTTGGGTGCTGTTGTGGTTACTGATGAGTCTTGAGTCTCCTTCCTAGGGCTCCCCAGATCACTTCCTGGTGAGAGCAAAGCTGATGCACACCATCACAGGTTGAACCTTCTTTTTATTTTTTATTTTTTTCCTCTTTTTGAGACAGGGTCTCCCTTTAGTCCCAGCTGGCCTGGAGCTCACTCTGTAGACCAGACTGGTCTTGAACTCACAGAGATCCACCTGCCTTTGCCTCCCAAGTGCTAGGATTAAAGGCAAGCGTTACCACACCCGGCTGGGTTGAATCATCTTAAGTGGGACTCACGGGGACAGATGTCAGAGGCCAGCAGCCCCTAAGACCCCAGGAACCCGGTGCTATCCAAAACAGAACAGTGCCAGTTGATTTTCAGAAACACATGGCAGACTGGCAACTTGAAATCCCCCAGTCCTGAAAACCAACAAACCAGTGTGCTGATCAAAGCGTACCAGTGAGCCTTTGAGTTTCATTCTTTGTAATGCATTGGGACTTGAGTCTTAAGCACATAAAAAACTGGTGGAGAGTCTAGTAAGAGACCTGCACTCACACCCAGGTTTCTAGACTGCCACCTGCTAATGCTGTCTCCCTTAAACTATACCATACTCTCCTGGTGAGGAAGCGGAGACTACAGAAGGTCACACAGTTCAACTAGTAGAGACAGGATTTGAACCCACAGCTTGCCATCCAACTGTTCTGCTGTTCCCGGGAACTAGAATCAGCCTGTTGTTTCTATATATTCTCTTTCTGGCACATTGGGAATGGATTTTGTTGTTTTGTTTTTGTTTTTTTGAGATAGGGTCTCCTTATAACCCCATGTGGCCTGGATCTTGTTTTGTAGATCAGGCTAGCCTTGATGTTAGAGATCTGCCTGCGTCTGCCTCCCAAGTGCTGAGATTACAGGCGTGTACCACCATGCCTGGCTGGGGTTACAGGCTTGCAAACACCACACCTGGCTATGGTTGGTTTTTCCCTTCACGGCAGTTACTTCCCTGAATTCTAGAGACTTCTCAGCTACTGGAGATCTTCAGGGTACATGTGCGTGCGTGCTTATGTGTGTGGACACAAAAGTGTGTGTGTGTGTGTGAACAGGCATACACATGTGCACCTGGCACTCGTGTGCGTGTGAGTTCTCTCTTCCTCATCTAGTCCTTCCTCTCATTTGTTATTGGAGGTATCTACCCTGACAACTCAGGGGAGTTCCAGGAGAAGGGAGCCATTTGGAACAAAGACACAGCCCTCTTCTGTCTGAGAAATGGCTCCCCGTGCCGTTTAACTCTTGTCTTTTCTTTAATCCTGGGTCACTCCCTGCTGGTCCTGAGGTGGCTGGGGAACTGCAGTAGCTGTTACTGAGCCCCTGCTATGGATGCTTGTTTGGAGGCTGCTCTGAAACAGGCTGTTAATGAGCAGCACCCTCAGCAGCACAGCCTGCCCAGCACACCCCTGTGTGATTCTCTTTGGTTCTTCATGTTGTAGATTCTACAGCAGGACTGGGCTCATGGGGATCTCGGAATGAAAGGGAAGTGTTAATAAACAAAGCAGGCTGAAGGAGCTTCTGAGAGATTTACTACCAAAAATTTCTAGATGTTTTCATAGTTCTTTAAGGCTGATCCAGAGGGAGGATACAGGACTTAGTCAAATGCCTTCAGTGGCTCCCACCCTTAGCCAGCCCCCTTGAACCCTGGCCTTATTCCCACCACCACCCTGATCTCCCTTCCCCCACTATATCATAGTTCACCCCCCGTTTTTCATCTTCCTCTGCCAGATAGGGTAGGCACCTTTTTTCTCTTTCTGTAATTATACACATAATTGTGCAGCAGGTTTTTGGGGGGTTTTTTGGTCTTTTTGAGACAGGGTCTCCCTTTAGTCTCAGCTGGCCTAGAAATCACATTATAGACCAGGCTGGCCTTAAGCTCACAGAGATCTGCCTGCCTCTGCCTCCTGAGTGCTAGGACTAAAGGTGTGCACCACCATGCCCAGCGCAGCATGTTTTTTTAAACTTAATATTATTTAAAATTTTTTTTAATTAATTAATTTTTTATGTGTATGAATGTACTATCTGCATGCAGGGTTTTTTTTTGTTGTTGTTGTTTTTTGTTTTTTGTTTTTTTGTCTTTTCGAGGCAGGGTCTCCCTATAGTCCCAGCTGTCCTGGAATTCACTCTGTAGACCAGGCTGGCCTTGAACTCACAAAGATCCGCCTGCCTCTGCCTCCGAAGTGCTAGGATTAAAGGCGTGCGCCACCACGCCCAGCTGCATGCAGGTTTGTGCACCCATGTTGCACAATGCTGCAGAGGTCAGAAGAAGATGTCGGATTCCCCTGGAACTGGAGTCAAAGACGGTTCTCAGCTGCCATGTGGGTGCTAGGGATCGAACCTAGGTCCTCTGAAAGAGCAGTCTGCACTCTTAACCACTAGGCCAGCTCTCCAGCCCCCAAACTTAATAGTCTTTAAGTGTGCCACCATGCCCAGCACAGTATGTTTTTTTAAACTTAATATTCTTTAAATATATTTCTGTCAAGTCAGGTGTGGTAACACATACCTGCTATCATAACACATATGAGACTGAGATAGTAGAATCATAAGTTTGAGGCCAGCCTGGGCCTCAAACTTCAAAGAGATGATGTCTTTGGGGCTGAGGTTCACGTAATGGTGTTCATCTTGGTCCATGCTGTCCTATTGCTCTTTAGAAAGATTGTGCTAAACTGTGGTCTTTGACAGTATGCGCTACCTTGTTTGCTGGGAAGACAGATGTTTGCAGACCAGCAGAGTATTTAGTGATCCTCTTACCATCAGTAGAAGGGGTGCTCTGGGAGGCAGGGGCTCTGTACCTGCCAGCAGGGACCTATGTTCGCGTCTGAAATACCTAAGATGTTGGGATCCTCCCTGGGGTTGCAAGAAAAGGCCTTATGGGTCCCTGGGTGATGAATGGCCTTTCTTACCCAGCCTCCAGCTTGCCCCTATTATGTTCAACCCTCTCTGAGCATGGGCTTCATTCTACTCTTCCAGGAGTAAGACTGGTGTGGCTATACCTTAAATGCATCAAAGCTGATAACAGGAGGGGACACTGTGTCATGGAGCTGTTTTCCTTCGGAACCCTGCCCTGCTGGGTCTCATTAGGCACCTGGGTGCAAGTGTCTGGGTGGGCCTTGCTTGCCCAGGTCTGGCAGGAGTGAGGGTGTCTGCACTGGGCTGTGGACCTGCCCTGTCTGCTTTCAGTTCAGCCTTTCCTTGCTAGAGGCTGTGCAAGGCCCCGATACCAAGGGCCGGTTGGAGCCGGGAGCTATGTGGGGAGCCCTTTCAGGCACAGTGACGGCTCTGTTTCCTCCTCTGCCTCACCAGGGGCCCCCATTCACGGGAAGGAGAGTCACACATTCCCCCTTGAGATAAGAATAGAGCCCAACTGTGCCCCAGGACAGAGTCCAGCTTCTTCAGCAGGCCCTTCGAGGCCTGGCAAGGGCCCCCAGATGGTACTGGCATGAGTGGGCCCTGGCTGCCTGCCCCGCCAACCTTTTGTGCATTGTTTGACTGGCACACTGGGTCCAGTGTGCATGCCTGCCTGGGTCCTGGGGAACCCACGATGACCAGGCTCTGCCCAGGATGGAGGGGCTTGTATTTATATCATCTGGTCCAGGGCTGTGCAGTGCCCCTTCTGTTACCAGCTTTGATATATCCAAGGCTTAGCCATGCCAGCCTTGTTTCTGGAAGGGTAGAATGGAGCCCATGCTCAAAGGAGGTAGCACACATTAGGAAAGCTGGAGGCTGGATACGGAAGGCTGTTCATCAACTGGGGACCTTTGAAGCCTTTTCCTGCATCCCCAAAGGATGACGCAGGGCCCCATGGGGCTCAGAGATCATAGATGTGATGAATGGGGTCCTGGGGCCTCCACCTCTTCACCCTTTCTGAGTCTGAGGCACGAGATGGAATAGCTGAGAGCCTTTTGAACATCAAGATCCAACAAGGTGCTATTAACCAGGCAAAAGACAGTAAGTGGGGCTGGAGGTACAGCTCAGTGGCAGAATGCTTGCCTTGTGCACATGAGACCCTGGGTTTGATCTCCAGCACCACAAGTGAAAAGCCAAAAAAGAAAACAAAAAGAAGCCTAGATTGTTTCCTGACTCTCCTTAGGCTCATCTCAGGTGATCATTAGCACACGTCTAGCCTTCAAGTTGCAAGGCGTTGCTTCTCAAAGTGTGGACCCTGGACTGGCTGCACCAGTGTTGCCTGGAAACTTTCTAGACAGAGTTACATGTTCTTAGGCCCTCCCAGAACTGCCAAATCCAAAGCCTGGATAGACATTGGTAGTTTCTATTACAGCACTCTCCCCCAGGGACTCTGAGGTGTAGATCTAAGCAAGGTGTCCTAAAAAGTGCTTCCCTGAGTGAGTCAGTAATAGATGTGTTGAGGGCTATTCAGCATGGACAGTTGAGGCTGCCCTTAAGGTGTGGTGTGTTGGGTGAGGCCCAGTGGCCCCCTTGCATGATTTGAGAGGACAGGGGAGTTTCTGAGTATTTATTTGATCAGGGCCCTGCTCATTAGTGTTTGGGAAAGTATCTCAAATGGACAGTGTTAGGGGTCCTCTCTCAGTAAACATTTGCCTGGTTGAGGATTCTAGAAGGTGCCGGCTTAGACACCGGCTACCTTTCCAAGGGGAAAGAAAGCACTGCTTGCAAGCCTCAGTGAGAAGGAAGGATGGAAACATCCCCGGGATGGATGGGTCTGGGAGAGAGGTGATAGACACCACCCTGTATACAGGTGAGAAGGGATGATAAGATAGGGGATTCTCAACACTGTACAACTTATTAGTTGCTTGTGTTAGCTATCTTCTCCCCCACCCCATCATCTTCAAGGACTATGGTGCTGATGCTGCTTTGGGGGTGTCATTTGCATGAACAGCTTCTGCATTATGTGTCCACCCTACTGGTAAGAGGTGATATAGTTGTCTTGTTCTTTTGGAGCCTCTGGCAGGGGCCTAAGGAACTCCAGACAGCTGTGAAACTAATTAAACTGTCTCCCATGAGGGTTAGTGTTAGGGGTCTCTGAGATGACTAGGGGGTGGTAGAATACCACATTCTTTCTTGGGGTACCAGTAGCACCAGGAGCCTTCTGGACTTCTGAGACTTGGTTGGGAGTAATGAGGTTGAATACAAGAGAGGGAAATGGAGAACAAGGAAGCACTGTTGGTGGTCGGGGGCCAGCTTCCCAGTTCCCTGTGTCTTTACTTACCATAGCTTCTCAGTCTATAAACAAGCATATGGCTTACATGTGGGGAGAGCATTTAAATCACATCTGTCGGTTCAGCAGTGTCTAAAGTAGCACTTCTGTAATGCTCGCTGTCTTCCAAGCCTGTCGAAAACATTCGACTTTTATTTCCTCATTTAATCCTTACAACAGACTTCTGTTACCATGCTTATTTTGCATATGGGGAAACTAAGTCACATAGAAGTTAAATCATTTCCCCAATGTTAGCCAGTGAGCAAGTGACAGAACCAATGTTTATATGTGGGGGGGAGCCCCAAGTTCTTTCTTGGCTTCTGGCTGCTATCCCTAGATTGGCCTTCTGATTGTTTGACATGGTTTATCCCAACCCAAACTCATGTTGGAATTCGGTTCCCAATGTAATGCTGTTGGGAGGTGCTGGGCTAGCTAGAGATAATTAGGTCAAGAGCTCTGGCCTCAAGAATGGGGTTAATGTCTTTCTTGAGAAGATGGTTCATTAGGTCTCCTAAGATTGGATTTGGCCTTTTTGGAAGTAAGATTTGTTTGTAGTTTTAAAAACATTTATTTATGGGGACTGGAGAGATGGCCTAGCGGTTAAGAGCACCGACTGCTCTTGCAGAGAACCCGGGTTTGATCCCCAGCACCCACATGGCGGCTAAGAACTGTCTGTAACTCCAGTTCCAGGGGAATCCGAGACCCTCTTCTGACCTCCGCGGCATTGCATGACACGGGTGCACAGACCTACATGCAGACAGTACATTCATACACATACAAAAATAAATAAAATTAAAAAAAAATTATTTATTTATTTGGTATGCACATTTGCACATGGCCCAGCTGTGTGTCCAGGCCAGAGAGCAACTTTCAGGAGTTGTTCTCTCTTCCCTTCATGTTTATCCTAGGGATTGAACTGATATCATCAGGTTTGGCAGCAAGCACCTTTACCTGCTGAGCCAGTTTTGCTTTAAGGGTCTGGATTAGTTATTATAAGAGCATATCATAGAGCAAGGCAACTCCTGGTGTTGGGCCTCTTCAGCATGCATCTGCTTGTGACTCATCCCCTATGTGTGGTACCGTCCTCCATGAACCCTTACTAGTAGCCGAGCAGATGCTGGCTCCATACACTTGGACATCTGAACTGTGAGAAAAATAAATGTCTTGGGGTGGGGGTTTAGCAGCTCAGTGGTAGAACAGGGCTGAGTACGGGCCCAGCAGAAGCATTTGGAGACACTTAGTCATGGGAAAGGAAGGAAGGCTCACATCATGGCCACTCTCAAGTACCCACAATTCATGGGGAGAGACATGAGACTCAAAGAGTCCCTAGTAGATGGTTTGTGGACTAGTTCCTGGTGGCTGCTCCATTGCTGGTAGCTGGGTCTTCTCCTGGGGCCTGGAACAAGCACTGTTCCAGCCAGCTCACAAGGGGTTCAGAGCTGGGAGACCACTGAAGGCTTTTGCCAATAGCAGCCTTGACTTTGCTCCACACAGGAAGTGCTTTGTGCTCTGCTCACAGCAGTTCCAGCCAGGTGGTTAGTATTTCTGAAAAGAGAGTGGTAGCTTGTGGTCAGAGGCTTTTGCTCTGTAGCCTAGGCTGGCCTCCTGTGTGCCCGGTGTGATATCCTCCTCTACTGTTCCTCTGTCTTCATGGTGTGGCTCTGGGTGGAGGAGAACACAGTCAGTCAAAAGGAGTCAAAACCCCCTTCTAACAGGTGCCCAGAGAGGACAAGCTGGAGATGGTAACCCATAGGGCCCACTAAGCACTGAAGCCAGTAATTCTTGAGAGAGTATTAAGTCTACAGCATAGAATGGTAAAGTTAAGAAAGACCTACAGCCAGTAGTGACTTTGGGGCAGTCACCAGGCAAGGCTTCCTTAGCAGTTTCTAGAGAAACCACTAGTAGTGTGGTTTTTCCTGGTAGCTGAGCAGAGAGCAGTGTTTACTACGCCAGGTGGTAATGGTGCCCGTGGGAAAGAGACTGGGGCCAAGGTGGACCTAGACCTTAGCCAAGAACCAGAGACCTCTTTCAGTGTGGCACCGGGCTTCAGCATGCCCCATGGCTCTATGTGATTGGCATGCTCGTAGGAGTCCCAAGAGGCAGGGAACTCCTGCATGTTCAGAAGCACCCATCATTAGTTGTCGTAACCTCTGTGTCCCTGAGTCAGATGCCAGCTTAGTGAGAATAGAGCCTAGGACGGGCTTTCGCTGTCACTCATTAGTCATTTGTTGCTGGATGGAGGATCAAGCGAATGAAGTCTGAAGTGCTCAAAGCATGTCCAAACCTAGAAGCAGTGGAACAACTATTTAAGTTTGCCACCACCCAGGTCACCTGAACTTCATTTAGAGAGACCCAGCTCTGTAACCCAGGCTAGTATGTAACTCGAAGCAATCCTATCTCAGCATCCCAAGTGCTAGGATCACAGATACTTGCCACTTTCTTTGCCTGGCGTCCCTTACCGCTTTCTGTTCCCATCCTTTTACCTTCAAACACCTTTGGGTTTTTGTTGTTTTGTTTAATTTAGGTTTGTTGAGACAGGGTCTTACTAGGATGGCCAGGACCATGAGAAATGACCACTTCTCAGCCTGTTGCTGTTCAGATTACAGGTATGTAGTCTCCTTCCTCTTGTCTCCCTTCTAAGATTCCTTATATTTTACTTATTTATTGTGAACGTTGTCTGCTCCCCACCACCCACTCCATGTGCTACTGAACACATGCTCCCTGAAGGCGGAAGGCAATTCATTCTTCTCTTTTGTTCATAGATAGCCCCCAAATACCTAGACACTGCCTGGCACTTGATACACATTCCATAACTATTTATGAAATAAAGGAGAAAAGGGCCAGGCAGCACTTGGCTGATGCCATCTGTCCCTGAAAGTCCTTCGAACTTGTCATGTTATGCTGGTGTCCAGAAAGGGGAGGACCCACTTCCCAGGGAGGTTCCTGTACAGGCTGCCTTGGCCCTGCCTGTGCTCTTGGGTTACTTGGGCCCTGAAGTAGGACCACCCCAATCCCTTCTGACAACTCACAGACAGCAAGCTTTCTGGAACCTCTTGGCTGGGTCATTAGGGTCCTCACACCAGGCCAGGGAGGCTGACAGATAGCAAATGGAGCTGTTCCCAGCCAAGATCTGGAGCCTGTGGTTGGACTGCATTCCCAGACCCTGCCCTGCCCCCACCCTGTGGGCTGGGACAAGTGGAAAAAATGCCCCACTGAACAATCTAGGGCACAGGCGAAATCCTTGGTCACTGTCTCCATTGTCTTGTCTTGCAACTAGGACCAGCTGGGCTTCACCTGGGTGGTCATTGTGTCCACACCTCAGGAAGTAGGAGGCAGGGCCAGTACTTCCTGCAGACCTTAGGATAGAGTATAGACTGGGTGCTCAGTCCTAAGGCACACTTCCAGCTGTGGCCTTGACATTCTCACACAACCTGTCTAAAGAAGGCTCTCCACTCTTAGGATCAAAGAAGGGCAGGTCTATCCTCGGAGCTTCTCGGATCAAACCCCTCGAAAGCCTTGACTCTCCGTTCTCCAGCACGTCCTATGTATTGGGGAAGCAGATTGGGCCTTCCTGAAAAACTAATTTTTAAATTTCCACCTCTTTTCCCAGACTCCACCATTGCATGTCACAGTGAGTAAAGCCAGAGCGACTCACCTGATGCCTTGTCCCACAGTCATTTCCTAACCCCTGCTTAGGACACTCCAGTGGCTCTTGGTGTCATCAGAGTAAAGGCGGAGGCCGTCCTTACCCTGCCCAAGAGGTAAATCAAGAAATATTACCTCCGTAATGAACATTGTTCATTAAATAATACAGTATAGTAGCTACATATTTGGCACTCACATAATGCTAGCTATCAGAAGTAATCTAGAGATGATTTAAAGTATATAGGGAGGGCCTATGAGTAGCTTAGGTAAAGGTACTTGCTAGGAAGCCACCTACGTGAGGGGTGGAGAGAGCTCACTCCACCTCAGCATGTGCCACCTCCCCAAATAAACAAATGCAATGTAAGAATAAGTCAGGGGTGATGGCACGCACCTTTAATCTCAGCACTTAGAAGGCAGAGGCAAATGGATCTTTGTGAGTTGGAGGCCCGCTTGGTCTACATAGTTCAACCAGGGCTGCATAGTGAGAACCTCTCTCTACCACTCCCCAAAAGTCTTCCGAAGGATGTTCATATGTTCTCCGCAAGTACTGAGGCACTTATCTATAAGGCACTTGAGCATCTGTGGGGTGTGGTAACTATGGGGGTTCTTGGACCTCATCCCCTACAGATACTGTATATATGGTATATATGGTATACTCAGTATATATGGTATATACAGGGTTTGGTATTATCCTCAGATTCAGTCCTGCACCGAGGGTGTTAGAGAGAGATCTCCCAGGGATGCAGGGGAAGGGTTGTTTGCTTCATGTGTTTCTTCTTCTATTCTTTTTATTTTATGTATATGAGTGTATTGCCTGCATGTAGGTAGGGGCACACCCATGTTGATCAGTGCCCGAGGTCAGAGGAGGGCGTCAGATCTCCTGTTCTAAACAGTTGTTAGCTGCCATGTGGGTCCTGGAAATTGAACCCAGGGCCTCTGCAAGAGCAGCCAGTGCTATTAACTGCTGAGCCTCAGGGACCCAGCTCATCCCTGAACTCATCCTTATCTCATCATAGTAGGATAGACCTAAAGTGGAGAGGGACCCCACCCTTCACAGTTTGCAAGTTGCCCAGATAAATTCCAGTGGACTCCTATCACTTCACTTCCACGCCCATCTGAACTACCCACTTGGAGCCCCTTCTCCTGCAGGAAAGGCATGCATGCTAGTAGCAAGTACTCAAAACTGGCATGGAAAGTGGGGGTTTGGAGTCAGTGATGCCAGTGGAGTAGGACGATGGGTGGGAAAGATGTGTGATTCTCCCTAGGGATGAGGGACGGGGACCTCTAGGTGCCTGTCTTGTCAATAGCATCCTGTGTGGAGGATAGGACATTTAGAAGGAAAGGGGGTCCCCGAGATGGGCAAGAAAATGAGACAAGATCTGTGTACCTATGATGGGTACCTCAGGCTTCGAAATTCCTATAGAATCCTTGGCACATGGTCAATAAGGAGCCAAGAAGGACAGACTTCCTGGGACACAGCTGCAGCTGTAAGGGGACCAGTTGGCTGCTGAGCTGCTTCCTGATGTCTCCTCGGGGGAAAACAGGTTTTGAAACACTTCCTGAATTGGGGGAGGTGACATTTTGCCCCCCACCCTCCTTCAGCCTACTAATGAAGTGTGCTTACTTATGAGCCTCCAGCTGTGTTTTTGCACTGCTTTGCCCCGAGTACACCCGCCACTCCCACGGGGGCTCTCTCTCTGCCTCCTCCTTCCCTCCCTCCAGGTCCATCCCTTGGCTGGCTTGGTGACTCATGGAGCTCAGCTCTTGTGCAACAGCCCGGGCTCTTGCTCTCTGAGAAGAGCTGTTTTCCTCTGAGCCATCAACTCCCCTCCTGATTTATGTCTTTTCATTTGGGTTAATGCTTTCCACATTTAGGTCTGGAGATTAGTATGTGACTTATTGCTATACAATCACCCAAAACCCTAGTACCTGGCATGGGTCTGGCAAAGAGAAAAAGGACAGAGAGAGAGAGAGAGAGAGAGAGAGAGAGAGAGAGAGAGAGAGAGAGAGAGAGAGAGAACAGCTTGGTGCTTCACTCCCCAAGCCTTTCTGGTGTGCAGTTGGCTTAGCCCTTCTGGCTTCCTCACCTCCAAGGCAGAAGCACAGGGAAGACACAGCCCCCACGTGCTGCTCGGCAGCCAGCGATTCACTCTTCTGTCAGCTTCCTGAGAAGGGTGCACACGTCGCAATAGTGTGAAGAGGTAATCGCTCTGAGCCTGTGACTAAACCATGTGTCAGGGAGTGAGAGGCTGTTGGAGGGTGTGGAAAATGCTATCTCTGTGGCTTTAGAAGCTATCACATGACTCTGTGTGTGTGTGTGTGTGTGTGTGTGTGTGTGTGTGTGTGTGCGTGTGGCATGTGTCTTCTTTTTGGAACCATAATATTACCTTTGTTGCTATGGTGGTGTTGTGGGAGTGGCTGATGGGACGCAGCCTGATCCCATGCAAGCTAGTGTCGTGTCCATAGTGACTATCACATAGCAGCCTTGGGCCTTGCTTTGATTTTCTTCCCTGCATTGAGGGGCTGGCAGAGGATCATTCAGTAGTGACTCTGTTACCTGCCACATTTGAGGTGTGGTGGCATCCAAGTCAGAAACAGGACCCCAGGCAGGATTCAAAGCAGGGATTCTGAGAACACATTCCCGGGTCATTTCCAAAACCGGATTATAGACCAGATTCACTGAGGGTCAGGTGTGGGAGAATTTCTCTTGAGAGGTCCCAGGTAATGAGGGAAGGTGGGAGCAGGAGCCCTGTGCCTGCAGTGTCCTAGGAGCTCAGGGTGCTGTGCTCAGCAGCTTCCCAGCAGTGGTAGTGCTCGTGGAGAAGTGAGTTTGGAGTGTAGCTCTGTGTACATATGCAGAGGCATCCTAGTGTTTCTCCTCACAGTGGGCCTGATAAATTCATCCTACCTTGAAAAGATCATTAAGTGGAAATGTATTTTGGAATACCTCACCCAAGCTACATTCTCGCTCAGCCAGTCCTTGCTCTGTAGAGGGTTCGTGGTTTCCTCTTGAAAGTCAGGACTGGCTGGGAGCTATTACCCGCTGCTACAGCCTAGCATGAAAGAGAGAGTCGCTCTGCATGAGATGCCAGCCTGGGAAGAAAATCAAAATGAAAAACTCCTGAATATTCTTCCTATAGAATGCGTGGCACTGCACACCACTGTAAAGTCAAAGTAGACAAATGAGTGGAAAAAACAAGTAAGTAAGTAAGTAAATAAATAGGTCAGATGAATAAAACTCAGGATTTCCTGTACCTTAGTTAGTTTTATACTTTTTTGGTTGTTGTTTTATTATATTAAAAATTTGGAGATTTATTTATTTTTATTTTATGTGTGGGAGTGTATTGCCTGTATGTATGTAAGTGTACTCAGGTTACGCAGTACCTGCAGAAGCCTGAAGATGGTGTTGGATCCCATGGAACTGGAATTACAGATAGTTGTTAGCTGCCCTCTGGATGCTGGGAACCAAATCCAGGTTTTCTGCAAGAACAGCTAGTGCTCTTAACTGGTGAGCCATCTCTCCAGCCATGTTTCTTTATTAATTTATTTTTTGAGACAGAGTCTCACTTTTTTCCCTGGCACTTACTTTATAGCCCTGGTCGCCCTGGAACTCAGAGCAGTCTTCCTGTCTTACTATATATATAGCCCTGCTTGCCCTTGAACTCAGGGCATTCTTCCCATCTTCTATATAGCCCTGGTCGCCCTGGAATTCAGAGCAGTCTTCCTGTCTTAGCCTCCCCAGATTATGGATGTGAGCTACCATGATCAGCTTAACTTTATACTACTGAATAGGTAATATTTGCTGAAGTCTGATATTTGAAAAACACTAAAGACTATAGAATGAAGACTTGGTTCTCCCCTGACACTTGTTCCCAACTTCCCTACCCAGAGGCAAGAAAGGTACTGGTTGCTTAAAAACAAACAAACAAAAAACAACAAAAACAAAAACAAAAACCACTTTGTTTTTAATTGAATGTACATGTGCTTGTATGGGGTGGGGCTCGCACACTGCCAGGGTGTGAGAGTCCAGGTCAGAGGACAGCTTGTGGTACTTGGGTCTCTCCCTCCAACATGTGAATCCTGAGGACTAAGCCCAGGTCATTAGCTTTGCTGACTGACAAGTGCCTTTACTTGCTGAGCCGTCTTCTCTGCCTAAGTTGCTAGTTTCTTGGAAGACTTCCAAAAGCAGTCTGGGCATTTACAAATGTCCGTGTCGTCTTCTTCATTCCCTGTCTTTAACATGGGAGTTGCTTTATTTTTTTGCATTTTGCTGCTACTCTTTTTGTTTATTTCTTTTTTTTTTTTTTTGGTCTTTTCGAGACAGGGTCTCCCTGTAGCCCCAGCTGTCCTGGAACTCACTCTGTACACCAGGCTGGCCTTGAACTCACAAAGATCCGCCTGCCTCTGCCTCCCAAGTGCTAGGATTAAAGGCGTGCGCCACTACGCCCGGCTTTTTTTTTTTTCTTCAGTGCTGAGGGTCAAACTCAGGGCCTTCTGCATGTTCGGTAAGTTAAATTCTTCATCATTCTCACTATGTTGCTGAAGCTGGCCTTGAATTCCTGGTCTTCCTGCCTCATCCCCAAGTGCTGAGATTGTAGCTATCACCCTGGGCTACTGCAGTTTGGAAATTACAGAGTGTATCCTGGAGTTTACTCATTAAGCTCCTATTCAATGCCTCTCTGACATACTTCACAGAAAGATGAGGGAGTCTCCTCTAATCCTCTCCCAGTACCACAGATAACCCTGTCCACTCATCTGTCCATACCTAGGTGAGTATATCTAAAGGGTATTTTCTGAGGCTGAAGCCAAGGCTGTGTGTTTTTTCATTTTATTAGGGAGGGCCCAAATGTCTCCAACAAGACAGTTCTTGGGAACACACCCACTGGTAGTCTGTGGGAGCCCCCATCTCCCCACAGCCTTGCCAACATAGTGAATTTTCAGGTTTCAAAAACTTTGGCATGTAAAAATTTATCTTTGTTTCCGTTCCCTCCCTCTGTCACATTTCTCCACATAGTTGCTGTCTCTCATGGGTTCCACCGGGTGGCAGGGGTGGGTATGCGTGAGTGTGTGTGTGTGTGTGTGTGTGTGTGTGTGTGTGTGTGTATGCGTGTATGCGTATGCTGCTTTATAGGACTCTCTGTCCTCTGAGTACTTGGTGAGTGCTTCTGCAGGCCCATGGATTACTCCTCAAGCTCCCTGACCCTGGGGGAGACCTTCAACAGTTACATTTCAACTTGTGGTCACATCGGCAGACTTCATTTCTTCTGTGTATCTCTCCTTATCTTTCCAGCTTCCCCTCTGTCTAATCTCTCCCTGCACCCAGCCCTGTCTTTGTTTACAATAGCCACCCTATTTCTTCTGCTTCTAACACTCCAAGGATCCAGGCTTTTCAGTAGAAGCCAGACTCTGGCAGACACTTCCAGACACCATTCCTTAGGACACATGCTCCAGAATGAATCCCAGGGTGGACTCGGGTGTGGTGGCAGCATTTCTGTCATCGTAAGTTTTTTCTAGTCATAGGCTAGAGGGGAGAGCTGAAGGCAGGAATGCTTGGAGAGATGCCTCAAACTAACACAGCCCAGCAGAACTTCCCATCGTGGTGGAAGCATTCTGTGTTTGTGCCACTACTGCATGTGCTTGGTGACCCTGGGGATGTGGCCAGAGGAACCGAGAAACTGGCTCTTTAGTTTTATTTAATTTAAATTAGCTTAGATTGAAATTGCTGCCTGTGTCTAACAGCATCCACATTGGATAGGAGGGCTCTAAGCTACACACTTTTAGGATGAAAATAGCCAGGCGAAAATAGAAGAATAAGACCCTTGTTGATGTATATGGATGCACACGTCCATCCATATACAAACTAAATAAATAAATAATAGACACAATAAGTTTTTTTTAGAGGGGGTATATCAATTCCTGTAAAAGAAAGGGTCATGAACTTAGTGTCTTTTTTTAAATTTTATTTATTTATTTGTATGAATGTATTGTCTGCATGCAGGTTTGTGCACCCGTGTTGTGCAATGCCGCGGAGGTCAGAAGAGGGTGTCGGATTCCCCTGGAACTGGAGTTCTCCTGGAATTGGAGTGGCAGACGGTTCTTAGCCACCATGTGGGTGCTGGGGATCGAACCTGGGTCCTCTGCAAGAGCAGTCGGTGCTCTCAACTGCTAGGCCATCTCTCCAGCCCATGAACTTAGTGTCTTAAAACAACACATTTCTGGGCTGGAGAGATGGCTTAGTGGTTGGGAGCGCCGACTGCTTTCGTAGAGGACCTGGGTTCAATCCCCAGTGCCCACATGGTGGCTGAGAACCGTCTTTAACTCTAGTTCCAGGGGAATCTGACACCCTCTTCTGACCTCTGCGGCATTGCACAACATGGGTGCGTTAAGCTACATGCAGACAGTACATTCATATACATAAAAAATAAAATTAAATTAAAAAATATTTTAAAAGAAGCAACAACATATTTCTTCACTTATAGTTCTAAAGATCTGAAGTCTAAAATGCATCTTACAAGGCTAAAAATAAAATTAAATTAAAAAATATTTTAAAAAAAGCAACAACACATTTCTTCACTCATAGTTCTAAAGATCTGAAGTCTAAAATGCATCTTACAAGGCTGGTCTGGCTTGTTCCAAGTCTCTGGGGACACCTTATCCCTTTCTTTTCCCATCTTTTCGCCATGTAAGGTAACTTTCACAGGCTCCGGTTATGAAGATGTGAATAAGCCTGGGTGTGGTGGTCCATGCCTGTAAGCCTAGGACTTAAGGAGGAGGAGAGGTAAGGTGATCATGAGTTCAAGGCACATAGTAGGTTTGAGGCCAGCCTAGGCTACCTGAGAGTCTGTCCCAAAAGAAAAAGGTAAATGTGTCTGGGGTCTCTTTCTCGGCCTTCTCTAGGGAGTCCTCTCAGTATCTGAATAAGATCAACTTTGTGCATGAGAAGGTGGTTCTAACCAGTAGGTCACTTCCTGGGTGTTCTGGGTTGGTGGACATGGACAGCATTCAACCTTTCATGTTGAAGACCTGATATTCTGCAACAGTACTGGGTATCAGAATCACCTGGGGAATGTGGGACACGTGCCAGGCAGGGCTTGGAGAGCCACTTGGGTGATCCTGGACCTGTATGTTCGCCACTGGCTCCCCAGGAGATCGTGAACCTCAGTGAAGTTTGAGAACTGTTGTAGAAGGTGGGGCAGTAGCAAAGCCAGGCTGAAGACAGAAGTGTCGGGAGGAACCAAGCAGGGGCCCTGTCTACACAGGAGCTGCCACCTGAGCCACACCTGCCGGTCCACAAAGGTGTGGCTTCCCCAGAAGCCAGGCAAGTGCTCTAAGCAGAGACGAGGCCTCCCGGCAGCACTGACGAACGCATGGGATATGGAAGCTGTTTGGGACCAGAAGAACTAGCACCAGAAAATTGATTTGGTAAGAGGAGGATTAACAGAAGTGACCTGCCTGTGGGTGTTTGCAGTGTTGATTGGTAGGCAGAGGGTAGAGCAGAAGAAGGTCTGGACTGGGTGAGAACAAGGTGAGTGCGGACGTGAGAGAGTCTGGAGGGAACCTGGGTGTGAGCATGACATGGCTCTACCCCCCCCCCCCCAGGCTTACTGAGGATCCTGTGGTGAGAAGTTTGCTCAGTAGGCACAGGACAAGGGACTGCATGTTGGGTAAGATCAGCAGGATCCCTCATCTCGTAAATATTCTTTGGGGGTGGAGTGGCGTGACCTGACAGAGTTGGGCAATAGGCAGACGAACATAAATAAACAAGGAAAGCATTAGCTGATGACGACTGCTCTGCTCTGGAGACTTACATAGACTCAGAAGATTGGGAGTGAATGAGTGTCTTTTTTAGATTGAGTGCCTAGGGAAGGTGACATTTAAGCTGATATCTAGAGGCCAAGAAGGACCTAGCCATAGGAAGAGACAGGGGAACAGCATGCCAAGTAAGGGGACAGCATTGTGAAGGCGTGACGGGCTTAAACTTGCTTTGTCTGAGGACCAGTGGGAGCAACAAGGTCTGATAGAACTTTCCAGAGTTCTGAGAATGAGTGTGCTCTCTGCTGTGTCTATGGCAGGCACTGGCCACACGTGGCTGTGGAGCACTTGTATGTTAGCTACTAAGACAGAGGAACTTAATTTGGGGTTTTATTTAAGCTTGATTTAATTTAGTTGGAACTGTAGGTTGTTGCATGTGACCAGCATCTACTTACAGGACAAAGCTGCATCAGGGCGGCTGGAGGAGGAAGTTAGAATGGTAAGAGACGAGGTAGAGTTTGATCTTATCTGTGAATTATGGTAAATAGTATGAATTTTGTTTTTGTTTTTGTTTTTATTTTTGAGACAGGGTCTCCCTGTAGCCCCAGCTGGCCCGGAACTCGCCATGTAAACCAGGCTGGCCTTGAACTCACAGAGATCCCTCCTGCCTCTGCTTCCTAAGTGCTGGGACTGAGGGTGTGCACCACCAGACCTGGCAAAAGAGAGAAATACAGTCATTGGGTGGTTTTAGTTAAGGTGGACATAAGCCCTTTAATGGGGTTTTCTTTGTGTCTTTTATTTGAGATAGGGTCTCTGTTGCCAAGGCTGACCCTGAATTCCTGGCCTTAAATGATTCAGAAAAAGCAAAATCACATGCATTTATCACTCTGCCTGACTTTCTGATGAGAGAGAGAGAGAGAGAGAGAGAGAGAGAGAGAGAGGTGTGTTTTGCATGCATGTGTTTATTTTCCTGTATGTAGGTGAGTGTGCATGGATGTGTGTGTGGGTTTGTAGAGGCTAAAGGTTGGGATTGGGTATCTTCCTTAATGGCTCTTCATTGATTGATTGATTGATTGATTGATTGATTGACTGATTGATTTGAGACGAGCTCTCTCACTGAAGCTGGTACTCACCAGTTCATCTAGACTGGCTGGCCCATAAGCTCTAGGGACCAGCCTATCTTAGTTAACCCAGTAATAGGGCCTATAACTCGCCCTTTATGTGGTGCCATCCATCTGAGGATGACCTTGAACTTCCAATACTTTCATCTCCACCTCTCAAGTGCTGGGATCACAGGTATGCATCACCAGGTCTATTTTATGCATTACTTATTTTTCATTTTATTTTATTTTATTTTTATTTATTTTTGTATGTGTATGAATGTACTATCTGCATGTAGGTTTGTGCGCCTGTGTCGTGCAATACCACAGAGGTCAGAAGAAGGTCTCAGATTCCCCTGGAATCTGAGAACTCCAGTTCTCCTGGAATTGGAGTTACAGACAGTTCTTAGCCGCCATGTGGGTGCTGGGGATCGAACCTGAGTCCTCTGCAAGAGCAGTCGGTGCTCTTAACCTCTAGGCTATCTCTCCAGCCCCTGTTTTATGCATTACTTACTGGGTGTCAAACCCAGGCTTTGTACATGCCAGGTGATCATGGGTCTGGAGCTGAGCAAGGCCAAGGCTAGGGACTGGAGCTTAGGGTCATCAGAATAGAGGACATTTCGAGCTATGAGTCAGGGTCAAATCGCCAAAGAGTAAATTCATAGAAAAGGAGGGGAGATCTCAGGGATGCTGTGGATTTTAGACTGAGCCTAGATGGAAGATCTAGAAAGATACTTCAGAAGCCAGAAGTCATGATTTCTAGACTGAAGGAATGCTGAATGCTACTGGTTGGTCAAGGATTGCAGGAAAAACAGATGCCTTTGGATTAGGCGACAACATGGAGGTCACTGGTCACGTGGGAGACAGTAGGCTTTGGGGAGATGTAGGAAAGAATTAGAGGCAAGAAAATGGAGGCTGTGACTGACCCTGTAATATTTTCAGGGACAATGTTTTCTGTTGAGAGGCAAAAGAATAAGACAGGATCTGGAAGTGTGGAGACAAAGGATAGACTTGCCTCTGGTTATTTGGAAGGCTAAGATTTGTAGGTGCAAAGCAGGTAGAAGGTACCTGCTTTGTTGGTAGAAGGTACCCCATACACTGGGGTGTGCGTGGCACGTTGCGGGCAGGATGGAATTTGAGTGGGAGTTTGGGCAGCAGTCATCGTCTGATAACCGCTCCTGTCTTTCTAAGTGAAATGTGCGGCAAAGCCACTGCTGGAGAAGTAAACGTTTTCAAATAAATAGAAAACCGGGCAGGAGAGATGGCTCAGTGGTTAGAAACACTGACTGTTCTTGCAGAGAACCTGAGTTCATTTCCTAGCACCCACACAGTGGCTGACAACCATCCATCACTCCAGTTCCAGGGGGTCAGCTGCCTTCTGATGTCCGTGGGCATTTCATGACACAGGTGCACTTATGTGCATGCAGCAATATACTCATCCACATAAATATAATAATAAAAAAGAAAACAAACTCATTAGGTGACTATAGTAAGGTTGTTGGACTGTTCAAACTGTACTTTTTTTTTTTTTTTTTTTTTCATTTTTAAGACAGGGTTTCCCTGTAGTCCCAGCTGGCCTAGAACTCACTATGTGGACCAGGCTGGCCTTGAACTCATAGTGACTGCCTGGGGCTTCCCGAGTGCTGGGATAAAAGATGTGTGCCACCATACTCAGCCACAAACTGTACTTCTTAAACTTGAATATACAAGCATGTCACTGGGGGATAGGTCAAAAGTCAGAATCTCTGAGGTGATGTGTAATCTGTTGGTCCGTGGGCCTTACTTTGAGCCCTAAGACTCTACAGCACTTCTTCAATGGAAAGTTTAAGAACCACGTAGAGCTGCCCCTTACCTTCCCCTGCCACTTGCATTTAGAGTGAGTAGAAGTGATGAGCATCTACTTGAGGTCTGTGGCCGTCCATTTATAGCAGCTATTCTCAGTTAGACTTAACTGGGGAAATGGAAAAACAACAGAAACAAATAAGTATATGGAAAACCAGAGCCTTGGTATTTTAATGGTAATTGAGATTCTGGATTTATTTGGTGTGGGTGGTACCCTACTTTTTAAAAGCTTCTCTGTTCTTTCTGATATCAACTCAGGCAGGAAAATATCTCTGTAAAATACCAGGTCAAGGGAATGACAATGACCATGGGAGAAGGTAGCCAAGATGGGGTGGAGGCAGGGGTGCCCCACATGTGTAGGATCTGATCTGTATAAACAATTTGAGTCACTCAAGATCACCATGCCAAGACATTCTAGCTGCTTAGACTTACGCAGTCCCACCTAAGAAATAATGCCATGCCAGCTGGCAGAAGCAGTCTGCCCATTACAGGTCATAAAATACCCCCACTGGATCATCTATCTGGTCTACCATATGCCAAAGATCCACAAGGGAAGGGGGTTGTTTAGAGGGTTCTATCAGTTCTAGTCTTCACAGAAAAATTCAAATAAGACTAACAGGTAGAGGCACCTTGAGCCACCGAACATGGTCAAGAGCAAGAGGAGGAGGAAGAGGAGGAGAAAGAGGAGGAGGAAGAGGAGGAGGAAGAGGAGGAGGAGGAGGATCAGCCCAACCTAAATGATGGGTTCATCCAGTTGTCAAAACTCATGACAGAGGAGAAGTCAAAGGTGAAACATCTCTTTAGGAAATGAAAGGAAGAGTCTGAGAGAGTCAGACTAGGGCAGAAGTTGTGGTAAGGCTGCTGGCCCTTGGTTTTAAGTGGTAGCAGTCCAAGATAAAATTGCTCTATAGCAAAAACAAAAGTGTGGGGCAGAGAGTTTTATTAGTTCCTATACGTAAAAATCCCATAGATCTGTGGCTGTAGGTTTGGCCCCTGTAGAGGTGTTAGATGGCCTCCCGGAAGTCTTTTGATGATCCCTTTGTATAATTCTTTCCCTTTGTCTGTGGATAAGATGCCAATGACTTGCTTCTAACTGCAGAAGCAGTGGGCTGTCACTTGTGAGAGTGGACACGGAGTCTTCCTTGCTTTTCCTCCCGTGCTCTTTACTGGTTCCTTCTGTGGGAAGCTGGTTGCCATGTGTGAGAAGCATGTTAGAGAACCAGTGCCTTCGTTGCCTCAGTTGTGGGCAGCCAGTGAAGGGGCTTGAGAGCAGATTCTCCTCCAGTGACGCCTTGAGGTGACTCCAGCCCTGGTGCCATCTGACTGCAGCCTCCTGAGAGACTTTGAGTGAAGCTCTGAGTCTCAGAAAGCTGGGCCCAGATAACTGGTCCTGAGAAACGAAGATAAAACAATAATCAATTTAAGACATCTCTCCAGCCTAGATTTGCCGTCCTTTGGACAAGCTCCATTTTCTACCTTGGCAAGATCTTCAGAAAGATTCTAAAAACCCATAATGATTTGAAAAGGAAGAGAAAACAAGAAAATCACCCGGCACATTTCACACAGAGCCTAAGGTAGCATGGTTGGGAGACGAGATCAAGCCCATCCTCCTCCTACAAGATGAAACCGGACCCGAGGTGGAACCTGAGGGAAATCAGAGTCCATTGACTCCAGAGACAGGAGAACGTTACCTAGTGAGACATGGCAGGGACGGAATCCTTGATGGTCACCTGAGTGAGATGTGGAAATCTGCTCTAGCTTCCAAGGAGGGAAGTGATATAGTTAGCATCACAGAAGTAGTTGAATAAATCTTGAGACGTGAAGGCAGAAGCTGAGGGTTGACCAGCAGAAGCCAGTGTTTAATCGTGTGTGATGGTAAGGGAGCTGACAGCCGTGCAACGACTTTAGGAAAGGAGAGAGATAGCAAGGAAGCTAAGACAGGTGGGTATTGACCATTCTTTTGAGTATCTAGTGATAAGATTTTGATCATCTGAGCTAAGTAGGACACTTGCATGTTGGGTTAGATATATGACAGGAACTACAAGAAGTCAGGGTTGAAAAGAAGTGTAGACATTACTCATTTCAACCCCCATTAAACCTGAATAATTCCATTACGTCTTCTTTTAACCAAAATCTCATTTTCTTTTGCTGAACCTTTAGAACTCTTAACAAGGATGAGAAAAGCTGGGTGTCAGCCTTTTCTTTTCCTGCCTCTCTTTCCATTCCTGGAAAGATGGAGAGAAACAGTGAGGGAGTGGGTACTAAGGAGGTTGACTAATGAACTACAATGTGTCAGAGACTCAGCAGGAGGCAAGAGCTGCCTGTCCCTTCCCTGGCCCTATTATAATACTTTCAGGTGGGAAATGGAGGCCAACTCAATCTGTAGTAAGTTTGGAAGCAAATTAACTTGTTAGGCTCATATATTTGGGCTATATTATGTTGATGGGAATGTAACTTTGGGAAGATGGACCTGGCATAGGGCACATAGGGCTGGTACTCTGAGGTGGTACACCCATGGTGACTAATCTTACAAAGCCAGAGGAGATTGAGCTTTGTTCACATGGAGTGCTCTGTGTGTAGAGGCATTAGCATTGTTCTGCCTGGCCTTGCCCTGCCTGCAGTGAAGCTTTTTTCTATTGTATTGGGTATCTCTATCAGTTGTGTCGGGTGTCTTAACAAGTTAATGCTTAGGAGGAAGAATTAAAAGCAATGTATTCCTCGCCTTTAGCGTCCCCAGTACAGAATTAGGAAACAGACCTCTGCCACAGCCAACCTCAGGGACTGGAAAGATGCCTCTCACATCACTTCACACCTGACCATGTTTAAATTTTGCACTGGCTAAAAATGTTTGCAAACTTCCTGCCTACTTGGAGTGCAGCCAGCCGCGGGCAAAGCTGCCGGCTTCGGCTTCAGCATTTATGGCAGGAGCCGGCAGGGCCATGTGGAACCTGTTCTTGAACTCCCTGGTGGAGCCTGAGGAGCCAGGGATGTTTGGTAAACAAGGGTGAGGCTGGGCAGGGTTTACTTGGCTGTGTCCCGCCTCCCTCTATCTTCTGGTGGCTCACACAGTGCATTCTCCAAGGTGGATCATCAAATCCTGCAGGCTTATTCCACAAGATGAGAAAATGGAGCTTAGGAAAGGCCCTGGAATTGGTTATTGGGGAGTTGAACTTTGAATGGACCTCTAATTTTGCTTCTGTGCCCACAAGTGACCACCACTCTGCCTCTTGGTCTTCTGATTTTTTTTATTATTATACTCAGAAGCATGTGTCTGATACTGTGAATGTGCCCTGTTCCCATAGCCCTGAGCAGACTCTCTTGTCTCCTGCTATGCCTACCATACCTAGTAAAAGGCATAATCACCCCCTGTCATCTCAACTACTGGGACAAGATGCTCTGGCCCACCATTGGTAAATGAAGGCTCCTTTCTGCTCTGTGCTTGGACCACCCCCACTCCATGGTATCACCCCACTTCTCCTGTTAGACTCATTCTGTTCAGTGAGTGCAGAGTAAATATCTGGGCAGAAGTTACTAAAGGGAACCTGAACAAGGACAAGAGGCAGCTGTGCCTGCCTGTGGTGGATTAGTTCTAGAGAGTTTGAGTCCAGACTGTGCTACCTAGAGAGGCTTTGTCTCAAAAAAAAAAACCACACAAACCATCCAAAGCCCAAACAAAAAGCAAATAAAAATATAAACAGATAAACACACCCCCAAAAGTTCACTTGGGAGAAGAAAGAGAAGTCGAGACATAAAGTAGGTGAGTACAACCAGTGCCCAAGAGTTTGGTGACACCCCAAGGTCTCTCAGGGCCAAGGAAGTGTCAGTCTGTATTTCCCCTCTTGCTCATGGGTAGAATCTGCAAGGTTTTCCCTGGCATGAAGGCACAGCTCTGAGAGGGCTTGTAAATTCCTGAACAACAAAGCCTTAGAGAATGGAGTTGAAGCAGGGTGGGGGTGGGGGGTGGGGGGGTGTTCAAAGCACACCAGGAAGATGTAACACTTGTACCTTTGCGGGTCAGAGCCTCATGTGGCTGACACGCCTACCCTGTTCTGCTTGTCCTGGTTTTTGGAGGTGAGTTGTGTGTCCTGGGTCTTCTGCTCCTTCTCAGTCTGAGACTGTGGCTGTGCGAGCCCTGCACCTGGCAGGTCCCCCAGTGACTAGGAAGTCCCAGAGGGGAGAGTTCTGCCTTCTTCCTCTCATTCAGTTCAGGAAATAATTACTCCCTGCTATGGTACCATAAGCATTGAGAGGCTGAGGCAGGAGGGTCTCTTTGGCCCAGGAGTTCTAGTGAGATTTCAGTCTATAAATTAAATCTTCAACAAGTATTTATTGGGGTGGCCTCCCGAGTAGCCTGCAGTCTTGTTGGGGGACAGGTAACTGGAGTAGGCATTTCAGAATGTTTCGGGGCTCAGATTGGAAGAGCAGTAGAAGCTTCACAGAGAAGGAGGCATTAGCCCAGAAAAGAGAAGTAGGGCTCTCAGAGGAAGAGGAAAGACGACCCAGAGCAAGGGACCAGCAGAGGCACAGAGATGTCAAAGGAACAGGCAAAACTTCCAGGGAAAGTCCCAGGCCTTCCCCAGTCTCCTGCTGGGATGGAACCTAGGTCCTTGCACAGGCAGGCGAGCACTCGACCACCAAGCCCAGCCCAGCCCTGGTTTTGTTCTCTATTTAGAAAATGCCCTCTTATGTGGCTGAGGAGCAGAGCTGGGGCAAGAGGCTGAGAGAAGGAAGGGAGGAAATGGAAGCCACTGGTGGATCCTTTCCATCATGGAGCAGAGAAGGGAGGGTTTGGACGGCACCCTGGGGTCCACAGGCAGCATGGCTATGGGGCTCACAGGCTCTAAAGATGTCAGGATGTGTTTTCGCTCATCTGTGACCTCCCACCCTGAGGTGGGAGACCTCCCGGACCTCCCGGACCTGAGGCCGCTCCAGGCCAAGCACTGGCATCTCCAGGCTGAACCCACCAGACCAGGAGATGTTTCTTCCAAAGATTCCCAAATCAGGTCTCATCGAATGGAGTGCCATTGGAGCCAGCTGTTACAGCTAGAGGGTGATACGTCAACGGGGTGTGTGGTGGATCCTGAGCCAGGGCCTGCGGTTCTCCACAGGAACATGGGGACTGTCTGCCTAAGGGGCTAAGAGAGCCAAACAGGTGCAAGCCACGTTCGACCACTGGTATGTTAGAATGTCACAGCTCTTGAAGACGAGGACTGTGGCTTGCATACCTTACAGGGCCCATTGTAGGTTAAGGAAATGGCCTTCTTCCTAAGGAGAAGAAGGGCATCTAGAGGTGGGGGGGGACTTGGAGAGATTCTGACAGCTTAAACACATAGAGTAGGAAGTGTTGATGGTAGGGAGCTTGATAAAGAAAAATCAGAACCTGATCTTTGGTTTGGGCTTTTAAGGTATATGTAAGAAATACATACACACATATGTCAGGGAGTGACTGGGGAAGAGACTTTGCTTTGGGGCATATGAAATTTGAAGTGACACTGACCAATTATTCTTAGATTGAATATTGTTTGGGAGACACTGGAGCCTTTGTGCAGCCTTGGGGCAATGGCAGGAATCCACGAGGAAGCGACTAAGAGACCTGTGAGAGATGCAGAGGGACCAGGACTGGGATGGGACCAGGACACTAGGGGTGGGTGGAAGGACGAGGTGGAACAGGAAGGGGTGGAGGAGGGGCTTGGCTGAATCTTCCCACCTGTAGGTGAAAGGAATGGGATCGTGCTACGCAGGGGGAGAGCACATGGTTACTGCGCCAGAAACACAGGCAGCACTGACTCCATCTGTCAGCACCAAGGAGCTGTGCATTCAGAGAATGCATTTTATTGTATATAAATTGAACTTCCATAAACCTGGCTTACAACAATCTCCATAGCTGTATAGTTCATAGCAAGCAGCAAAATGGAAACAACCCAACCATCCGGGAGCATAGTAATGAGGAAATAAATTGTGCTCTGTTCTCACAAAGAGATCTTACTTAGTGTAGTGAACAAAGCCTATGAAAAATGAGCAACTAGAGGTGCCTGCAGCCTCACAGATCCATCTTACAGAGCATTTAGAAAAGCAGAACTCAGAATATATGTTTATACCAGTATGCTTACATTAATATAAAGTTCAAAACCTGCAAAATTAGAAATATCATGCCTAGGGATATGTTCATAAGGATCCCAAACTATAAAGCAAAGCCAGGAAGTGATTCTGAGAAAAGTTGGGATATGGGGCTGGAAGGATGGCTCAGTGGTTAAGAGCATCTGCTGCATGTCCAAAGGACCCATGTTTGGTTCCCAACACCCACATGGCAGCTAACAACTGTCTGTAACTTCAGTTCCAGAGGATCCAATGCCCTCTTCTGACATTGCATGACATGGGTGCATTTGCATATTCATACACATAAAATAAAAAACAATAAAGAAAAATCAGAGCAGCACATAATTCTGGGACTCTAGAGGGGCTGGCCCAAGGCTGGATGCTTTGGTGGCTTTATGAGCTGAGCATGGTAGCTCGTGCCTGTAGTCCCAGGGGCAGGAAGATCAGGAGTTCATGGCCAGCCTGTGCTACATGAGACCTACCTCACTACCCAGCCCTATAGGGAAGGTACTGCCATCTTCCTGCATGAGGAACCAGAGGCACAGAGGGGGAAGTGGCTTGCCCAAAGTCACACAGCCAAATCAGTAGCCCAGAGACTCTGATTGCAGAGCCTGTGCTCCTAAGTTTAAGATGATGCTTCAGTTGTACAGAGGTGGTCTTGAAGGCCTGGATCAGCTGAATGGTGAGGGACTGAAGCTATGCTGACAGAAGTCAAAAGGAAGGGAAGAGAATTGCTTGTGGAGGCAGTTAAAACATGAGGCCAACTGCACCTTGCTCTTTAACCTGCTGGATTACTGTATTCTGGTACACTGATTCAATGTGGGTTTTTAGTACCCCTGTTTTAAAGGCTCAGGGCAGAGGTAGGAGGCTGGGGAAGAGGCCTGGAGAGCTTGCCTTACACATTCAGTTTGTGGGTGCCTGAACTTTGAGCATCTTGGTATCTGGCTGCTGGGACTGCATCCTCCAGTAATGACCCCCCTGTGCATTCAAGAGATTCCAGCTGTGCTAGCTCTTCTGTAAGGGGATGATGCTCCAGGCACCACCGCTCAGCACCTGCCAAGGCTGGCTGAGTGCCTGGGAAGTGTGAGCTGTGCGTGCAGCTTGGGGTCATTGCCTTTGGGTGGCAGTGGCAGCCCTCGGACCCTGGTCCCTGGGTCACACACTGTTTTTGGCTTCATGTCTGCTGTCTAGGGCCCTTTATCTTCCTTGAAAGAGAGACAGCCAGCAGGGTTCCCACCATTCACAGGCTGGTTCGACAGGTCCACTTGCCTATCGCTTAGTCCATAGTCAAGGGCATGTACTCACTCGCCTAGTCCCTTACTGTAGCCTTTCTAAGAGGGCCCTGATCCAAGTACAGTTTCAGAGGAGTGGCAAAGCAGCATGGACTTAAACACGAGGTATAAACCACAGGAGATGGTGGATAAGACAGCATCGGTAGGAAACACGGAGCAACTGAGCAGAGTCTGCAACAGAGTACTAACTCAGTTACAGGTGTTTGACACTCCCTTCCCACCTTTTCCAATGGATTGATTGGTTGATGATTGATTGGTTGATTGATTGGTTGGTTGATTGATTGATTGGTTGATTGATTGGTTGGTTGATTGATTTTATGTGTACATGAGCCTGCCATGGCATATTTGTGGAAGTCAGAGGACAACTTGTGGGTGTTGAGTCTCTCCTTCCATAATGTGGGTTCGTAGAGCAGAGTTCAGGGCATCAGGCTTGGTAGCGTCACCTTTTACGCATGAGCCATCTCACCTCCTCTCTTTCCTCTCCTTTCACTTCTTGATCTTTTTCCCCTCTACCAGCCACTTCTGGGATTGCCTTTCAGAATCCTGTAGACATGGAATTTTACCTGAGGAAAGAGCATGTCCATTACAGAGGCTTGAGTCAGGGTATGACATGGTGTTTTTTTATTGATGTAAATTCATGTAAATTAAAATTATTCATTTTAAAGCCTATGCTTCAGAGTCACAATACTATGGAACTGTTGTCTCTATCTAATTCCAAAATGTTTTCATCACCCCAGAAGGAAGCCCCATTACTAGTAAGCAGTGCTCTGGCATCTCCTGGCCCTCAACAACTGCCTGTCTGATTTTTCTCTTTGGATTTATCTGTTGAGACGTGATTTTTTTGAATGGTAAGCAGTGCTCTGGCATCTCCTGGCCCTCAACAACTGCCTGTCTGATTTTTCTCTTTGGATTTATCTGTTGAGACGTGATTTTTTTGAAGGGTGTAAGGCGAATCACTGTGGCCAGTGATAGAGAAGGAAGGGAGGGAAGGATGGCTACCATGAAAACATGGAGAGCCACCAGGGTCTTGTTCTCTAGGTATAGGGATGGGTGCCCTATGCTATGAACATTCACAGATGGAGGAGGGTGAGGAGCGCTTGGGGTCAGGGTCTGTCATGTCATCCCCTGTAAGGGAGCCTCCTATGGGTTAAGTGTACTTATGTTGGAATTTTAATGTTTTTAATTTATTTATTTTCATTTTATGTGTATGAGTGTTTTGCCTGCATGGATGTAAGTACCATGTGCATGCAGTGCCCTTGGAGGCCAGAAGAAGGCAGCAGATCCTCTGGAACTAGAGTTACAAACAGTTGTTTGACATGAGGGTGCTGGGAACCAAACCCGGATCCTCTGGAAGAGCAGCCAGTGCTTCTAACTGCTGAGCCATCTCTCCAGATCTCATATATTGGCATTTTAATTCTTCAGTAGGGCAGTGTTAGGAAGTGGGCCCATGGAGGTATTTCGTTCGTAGGGACAGAGGCCCCATGAATTGATTGCTGCCTTTCTCAGGGGATTGGGTTAGTCACTACAGGAGAAGGCTGTTGTAAGAAGAGGCTGGGCTTCGTGTTGCTGCTATTGCATGTACACACTTGTCCTTCCAGCAGGGGACCCTTACCAGATGTGCCTGCCCAAGTTTGGACTCCCCAGCCTCTGGAACTGTGAGCTAAATAAACCTCTATTCTTTATAAACTATCATTCATGCCCAGATACTCTGTTGTAGGAACAGATAAAACCTGTTTGACTTGGTCTAATCCTCATTTGACAGCCAAAGCCTTTTTCTGAGTAGTTCTTCAGCTTATCCAAGTATTCCTAATTACATAGTGATGTGTGATGTAAGTCTGTCAGGATTGGAGTCTGGAGAACAGTGCTGTGAGGTTGTTGTCATATTGTTCTGACGCAAGCACTTCACATGTGGGCCCTCCATATCCTTCTTCAAACACCGAAGATGAAGACTGGCTTTGAGGTCACACAGTTGAATGACTGGATACCTTTGTTTAAGCTGCTCAAGCCTGGGGAAAGCATCTGTGATTGTGTAACCTGCATCTTAATCCAACTAGGCTCTGAGAGTTGGTGCAGGTAGACCAGGTATCCTGACTAGGCTCTGAGAGTTAGTGCAGTTAGATCAGGTATCCTGACTAGGCTCTGAGAGTTGGGTGGAGGTAGATCAGGTATGGCTGAGTTTGAAAGAGGGTCTGTCTGCAAGTGAAATTTTCCTAAAAGTCAGCTCAGTTAAGGAGTTTCCTGGAAGAGTCAAGTGTAAGGAGCCTGCCTCATTTCCTCACGGATTTTAGAGGCTGGCGTGGGCTAGTGGCTCTCTGCTGGGGTGATGGCTGGGTCTCCCTCAGGTATAGGCATTATTTTTCCTAATTTTTAAAGATATTTTGTTTATTACTTTTAATTTTTGTGCATGAGTGTATTGCCTGCATGTATGTAAGTGTACTCATGTTGATGAATGTTTTGTCTGCATGTATGTAAGTGCACCTGTGTCATGCAAAGCCCAAAAAAAAAAAAAAAAAAAAAAAAAAGATGTTGGATCCCTTGGAACTGGAGTTACAGATGATTGTTAGCCACTATGTGGGTGCTGGGATTACTAAACCATCTCTCTGCCCCACTGGGTATTATTTCTTAATAACTCTGATTTGTGAGAGTTTCTTTTGGCATAAATCAGCAAGCTTTAGGTTTTCCCTGCAATAGCCTTGCCATCCTTGTTTGCATTGTGTATGCCGGTGTTCCCCCTCCTCTATATGCTGGTGTGCTCCCTCCTCTGCTGGTGTGCTCCCTCTGTGTGCTGGTGTGCTCCTTCCTCTGTGTGTTGGTGTGCTCCCTCCTCTATGTGCTGGTGTGCTCCTTCCTCTGTGTGCTGGTGTGCTCCTTCCTCTGTGTGCTGGTGTGCTCCCTCCTCTGTGCTGGTGTGCTCCCTCTGTGTGCTGGTGTGCTCCCTCCTCTGTGCTGGTGTGCTCCCTCTGTGCTGGTGTTCCCCCTCCTATGTGCTGGTGTGCTCCCTCCTCTGTGCTGGTGTGCTCCCTCCTCTGTGCTGGTGTGCTCCCTCCTCTGTGCTGGTGTGCTCCCTCCTCTGTGCTGGTGTTCCCCCTCCTCTGTGCTGGTGTGTTCCCTCCTCTGTGCTGGTGTGCTCCCTCCTCTGTGCTGGTGTGCTCCCTCTGTGTGCTGGTGTGCTCCCTCTGTGTGCTGGTGTGCTCCCTCCTCTGTGCTGGTGTGCTCCCTCCTCTGTGCTGGTGTGCTCCCTCCTCTGTGTGCTGATGTGCTCCCTCCTCTGTGTGCTGGTGTGCTCCCTCCTCTGTGCTGGTGTGCTCCCTCCTCTGTGTGCTGGTGTGCTCCCTCCTCTGTGCTGGTGTGCTCCCTCCTCTGTGCTGGTGTGCTCCCTTCTCTGTGCTGGTGTGCTCCCTCTGTGCTGGTGTGCTCCCTCCTCTGTGTGATGGTGTGCTCCCTCCTCTGTGCTGGTGTGCTCCCTCCTCTGTGTGATGGTGTGCTCCCTCTGTGTGCTGGTGTGCTCCCTCCTCTGTGCTCCATCTTCATTTTCAATCCTATGAACCCAAGTCAAATCACACTAAAGAGGTAGAGTGCCAAGCAGCCCTCCTCACGGCCCTGTACTCTTGTAGCCTCATTTCTAAGGATTTGTTTCCATTCTGGTAGTTAACCTCTGGAAGTTTAAATAAAATACATGTTGTTTCTCAGTTTAAATCCCTGTTATGATAGACAAGGAGATACTTACTTACACTGTGCTCCAGCTGTGTTGTCTCTCTCTTCCTTCCTCTTTCCTTTTTTACAGGGTCTCACTATGTAGCCCTGGTTGGCCTGGAACTCGTTAGGTAAACTAGGCTGGCCTGGAGCTCTTGAGATCCACCTGCCTCTGCATGCTGGGATTAAGGCATGTGCCATGCTCCACATCTTCCTTCCTTTTCTATTGTGTGTTCTTTCACTGAACTCTTAAGTGCAATGTCTTCCCGTGTTAGGACAGGAGTGACTAGACCTCCGAGCAGGTGCCTTAATTTCTCTGGAGGACTCGTAGCCAAGCCTGTGCTTTTCCTTTCTCACTGGCGAATTTGGACCTTGTCTCATACTGGATGTCCCCATGGCATGCCAACCTCATCTTATTATTTTGCTATTTTCTTCTAGTTCTGCACTGGACGTGGCTGGATTGAAGGAGTTATAGACAGCATGGGGTGCTCTCTAGTCCTGACTTTAATTAAGCCTGGTATTCTCAGAGAAGTTGTGGTTCAGCCAAGTGCACCCCTCGCCCATGCCTGTGAAGGTCTCATCCTGTCCCTGCACTTTCCTTTCCCTCCCTGCAAGAGAAGCACTTGGTCCAGAAATAGGCTGGTGTGGCAGCTTGCCCCGTGTAATTAAGGATGATTTATTTTCCTGTTAAAGACACCACCAAGCTATGAGAGGATTTACCTCAGGCCCCTTCAGATTGTGGGGCTGAGCCTTATAAAAAGATGCTCAGCAATTAGAGCCTCGTGGAGCCACCCGCCAGCCTGGGCCTGCACAGGTTTAACGAGTCAGTGAGTGACCAGCCAAAGGTACCGGTCTCTGCTTCCTGAGTGCTTCATTGCCCCAGCGAGGGGCTCAGAATGGGACTGTTAGAGCCAAGGTTAGTCACATGACCATAGACTGCCTGGAGTCTTGTACCCACCCCTATACTTTTCTAAGACTACCTCAACACAATGGTGCTGGTACTGTGGTACTGGCTTTTTTTTTTTTTTTTTTTTTTTGAGACAGGGTCTGTCTGGTAGCGCTCCATAGCCCCATTTGGCTTGGAACTCACTGTGTAGACCATACCAGGCTGACCTCAAACTCACAGAAATCCACCTGACTTTGCTTCCCAAGTGCTAGGATTAAGGGTCTATACCACCAGGCCAGGCCCCTGTATTTTTTAAATCAGCACAAAACCTCTTCTTTCTTTTATAGGTGGAGCGCCCCTAAACTGAAAATCAAGAACAATCCAAAACGTTCCAGTATCTGTGACTTTTTGAGCACTGATATGACACCACAAATGGAAAATTCCACATTGTGAAACATTGTGTCATGCACAAAATCACTGGAAATATATAAATTTCCCTCTGGGCTGTGTGATATGATGTATATGAAACGTAAATGAATTTCATGTCTGGACTTGAATTGCATCCCAAGCTATCTCACTGTTAGCAGCCGCTTCATGTCTGGAAAGCCCTGATCAGAAATGCTCCGGTCCCAGGTGTTCCAGGCAGAGGTGTGTGGAAGGTGTATCCAGCACCCTAGTGCACCTAGTACGGTCAGGGTCAGTGGGGCTGCCACCCCCACCCCCGGCACGCAGGGCCTGCCCCCCTGGCACACAGGGCCTGCCCCCCTGCCTGCCTCCTCCCAGTGCAGACCTCTCAGAATGACGACTTTTCTTGCCTTCTTTTTTTGTTTGTTTTGTTTTTTTAATAGGGGTGCCTTGGTGACCTGTGAGGTTTTAGAACTGAGAAGGGCTGTAGAATTCAGCACAGCTTCCCTTTCTTTGTGATCAACAGGTCAGAAATATTAAAGTTCCCCCAGAACCCTGTGTGGTCTTTACTTCAGAGCTCAGAGCCACACACAGGCTGTGTTCTGAGACCCTAGGGCTTGTGGGTAAGTTGCTCATAGTGAGGGAAGCCGGAAGACTGAGCAGAGCACCCAGAAAACAAGCAAGCTCCCTCCTTCCCTCCCTCCTTCCCTCTTTTCCTCTTTTCTCATCTCCTTCCCCTTCCCCCTCCCTCCCTCCCTTTTTCCTTCCTCCCTCTCTTTCTTCCTTCCCTTCTTCATCCCTTCCCTTCCTTCCCTAGTCCCCACCTTTCCCTCCCCTCCCTTCCTACCCTCTTCTTCCATTCCCTTCTCCTTCCCCTCATCCCTCCCTCTCTCTTTTCCCACTTCCCTCCCTTTCTCCCTCTATTCTTCCCTTCCCTTCCCCTCCCTCCTTTCCTTCTCTCCATCATTACTTCCTTCTCGCCCTCCGTTCCTCCTCTCCCTCCCCCCTCCTTGCCCTCCCTCTTCCCCTGACTCTTCAGCCTCTGGGGACTATCTCCAGCTTTCGAGCTTGTCTACTAGGTACTGTGGACAGCATAGACACCCAGAAAACTTGGCTGCTGTGTCCTAGGAATTTAACAAGCTCAGCTCACAGTGGCTGGGCTGGGACAAACCATGTATCATTTTCCAGCATGAGCTATCTTTATGTTGTTGAGATAAATCTAGTTCTAGTTCTTCACAATGACCCCATCTTTGGAGAAAGTGTTCTTTGCTCACTAGAGATGGGGCAGCTGAAGCTATCGGGTGCTTTTGTGAGTTTGTGTCCAGAGGCTGTCCTGGGACCTTGGGGCTGGCCTCAGTGTAAATATGACAGGTGGAGCATCTTTTTATTTGACTATCCTCTGACATGTGTTTCTTTATACTTTTTTTTTTTGGTTTTTTCGAGACAGGGTCTCCCTGTAGCCCCAGCTGTCCTGGAACTCGCTCTGTAGACCAGGCTGGCCTTGAACTCACAAAGATTCGCCTGCCTCTGCCTCCCAAGTGCTAGGATTAAAGGCATGCGCCACCACGCCCGGCTCTGACATGTGTTTCTTATGCATAGCAGTGTTGGATTTTTTGGTTTGTTTTTTATTTTCTACCAAGTTCCTAGTAGGATGCACAGGTTCTCTGAGGCCCAGGGGGTCCTCTGTGAAACCTGAAGACTCTAGTAACCAGGGAGGGTTCTGGGTCGGACTCAGCTTCTGGATGTCCTCTTCTGTAGGGGACACTGGGGTCCCCAACAGAGAGCTTGCTGCCCTTTCCTGGTTTTTAAAGATTGGTTTTACATTTCTTTATTTATTTGTGATGGGGAGGCAGGGCAGGAGCACACGCTGTGGCACACACGTGGCGGAGGTTAGAGGGCAGCGTGTGGGAGCCGTTCTCTCCTACCATGTGCGTACTGGTGACTGACCCAGGTCTCGGGCTTGGTGGCCGTGAGTGCTGGAGATTGACCCAGGTCTCGGGCTTGGTGGCCGTGAGTGCTGGTGACTGACCCAGGTCTTGGGTTTGGTGGCAGTGAGTGCTGGAGACTGACCCAGGTCTTGGGCTTGGTGGCAGTGAGTGCTGGAGACTGACCCAGGTCTTGGGCTTGGTGGCAGTGAGTGCTGGAGACTGACCCAGGTGGCAAGTGCCTTTACCATCTCTTCAGTTTTGTTTTGTTTTTCATGATTTTTATTTTTATTTTACATGTAGGAATGACTTGCCTCCATGTATGTAAGTGCAACCATGTCATGTAACGCCACCAAAGGTCATAAGATGGCACTGGACCCCCTGGAACTAGAGTTACAGTCAGTTGTTACTCATTATGTGGGTGCTGGGAACCAAACCTGGGTCCTCTGCAAGAGTAGCCAGCCAGTGCCCTTAACTGCTGAGCCATCTCTCCAGGCTCTCTTTTGCATTTTTTTTTAAACTCACTAGGATATATTCCCAAGAGCTAGTGGCTCTGTGGGGTCTCATCTACATCCCTTTTGTTCCTTCCTGGGAATGTGCGCAGCTGAAGCCCAGTCAGCCTGAGACTGACCTGACCTCAGCGGGACCTGGCAGTGCTATTTCTTACACAGGTCGCCTTCAGGATTGATTTGGTCTGAAGCTGGAGTTCTGCACCTCCCAGCACTTCTCCCTGGTCTTAGCGGCCTGTAAGATGCGGGTTTGTTTATTCCCTCTTCAGGCCCAGTGTCACTCCCTACCCTACACTTGGGCTTAAGCCCAACCATCACCATTCCCTCTGCCTGGAGAGCCCAGAACAAACCCTCATGCAAGTACTGGGACTTCTGTGTGAAAAGAAAGGGGGCAAGTCAGGTTCTCAAGGGGACGCGGTGCCTCCCTCTTACCTCCCCGCATACCGGATACACACATTCTACAATGATTAGCTGGTGACCTTGGACTTGGCTGATGCAGTGCCAGAGAAGTGAGTTATTCCGTTACAGGTGCGGACAACAGGAAGCATGCACTGTTGTCATGGGAACATGACATTTTATTTGTCTCCAACCAGGAAGAATTCACTTCCAGCCCTCTGGAGCCAGGCTCTTCTCCACTCTGTCCTGCCTGCAGGGGTGTTTTCCTTAAGGCTGCTCTGTGTCCCTACCTCCGCATATTGTCACAGTCACGCCAGTGGTCGTCCTGGCCCACTGTCCTCTCAGACTCTGCTTTTGCCGCTTCATAGGTAAGAGTCAGCACCCCCTCATGCCGCAGATCCCTGATTTGAAGTCTCAGTGCCTGAATGTTTTCTTTCAGGCAAGGCAGGATGACAAGGTGACAAAAGCTAGGCTTTTAAAGTCAGATAGATTTGGCTCAAGTTCCAAGTCTGTCATATGTGAGCTCTGCAGCCTTGGGAAAATATATTTCTTCCTCGGCAACCATGTCCTTGTGGTTGAACAAGAATACCCCTACTTTACCAGGCTATCGGAAAGACTAAATTAAAGTGTGTTCAAGTGCCTGGCACATTGCTCACTCCTCTGGTCCTGTGTCTCCCCGTAGCTCCAGTGGGGAAGTCAGCTCTGAGAAATCAAGGCAGTTGGCCATAATTCAGAGCTCTTGGCTGTGGATCTGGTAAACTTTGGTTGGTTGGGTGACGTGTCACACAGCGTTCTTGGGGATGAGAACCTCAGGAGTGAATTCTGGCTGACATCTGCAAGTGGGATTTACTACACAGATACAGGAGGCTTATGGCATGGGCTGGGCACTGAAGGGAATTCAAAACAGATAGAAGCTAGGTGCCCAAGCTTGCATGAAGCCAGGGAGTGTGAGTGACAGGAGCACTCATACCAAAGACAGTGCGATCAGCTTTGCTGGCTGGGTGGATGAACCCTGGGCATGACTCTCACCTATGGTTTAGTGTCTGCACAGGGCTTCTGAGGTATAGGACATACACCTGCACTCTGGGACCACCCCCCCAGGACCTTTTTGGGATTATCATGTGGGTGGGACTGGCACCTGGAATGATAGCCAGAGAGAAATACCCCACGATGGAGAGATCGTTTCCTATGAAAAGGAATGGGGAAAGGATTCTTGGCAATGGAAGCAGCATCTTGGACAGAAGATCTGCGCTGCTTTTCCAAAGACTCGGATGAGATGATCTTAGAGAACCCTTCTGTTTCTAATAGGAAGACTCTAATAATTAGAGCTACAATTCTTCCTTTGGGAAGAAATATGAATTTAACATTGTTAACCACTTCTCTTTCTCATTTTCCCCCTAAAACTTCCTGTCCTCAATACAGGTATTTTAATAATGTTTAAATAGTACCTTTAATTTTTATTAAAATATTTATAGAAAATTATGTGGCTGACATATCTACTGAACTCATGAGACACCATATTCATAGACAGACAACAAGTAAAACTGCTGTTTATATTTTTATTTTTTTAATTTTTAAAAATTTTTTAAATTTTATTTATTTTTGTATGTGTATGAATGTATTGACTGCATGCAGGTGTGTGCACCCGCGTCGTGCAATGCCGCGGAGGTCAGAAGAGGGTGTCGGATTCCCCTGGAACTGGAGTTCTCCTGGAATTGGAGTTTCAGATGGTTCTCGGCTGCCATGTGGGTGCTGGGGATCGAACCCGGGTCCTCTGTAAGAGCGGTCGGTGCTCTTAACCACTAGGCCATCTCTCCAGCTCTGCCGTTTATATTTTTAAGATCAACTTTACAGAGCTATAGTTTACCAGAAAATAAAATTCAATTTATATGTATAAGTGAAGACGCTGGCGGTGAGGGTGGGGAGTGGTATGTCTATAATTCCAGTCTGTAGGAGGCTGAGGCAGGAGGATCATGGATTTAGTGTTAGCCTGAGGCACATAGTGAAATTCTGTCTCATAAATAAACAAACAAGCAAACTTTAATGTGACTGGACAAATGAATGCACCATTGTAACCATCACTCAAGATGATCTATGTTCAGCCATTCCTCAATATCCAGAGGGGACTGGTTTATATTCACTCCAGGATACCAAAATCCAAGAATTCTCAAGTCCCTTATACAAAAGAGTACATTATTTGATATAACTTATGCATTTCCTCAAGTATACTCTAGGACATTCTTAGAGTGTATGCCTAACTTAATGTAATTACCATGTAAATCATTTTTATATTGTACTCTTCAGGGAATGATTACCCAAAAGTGTGCATGTTCGAATGCAATTTTTTTTCCTGAATATTTTCAATTTTCAGTTGGTTGAGTGTTGAGTGACTGTAAGGCATCGTCCTGAGTTATTTACCTCCTGCCTCCTCTGTCTCCTCAGGTCACCTCCAACCTAAAGATTAGTTTTGCCTGTTCTAGAATTTTATACAGTCACGTGATGTGTATTTTCAAGTCTGGCTTCTTTTGTACATGATAATGTCTGAGATTGATTCTGAACATTTTATCCCAGTGGCTTCTTTCTTTTTAATGCTAAGTAGATTTCCATTAGTTGAATTTATTTCAGTTTGCTTATTCATTTGTCAATTGATGGACATTTGGATTGTTTCCAGTTTTTAGCTATTATGAATAAATTTGCTGTGAACATTGTGTATAAGTCTTTTGGACATAGTTGCATTCCTCTTGTATAAATACCTAGGAGTGAAATTATAAGATGATGCTGTAAGTATATGTTTAACTTTATAAGACATGGAGAAAATTGTTTTCAAAAGTGGTTTCCTTGATTTGCGTATGATACACAACCAACAAGGAGCTTCTAGATTGTTCTATCTTCTTACCAGTATTAAAATTCTTTTCAACCATTTTAGTGAGCTTAATCTTGTATTTTCCTAAATATTGGTGATATTGAACATTTTTCATGTGATCATCCCCTTCTCTGGATTTGATAAGTGGTAACACTGCCAAACACCACTCAGACATCATGGGGTGCTTGGCATTCACAGCCCTCACATGTTCCTCCAACTCGATCCCTTTTCTCCTTTCCCTGGAAGTAATCCCTGTTATGTGGTTGGTATGCAATTTCCATGAGTGTGTTTTAAATTTTCATTAGTATATCCCAAATAGTATTAAGTAATTTCATGTGTGTTTTGAAGCATCCGTGAAATGATCCATGCTGTGTTTATACTTTTCTAATTTGTATTTTTTTTGCCACACGTTTTTGAGGCTTATCTGTGTTGGTACATGGAGACCTATTTTTGTTTAACTGTTGCATAGCTCTCTATCCTGCTTATTCCACGTGTCCTCCATTAGTTGGCATTTCACTGTTTAGCCTTTGCTTGTCTCCTTGTTGCTTCTGTGAACATTCTTCTGGGGCTCGTACCTAGAAGGAACATATCTTCTGAGATGTACATCTGGACTTTGTTAGTGCCAAGTGATTTCAAAGAGATTCCAAAAGTATATACTGCCACCCACAGAGTGCCGGAGTTTCCAAATTTGCCTCGCCAAACCCACGAGACCCATATCTGCCATGTGACGCCTTGCAGGCTGCATCTTGGATTGGCCTGCCTTTGCTATTCCTTCACTGATAATGAGGCTGTGCATGGTTCCTAGGTTCCCTCCCCACACACTTCCCCTTCTGTCAGACTCTGGGTATCTAAGCTGCTCAACTTATCTTTCAAACATTGCATTATCGCTTCCTTTTCGACTGAGATATTTTGTCATAAAAATTTGTCATAAAAATACTGTAATGTAATCAAATTTATTAACCTATCACTTCATGAGTTTTGCTTAAGAAAAAAATCTTTTCTTATCTCCAGGTCACAAGATAACCTGAAAGTACATATTTTAAAATAAGTTTTAGTGCTTTGTATGTGACAACTAGATCTTTGATCCACATATAATTTCTGAACCCAATTGTAGTCATATTCATTTTCTAATTGGATCACCTGTGTATCATTCCACTATTACTGAAAAAAAAATCTTTCCTCAGTGATGTTTTTCTTTGAGAGAGGAGGTGCTGGGGGTTGAACCCAGGGCCTTGAGCATGGCAGGTAAGAATTGTACCACTGAGGTAGGCTGGTTTGCCATGTGCTTTCATGTGATCTGCTCCTGTGCTGCTCTTTTGGCTTTCTCTGTATAGGGCTATTTGAGTATCTGTTGCTCACTATTTTAATTATCACAACTCTAGAAGAATTCTCTGAAGGAAAAAGACCTCATTCTTCACACATTTTAGATATTACTGTGGATCTTCACTATTTCCATTGAATGCTAGAATCAGCTCTTTGTTTTAGGAACAACTCTTGTGATTTATGTTGAAATGGGACCACCATATTTTGTTTGTTCAGTTTTGAGACAGTCCTGCTACATAGCCCTAGCTGGCTTGGAGCTCAGTATGCAGTCTAGGCTGGGTTGGACTTGTGGGTGAGCCTCCTGCTTCTGTCTCCTGAGAGCCAAGATGACAGGTGGACCAATCTGGCTGGTACCATGTTTTGTGCTTATATCGTTGTGATTGTTCTTTCTTGAATGCCATTTTGACTGAGTTGATAGATGCCTAGGGAGTGAGCAAAGTACAGTCCCAGGTGCAGCTATGAAGGCATTTCCAGAGAAGGTTGATATGTGCTAGGACCACGGAGGGAAAAGACCAGCCCTGGATGTGGGCTGAGAGCCCAAGTGGAACAAAGGAGGGAAACTGAGCAAGCCGGTGACTATAGGCATTTGCCTTTCCCTGGTGTCAGCTGTGATGTGAGCTGCTTTGCTCTGCTCGGCCACACCCTCCTGACCATGATGGACTTAAACCAGGAACAAAAGAAAAAGGCAAAACCTACCCCCAAATCAAAAAACCCCCACTTTTGACAGGCGTGGTGGCTCACGCCTTTAATCCCAGCACTTGGGAGCCAGAGGCAGGCAGAGCTCTGTGAGTTCAAGGCCAGCCTGTTCTACAAGGTGAGTTCCAGGACAGCTGGGGCTGCAGGGAGACCCTGTCTCAAAAAGACAAACAACAACAACAATAAAACCACTTTCCCTTAAGCTATGTCACTAAGGTATCTTCGTTGATTAATTTTTTTCTTTGATTAATTTTTTTTTTTTCAAGACAGGGTCTCCCTGTAGCCCTAGCTGTCCTGGAACTCACTCTGTAGACGAGGCTGGTCTTGAACTCACAAAGATCCTCCTGCCTCTGCCTCCCAAGTGCTAGGATTAAAGGCATGCATCACCACGCCCGGCTGATTAATTTTTTAAAGGTTTATTTTTTATGCGTATGAGTGTTTTGCCTGCATGCACATATGTGTACCATGTGCATGCAGTATCTACAGAGGTCAAAAGAGGGCATTGGATCTCTTGGAATTAGAATTATAGATGGTTATGAGATGCTAGGGGTTCTGGTAACCAAGCCCCAGTCCTCTGCAAGAGCTGCAAATGCTGCTTTTAACCCCAAGCCTCTCTCCAGCCCCCTGATTCCTATTTAAAAATTTATTATTTTTATTTTATGTGTATGAATGTATTGCCTGCATGTATATAAGTGCACTGTGTCATGAAGTGACCTTGGAGGTCAGAAGATGGCATTGGATCCCCGGAAACTAGAGTTACAGATGGTTGTTAGCTGCCATGTGGGTGGTAGGATCCAAACCCAGGTCCTCTGCTCTTAACCATTGAGCCATCTCTTCAGCCCTTCATGGTTTTTAAATTACCACACCAAGAAATGCATTTCACTGTGATTTTTCATATCTATATATCATTATCCTTTGTATTCACTCTTCCTCCCCTTGCTGGTCCCTTTCGTCCTCCTCCTATTCTAACCTAATGTCACACATATTACCTTCTCTTGCTCCCTTTTCTGCTCCTTTTGGATCTCCTCACCACCTCATTCTATATATGTCATATATATATATATATATATATGTATATATATATATATATAATATCTCAAATACTGGTGACAATGACAATAAACTGACGCAGAAGATTATATTGGAGAAATGGGCTCGTTACTGTGACTACCTGACAGTGTGGTTCAGAAGCCTTTAGGGCCATCTTATTGGAGGATTTGGACAAGCTTGGAGAAACAGGGTAGAAAAAGCTTATAATGACATAAGCAGAGCTTAATGAGTGTGATAAGAGCTCAGAAGACCATAATGCCTACAGGAAGGTTGAAGGTAAAGGCCAGACCCATGAGGGTCTGATGGGAATGAAGACTGCATTTGAGAATTGAACCAGAAATCATTCATGTTACATATTGTTTACATTTATTTTGTCCATGCCCTAAGACGTTATAGGAGAGTGAGTTTCAAGGCCATGTTCTAATTATTTAGTGAGTTTCAAGGCCATGCACTAGTTATTTAGTGAGTCTCAAGGCCATGCACTAGTTATTTAGTTATTTAGTGGGAGATCATTATTTCAGGCTGCAGTTAGTCATGTTCACAGTGAGAAAGAAAAGCAGAAGGATTTTTTTAAGTAATTTGGCCAGAAACACCAGTATCAGGTTGGAGCTAAGCAGGCATGATTTCTGAAGAGATTAGAATCATTAAAAAGAAGCCAAATACTTCACATTGGAACAGTAGAGAAGACCCCACCCATTTCAGGCTCAAGGATCTGAAAGAGTCAACTCATTTAAAAGACTTTCCCCCTGAGAAGAAAGCACTTCTGGGCAAAGGACCACCTAGGAAATTGCTTCTCTATGAATCATTGCATCATAACCAGCTTCCCAGGCAATGAGAGGTAACTATAACCTTGGTCTGAGAAGTCCAGGTACTGCTCAAGCTGGGCATGAGCATTGCCATTATTCAAATGATGCTGGTTTTGCAGGTGTGCAGAATGAGAAAGCAAGGGGGTTATTTATTGGAGGCTTTCACCTAGATTTCAAAGAAGGGCCTAGGAAACCAGGCAGTGTGAGACAGGCCCAGGATCCCTGCAGGGGGAAAGTATGAAGGCGAATGTTGGAGGTGTCAGGAATGTGGGATGTCTGCCAAAGAAAGCTTCAGGTCATGAGTGGACCCAGCCCCAAAGAGAAGCCATGTGAGCAGTAACTGGCAAGACCATATGGGTGGGTTACCCAAGCCTGTTGGCACTCCGTGCCCTGGATGCTGAACGGAGTCATCGTGTTTCCCCTATAGGTTCCCAACTTGCCTTGCTTCTATCCTTCCTGGCTATTCTGTTTCCTCCTTTTGAATAGGAATGTTTGGACTGTGCCATTGTAATGTTTGAAGTATGCATCTCATTTTTTATTTTACAGGAGCTTACCACTAAGAACTTGCCTTGAGCCACACAGGAGACTTTGAACTTGAGCTTTGCCACAATGCTGGGATGGTTAAGCCTCTTGGAGATGAACTGAATGCATTTTGCATTATGAGAGGAGCATGAGCCTTTAGGGCCCAGAGGCAGAAGATGCTATGGTTTGAATATGAAATATTCCTTTTTCTGGGAGTTTCTGAAAACTTTAAGAGGTCAGGCCTAGCTGGAGGAAGTTGGTCTTGGGGGCATATTCTTGAGAGCTTTATCTTGCTGTGACCCTCTTCCCTACTCTGCTTCCTTTCCTGTCCCCTCATGAGTTGAGTAGCCTTGGTCACAATCTTTTTACAGAAGATTAGACCTGGCTTTCTTATGGTGAAATATACCTCCCCCCTTTCATAACCCCTGTAGGCACGCCTAAACAGTGTCACCATGCCTAGCTAGATCACAGTCTGGTGTAAATTGTTGTAAATTGTCGCTGAATTTCTTATCAGTCTCTGCCTTTTTCATTGAACCACCAAAGGGGGGCTGGAGAGATGGCTCAGCAGTTGAGAGCACCAACTGCTCTTGCAGAGGACCAGGTTTCGATTCCCCGTACCCAAACAGCAGCTAACCGTCTTTGAGCCAGGCGTGGTGGCGCACTCCTTTAATCTTAGCACTTGGGAGGCAGAGGCAGGGGGGATCTCTGTGAGTTCAAGGCCAGCCTGGTCTACAGAGTGAGTTCCAGGCCAGCTGGGGCTACAGGGAGACCCTGTCTCAAAAAAACAAACAAACAAAACAAACAAACAAACAAACAAACAAAAAACAGAAACAAAGAAGACCGTAAATACAACCAAACAATCGTTTTCTTTGTCTGGCTTTCTTCTGTCCTTTGCAATAGCTCCTCCCCACAGTTTTCATTACACCTTAGGTTTTTCCCACATATTGCCAAGCCATGACATCATCTGTCAGGCCCATTTTTCATTATGGTACAGGAGACTCCCTGCCCTGCTTGTCATCTTGAGACCTCCCTTGACTCCATCCCTTTAGTTTCTTTTGCTTCTCAGTCCATTTCTTTCCACATCTTCTGCTTTCTTGGTTTTCTGCCTTGGTTCTTTAGAACATACCCTTCAGTAGATTCGTGATAAGAAAGCAGGTCTGTTCTTTTTTTTTTTTTTTAATTTCCGTATGTGTATGAATGTACTGTCTGCATGTAGGTTTGTGCACCTGTGTCATGCAATGCCGCGGAGGTCAGAAGAGGGTCTCAGATTCCCCTGGAACTGGAGTTCTCCTGGAATTGGAGTTTCAGACGGCTCTCAGCCGCCATGTGGGTGCTGGGGATCTAACCTGGGTCCTCTGTAAGAGCAGTCGGTGCTCTTAACTGCTAGGCCATCTCTCCAGCCCCAGAAAGCAGGTCTGTTCTTAACCTGCAGTGTATGAACAGCCCTCCAAATGCTCATTTCACTGTGACTTGTCCTCTGGGTGTCCCTGAAACCTCTACCATTGGGATAGGGCATGTCATGTAGCTGCCTCAGGTAGGAAGGGGTCTAGGAAATGCTTCTTTTGCTTGCTTGTTAAACCCCCACCTGATGCATACCTGAGAACCTGCTGTGGTCTTCCTATGGTTTCACAGTATAGAGCAGCTTATTTTGGGCCTGTCTTCCCATGGAGGTGTATGGCTTTCAACTCTCTCCTCTATCTGAAGTTTATCCATTTGATTTTCATTGTCTAACATTTTGTTTATGAGTCTCATTTGTTGTCAATTATTGTATTATTTTCTTTTCTTTGTGGCATTGTACCTAATTGTTTTTGAGTCATTTATAATCAGTTTTCAGGAAAACATGGCAATAGATAATCTGCTTTCAATTGGCCATTTGAACTTTAAGTATTTATTTATTTATTTATTATTTTTGCTGGTTCATAGGAATATTGTTAGTGTCTATAAATAGATCCCAAACTGTCTTGTTAGATTGAGTCTTGGAGGCAGATAATTTTTATTGCATGAGGATGTTAGAAGTTTCTCCATTGGAACTCCTCTTATTTCTTCTTGTATTTTATTTATTTATTTATTTTGGGAGGATGTTCAATATTTAAAAACCAGTGGTAGTGATTAGCCTTTTCTTATTCTTGATCTTAACAGAAAACTTGTAGTATTTTCCATTAAGTATGAATAGTATTTTAATTTTGGCTAGTTTTGATTTATCAGACTAAGAAAATTACCTTTTAGTCCTTGTTTGCAGGGAGCTTGTTTAAATTTTTTATTTTTTTGTCTTTTTGAAACAGAGTCTCCCTTTAGTCCCAGCTGGCCTGGAGTTCGCTATGTAGATCAGGCTAGCCTTGTACTCACAGAGATTTGCCTGCCTCTGCCTCCGGAGCGCTGGGATTAAAGGCATGCACCACCACACCTGGCCCTCAAAATTTTATGTGTATGAGTGTTTTGCTTACATATAGCTAAGTGCACCAGGTACATGCAGTACTCATGGAGGCCAGAAGAGGGTGTTGGAATCCCAGGAACTGGAGTAACAGATAGTTGTTAGCTGCCATGTTGGTCTGGAACTGAACCTTGGGTCCTCTGGAAGATCAGTCAGTGCTCTTAATCACTTAGCCATCTCTCCAGCTCCCTGCAGGAAGCTTTTATCATATATGGGGGCTGACTTCTGTCAGGCATTTATTCTGCATATGTTAGTAAGCCTGTATTTTAAAAAGATGCTTTCTAGCCAGGCGTGGTAGCACAAGCCTTTAATCCCAAAACTATGGAGGCAGAGGCAGACAGATCTCTGTAAGATGGAGGCCAGCCTGGTCTACATAGTGAGTTCCTGTGAGGCTACAGAGACACCCTGTCTCAGACAAAAAAAAAAAAAGATTTATTATTAGTGTGTGTGTGTGTGTGTGTGTGTGTGTGAGAGAGAGAGAGAGAGAGAGAGAGAGAGAGAGAGAGAGAGAGAGATGCCTGTGAGGGACAACTTTGTGGAATTGGTTCTCCTTCCCCCTTTACATGGCCTCCAGGATTGAACTCAGATCATCAATCCTATGCAGCAAATTCCTTTATCTGCAGAACCGGCTCTGTAGCCCAGCCTGTATTTCGTCTTGTAATCTTTTAATGTGTTGAGTTTGATGAGTATTCATCTAGGATTTGCTAATGTTTGTTTCAAATTTTTACACTTTCATGCTAAGTGGGGTTAAGAGGCAGTCTTTTCAACCCTTTCCTCTTGTATTATTCTCCTTTGAAGTTGTTGTTGGGTGTTATAAAAGGACCAGAGTGTTTTCATCTTGGTTTCTGGGCAAGACTGTTTCAAGCATTGTCTTTTCCTTAAATATTTGAGAAAACTTAGCAGGAAAGCCTTACAAGGCTTTTAAGGTTTTTAAAGGTAGATTTTTGACTGCTGATCAATTCCTTTGAAGGTTATAGATATCTACAGGGTTTCTACTTCCTCTTGAGTCAATTTGGATATTTTTATTTTTCTGGAAAGTTGTCATCAGTGGCAGGAGTTAACAGGTAAACAGATAGTTCCAGGACTCGTTGAAAAATAACATCCTTACCGATTCCCCTTGCCAACAACCAGAAGGTGGAGAGAGATCAAAGGCAAAGCATGCTGGGAATTTGTATTATTCAGTAGGAGAAAAGAGCTATTGATTAACGCTGTGCTTGAAGTCAAGTGTTTGTGTTAAAAATGTCAGTGTAACCACCTACATAGTTTAAATGGACTCTACAAATGCCAGGTTTGTCGGAGGAGATGGAAAATAAGGAAAATACAATCAATATGATAGAAAGCAAGCCAGGGCAGGAGAAACAGAAAATATAGAAGGAAAGCCTGGTTAGGAGAAAGTATGTCTTTAGGATGAACCTCAGATGGCATCCCTCTGAGGGAGACCCGCTGGGTCCCCTTTTCCTTTGGCACCCTGTATCATGCGCCCATCACTGCATAAGGCCCCCATACCCCACATGACTACCCATTTGCTGTATTTTTCTCTTCAAGAAGTAAAACTCTTCCCCTAGACCAGGCTGCGCCATTTATCTGTATGCTCTCCAAACCTGACACAGTAAATGTTTCAGTAAGCATGATGCATAATAAATAAACAGACAAGTCAATAATTCCTGAAGCAATGCTTGGTATGGCTGGCCAGCTCCAAGGTAGAGCGTTTAATGCCTAAGTTGATCAGTGAGTCAGGGACTATGGGAAGAGCATACAGCCTTGAATTTGGCTAGAAAAGAGTCAGTGTAGGCTGCCCTACCTGAAAGTGCCTCTGAGACCCTCAGCTATCTGCATGGCTGTTAACACAGTCTGTCAGTGCATCCCTGGAGGAGCCCTTGCATTGATAAAATAGCCCATATGCATGAAATCAGTGCTTCTCAAACATGAATGGGCACACAGGTCAAAGGGGCACTTGTTGGAATGCAGAATCTGATGGAGATGTTCTGGAGGGGTCTGGATGCTGTGCTTAGGAGTCTCGGTACAAGCTATCACTTGTACCCAGACTCTCCCCAGGCTCTTGCTCTCTCTCTCTCTCTCTCTCTCTCTCTCTCTGTCTCTCTCTCTCTCTCTCTCTCTGTCTCACACACACATACAGAGAGAGAGAGAGAGAGAGAGAGAGAGAGAGAGAGAGGGAGAGAGAGAGAGAGAATGCTCAAATGAAACCTTTTTTGATTTGTAGAACTGGCTAGTGTAGAATCCCAGCCCTGCTGTCCCTTGACCTCAAACTCTCTGTCAGCAAACCTGCCTGCCCCAACTCTGCCAGGGTTGTGAGGTGGTAACTCCTTGAGATCGCCTGCACAGTGACCATCTCCCCTCATCTTCCTGTTTCTCAGGCTGAGGCACATAGCCTGTTAGGACAGGTGGCATCCCGGGAAGCCCTTCCTTCTGAGTCATGTGTCACTCGTCACTGATCTTCAGCTCCACCACCCTTTATCTGCACAATCAAATCCTATTTCCTTGTCTCCTTGTCTCCTTGTGACTTCCTTTACCTGCTGTCACTCTGGTCCCCAGGCAGGAGGGCCACCTCTGGTTTTTACATCAACTGTCTACCCTGAACAGCCTTGATTTGTGTACCAATGAAAATGACATGGCCTGTGGGCTTTCTTCTTTTTAGTTCCTTGTTTTTAGAAACATGACACAGAAACACGCAGGGAGAGCCTTCAATGCAAATAAGTCACCAGCACCGGCCCTTCCACGAGTCCTGGGGCCGGGCCTCTCCCTGTCCGTGCTAGTCCTTGGGAGCAGCAATGGAGGTGATTGCTTCTCTTCTGTACCTGTTGGTCGTGGTCATGTTGACCAGGCTTGTGGGCAGAAAGATGCTTCTGTTGTGCAGTGATGAAATTGGTATTTCTGAGCCTGAGTTTGGATCCAGCTTTTTTTTTTTTTTTTGGTCTTTTCGAGACAGGGTCTCCCTGTAGCGCCAGCTGGCCTGGAACTCACTCTGTAGACCAGGCTGGCCTTGAACTCACAAAGATCTGCCTGCCTCTGCCTCCCAAGTGCTAGGACCACGCTCGGATGGGTCCAGCTTTTTATAAAAAGTATATTTTCAGCCACAAGAACCTGTGGCATGTGAAGAAAATTGTTGAATGTCACTGGGCTGTCTTCAAGGCCTGGGCAAGAAAACCCGCCTTGGCTCTTCATCCACCAATGGATGCTTTGGCTATCCCAGGGTGTCCAGGGTGATGCAGCCTTGGGAGATGAGCAGGGGAGGGGATGAGTACGAAGCCAGATCCTCATTCCCTACAGTGTAGATGCTGGAAAGGACTAGGTAAGACGGGGCTGCTGCTGGGCCCGCACGTGGGTATGTGTTGTGGGGACAACCATCTTTCTTGATTGCTTTTTTTTTTTTTTTAATATTTTTATCTTATGTGTATGAGTGTGTTACTAGCATGTATGTAAGTGCACCCATGTTGTGGAATTCCTGAGGGTGTTGGATCCCCTGGAACTAGAGTTACAGATGGTTGTTAGCTGCCATGTGGGTGTTTGACCTCAAACTCTCTGTCAGCAAACTTGCCTGCCCCAACTCTGCCAGGGCTGTGGGGTGGTCAAACCCAGGTCCTCTGTCAGAGCAGTTAGTGCTCTTAACCACCTAGTCATCTCAATTTCTGAACCTCATCTGACCAAGCTCTTGAGCCAGGCAGTACCTGGGGCAGGCAGGTGATGGTGCTGATGAGGTGGCTGTCCTGTTAGGCACAGGAGCAGTCAGGATGCTGCCCATTAGGATAACCTTGCCAGCTTTCAGAGCAGATGGTCTCTGTTATCCCCCAAGATCTAGGCTTGGTGGTGTTCCTGTGTGTCTTTTTTTGAGCTCCCAAGTGCTTCTCACAGGCAGACGGGGTTCCGAAGCACAGTAGTCAAGAAGAGGGTGAAGCTGCCCCCACGCGTGGCTCATCATAGCCCCTTCAGTGAGGTGATCCTGATTTTTCCAGAGATGATTGAAACTTGTATGCTTTTCATGAGACCTTTGCTGGTTTTCGTATGTTGGCAACTGTCCTGGTTAGCATTCATTGTCAACACGCCTGGAAAGAGTCCAAATTCAGTAATTGTTTTCTTTATTGGGTTGGTCTGTGAGCATGTCTGGGAGGGATTGTCTTGATTGTTAATTGGTAGAGGAGGCCGCAGCCTCGTTGTGTTAGGCACCGTTCCTTGGGCAGGTGGTCCTGGGCTACATGGGCAAGCCAGCTGAGCATCAGGCTGAGCGAGCCAGCAAGCAGTGTCTCTACTTGAGTTCTTGCCCTGACAGTCCTCAGTGATGGAGCTGAAGTAAACCTTCCCTCTACTAAGTCACTTTATCACAGAAAGGAAATGAGGACAGTAACTAAGTCAAATATTTTTTTCAAAATGTCTGCAGGCCAAGCAAATCAAGGAAGTGAGGTGTATCCCATGGTCCAGTCTGCAGACTCTAGCTTGGAGAAAGCTTCACCATTAACTTCCCTGGGGCTTAGACGCCCTGTGGAGCTGGCCCTGTGGAGCTGGCCAGTCTTCATAGCTTGTGAGTGCTGACCCCTGCCCACCTCTGGCCTATGTCCTGTCCTTGGCCCCCAGCTCAGAGCCTACCTCTACCCTGTTGGATGGCCCTTGGCAGGGAGCTCTGGCCAAGCTAGATGACTGAACTGGCAGGGGTTCTGATGCCAGGCCAGAGACTGTGCAAGATGTCAGCTTGGGATGGGGAAGTGCAGATCTAGCCTCTGGTTCTTAGAGACATGGTACGTACCAGGTACACACCTGGTACATACCTGGCACACACCCAGCATCCTTTTAGGTGCCCCCCCCAGGTCACATCCTGTTCCTTCTGCCACGGCCTTCTCTCCATAGCTGCCTCTGCTCTTGAATGCAGAGTGGTGGAAGAAGGACAGCTCTGGTGATTTCCCCTCTGCAAGGCCTGGCAAGCTGAGCATAGCCCATGGAGGAAGAGGGTAGGGATGAACAAGGGAGGAGGGAGCTGAGATAGGAGCAGCGAAGGATGCTGGGACACTGACTCCGTCTACTGGTGGGTGGTAAATGATTCCTGGGGCTTAGTGGCCCCCAAATCTAGGGAACAAATGAGAAGAAATGGATGTTGGGGAGGAGATGATACAAGCTTGGAGCTTGAGGTTGAGGGGCGGGACACACAGGAATCAAGGAAACCCTGTTGGGTCCAGTGAGCCACACATGGCGGGCTGGCCAGTGCCTGTGGTCACTTAGATGAATACAAGACTGAGGCTCTGGAATGCTGTCGCAGGGATCACCTGTTGAAGGTTTGGTCCCTAGCCTGTGGTCATACTGAGAGATGAAAGAGTGCTCAGGATCTAGTCCTAGTGGGAGAATGTTAGGTCATTGGGATGTGCCATGGGGGGATATTGGGACGCCAACCCTGCCTTCTTTCCATGTTTATTCTCCCAACGACCATCAGGTGAGCAGTTTTCTTCACCGCTCACTCCTGCCAAGATGTTTTGTGCTGCCATAGGCCCCAAAGCAATGGAGCAAAGTGACTGTGGCTGAGACCTCTGCAACCTTGAGCATGAATAAACCTGTCCTCTTGACAAGTTAATAGTCTCTGGTATTTTGTCACAGTGACAGAAAGCTAACATAATCCTCTATGGGCAAAGTCATGCAGTCCTAGTGAATCTTATACAGAAAAGGGTTTTCTTTTGAGTTTGTCTCTCTGTTCATGATTGTGGTGAGGAGAGAATTGGAGCCAAAGCTGACTGAGAGAACGCCTCATCAGGTAGCAGCCTCTCAGTGGTAGCTTTTCATGGTGATCATTTTTATGATTATTGCAAGTTTGTGGTAAATATTACTAATTCTCTATTTGAAGTCGAATATAAATTTTTTCCAACCATTTTAAAAGGGGGGAATATGAGCCAATTTAAAATACTAATAAAGGGGGCTGGAGAGATGGCCTAGCGGTTAAGAGCACTGACTGCTCTTGCAGAGGACCCGGGTTCGATCCCCAGCACCCACATGGTGGCTGAGAACCATCTGTAACTCCACTTCCAGGAGAACTCCAGTTCCAGGGGAATCCGAGACCCACTTCTGACCTCCGCGGCATTGCACGACACGGGTGCACAAACCTACATGCAGACAGTACATTCATACACATACAAAATAAATAAAAAATTTTTAAAAATTAAAATACTAATAAAGGAAAAAATACTAATAAAGGAGAAAAGTCATATTAAATTATGCTGTAAATGATAATGGTGGTCAGAGAAAGACTCTAGAAGTTACTGCAGATAGGGGTTCAAAGTCACTGGCTGTAGGGTCAAACCAGTTAACAGTGTGAATTTAGGCAAGTCATTTCACATCTTTACACCATGAGTGACTCCTTCATAAAACAGTAATATTAATATTAAGTGAGCTTCTTGGGTGTCAAGAGTTTGGCCCAGTGCCTGACAGTCATTGTGACTGGTGGTTGTTGTCACATGATGCTGTCTCCAGCATGACCTATTGACCCCAGAGGTGTTCCTGGACTAGCACTGGGCAGCCATGAACAGGGAGCTTTGTAGACTAAATACTCTGTCAATAGCACTTTAGAGGTTGTTACCTATCTACAATTTCGTGTCAGGATTCCATCACTGGAGTGAGCATTCTAGAGCCAGGTACTAGCTAGGTAATAAAATACCTAACATAGGGATGGCAAGATTGCTCAGTGGGTAGAGCATAGCCAGCCTGTCTCTGCTGTCTGTGGCAAGCTGGGCTGTGATGTGGCCCAACAGCTGGGTTGGGAAGTTCCCTTGATTTCTTACGTGATGATGGTGGCCCTTCACTGAACTATTCATGTACACTGTGTTAAGGCCACACACCCGCTTCTCTTCCTGGAACCTGTAGTTGGGCTACATGCAGTACCTAGGTGACTGGTCTCGTAATAACCCTGACCCTGGGGTTGGGGAAGGTGGCTCAGTAGTCAGAGCACTCCCAAGCATGAGTTGCTCAGTTCAGGTCCTTAGCACCCATATAAAAAGCTGGAGGAGGCCCTGTTCCTGTTTGTTATAGCACCAGCACTGTGGGAGTTGCAGGCGGGAAGATTACTGGGTCTTGCTGACTGCCAGCCTGGCTGAAACAGATTCAGTGAGAGACTTGTCTCAAAGGAGTAAGGCAGAGAGTGGTAGAGCAGGAGACCCGGTGGCCTCCCCTGGCCTCTGCAGGCATGTGCCTGTACACACCTGACCAAGGGGAACTGGTGAGCTTCCCTGGTAGGCCGTGACTGTGGCTGCACAGGCCGTCATTATCATTGATGGAGGAGTTCGGCACACCCTGTGTGGAGGACTCTTGAGCTTGACTCAGGCCATTGCTCAGACTCTATAGCCCTTCATGGAGTTTGCTTTGTATTCTCTTGCTGAAATAGAGCTTAATGGGCAGCATAGACATTTGCTGAGTCTCACAAGTTCTCTTAGCTCATCATCAAACCTAGGGCTGCTCTGGGGAACTGCCAACAGTAAGTCTCTGTTTTCAGGTAGAAAAAGGCTATCAGGACTTGCTCAAGCAAATGGTCTCCAAGAGCCAGACAGGAAGGGGCATGTTGAGGCACGTTCTGTTCTTGGGGAGAGCCAGGCTCTTGGAAGCCTACAAGGGGTCTTCTCTTCCCTTCTTGGAAGTGCTGGTATAAGATGACTTGATTTCTTACTGAGCAGTGTAAACAGTTCAGGAGGAAGTACTGGGGCATTTCAGGAATGGCTTATATTATCAACTGTGGCTCATAGTAAACCCCTGAAAGACAGAGAACAAGCCCACATTAGTGACCAGTATGAAGGTCGGTGATTGGGCACTGATAGTGTGAAAGATGCCACACCCTGATTCTTCCTAGCCTATAACAGTGACCACCCTCTGAGGTAGCGACAAGATTGAGGGGTGTTGATATCAGCTTTCCTCCCAGGGACTGACTCACTTGTGGAATGCACTTTCATCCGTAGTCTTGGTGAGCAGCAAGGGTATACAGTTTCTGATCCTACCTTCCCATGCCAGGGTCAGTGCAGCACACAGAGCGGCTGAGCTGTGTTGTAAACAACTGCCCTGACATGAAGGCAGCCCTAGGAGAGCCTGCAGACACCCTGGCTTAAGCCTGCAGATGCAGCAGTCTGATCATTCTATGGAGACCACGAGGGTGGTCTAGTGTGGGTGTGGGAGCCTTCTGTTCAGACTCCCCTAAAGCCAGAGTGGGAGAAGCTCAGAAAAGTGGGAGCCTCGCTTGTCTGGCTGGAGGGAAGGGAGCTGGAATAAAACTAGAATTCGAGAAGATCCAGCTGATGTGGGCTGGAGGCTTGAACCCATCCAATTATCTAGGACATTCTATTAAGAACAGTAGTTGAATGTGGAGTTTGGAGAAGGAGCCTGGCAGCAGCATTGTGAGCAGAGGCAAGCCAGTAGGAAGTGGTTCATGTCGACCTGCTCATGTAATCCTTGACAGGTGTATGAATAATAACAACAGCGTCAAGGCCACCACAGTGTCATCCAGAATGACAGTGACATCATAGGCTGTATCACCACTTGGACTTTTATCACTAGTAGAGCTTGCCATAAATGGGCAACTATTTAAAAAAAAAAAAGGGCAACTATTTAAAAGTGAAGCTCTTAGGCCCCACCACCCACCTCGTCAGCGTAGGGATCATCTCAGTGCTGTGAGAGTTCTAGGAATCTCCCCCTTCCCAAGTTTTCTACACTCTGGGAAACCCTGCTTCACAAAATCGCTTCTTGAGCTCAACGTCTGTGTACCACAGTGGAAACTGGTAAGTCCAGTTTCCTCATCACATTTCCTCAGAGCCATTTCTGTCCTGTAGCCTGTATGTCCTAGAACTTCAAAGGCCTTCCATGTGACACACATGATTTTTGAGTTGTGTTTAGATGTGAGCATGTTAATGCTGACATACCTCATCTACATACAGATGACAGTCTTACTGGGTGTGATTGGGGGCACTTGGACGTGGCTCTCAGAGTTCTGTCCTTGTCTTAATCTGAATGCTTTTTGGTATAAAGGTCTTTGCAGATGTAAACTGCATTAAGGATCTCCAGACTGTCCCGAATTATTTGGGTACTCCTTCATGTAATCACAAGTGTCCTTGCGAGAGGTTGCCCAGGGAGATCTGAGTTCACATGGTTGAGAAAGAGTATGCTCCCGGAGGTGAAGGCTGGAGCAACAGGGCAAGGCCAGGAGTGAGCAGCCACCAGAAGCTGGAAGAGGCCAGGACAGACCTGTTATGTATAATGGAAATCCTAGTTAAGTTGACTTCATAGGAGAAAGGGCTTAGCAGATTGGTAATGTGAACATTCTCAGAAAAAGTTCAGCTTCAGACATGGCTTGATCAATTTGTTTAATGAAAGCCAGCACACTCCGCCCCACTTCTATCCCTTCTCCACTGCATTGACTATTCTATGACCTGTGTCCAGAGCCCCAGCCACTGTTTCAGGCTTGCCTTCTGGGTTCAAGTGCCTATTATTCCTAATAGTTCTAACTAGAGTCCAATAGTTCAGCCCCATATGACTGGCTTGAGTCGTAGGCTTATCTTAACCAGTCACTATGGCCAGGGGATGGAATATGTTCCTTAGCCGGCCTCAGCCACCTGCTCCATTATCCGTATGCACTGAGAATGGGCGATGGCAGTTCCAGAAGGAGCTTTCTTTTGCCAGGGGCAGAGTTGTGATTCCTGGAGGCAGGGCCATGCTGCACAGGGTCAGGATACCTCTGACTGCTTCTGGCCTGGTGGCTGCAAGAGATAACAGGGTGCCTTGCGATCCCTTGGTAGATTCTAAGCCACTAGATTGGAGATGCCGGGCTATTCTGAGAAGCTCTACTCCACCACCAGCCCCAGCTTGGGCACGGGAATCCCCCTTCACATATTGGGGAACCCAGCAGCAGGAGCAGACGCCTCCCCACTGGTGCATTCCATTTGAAAATCCCATTATCAAAGCGTCTTTGAACTTCTGTTGAACTTATGTGACTAATGTTGCATATGGAGAGGGAGGCTGTGCGGGAACTAGTATAAGGAAGTGGGCCAGCATTCCGCTACATTGGGCTCTCTTTGACAGTGTTTTGGAGGGGGTGTCTTACTGGGGGCACCAAGGCAACAAAGGAACTGCTGTGGCTAGATGGTAAAAGCTAAAATTAAAAAAGCACCTCCAGGGAGATCTCCCAAGACCACCTGAAGCACAGGTAGGTAGGAGCTGGGTGCTTCAGCAAGGCAGATTGTTGTTTGATTTAATTTAGTTGTCTTGGCTTGATTGGCTTTTGAGGCTGTGGGGGCAGAGTTAGCCTCCCAGCTGGTATAAAAGGTGGGTTTGTGTGAGTCTTGAGATCAGAGATCTCACAAGACCACCTGAAGCACATATATTGGGGCACAGGCTAAAGAGCACCCCTCCCCGCAACTGGAATTACCAAAGGAAGGAGTGTCTAAGTGTATTCTTTGGAGAACCTTCAGAACAGAAAGGGATGAGTGAGTTGGACTTCCAATAACAAGCCTAAAGCTTAGAGAAGTCAACACTCCATAAGCAAGGAATAAAGGAAAAACAACAAATCAATCAAACAACAAAGGCATCTGAAGGAGGCAAGCAAAGCAAGTCTTCAACGCAGTGAAGAGGCATTTGGGACCCACATTGGAATACAGGCAAGGAGAAGCCCATATGCCAGGAACACGAAGAAGAGCCAACAAGGGAAAGGTGCAGGATAAGCCCACACCAAGCTCTACCAACCCTGTGGAAGATTCCTACGGTGGGATCCCCCTGGGGATGGCCCAGGATACAGATATAAGAAACACAATTGTGAACATACTCAAAGAACTACAAGATTATAAAGAGCAAATCAAAGAATTAAGAAAAGAGAATGAAGAATTCAAGAAGGACCTAGAGAGAGAGAATGACAAACTCCGGAAGGAAGTGGAAACACTGAAAAGATCCCGTGTTGAAAAAGATAAGGAAACCAACCAGCGAAGCAAAGAGCTACAGGAAGAGATTGAGAAGCTCCAAAAGGAAGTGGAAATACTAAAGAAATCAGAAGAGGAAATGAAAAAGGAAATCAAACACTCATCCAATCAAGAGGAAAGGAATGGAAAGCCTCAGAAGTAGAATGGAGGAAGCAGAACAAAGAATATCAGACCTGGAAGATAACACAGAACAATTAAAAACTTCAAGTAAAGATTATGAAAAAATTTAAAATACACAAAAGTGGAACAACCAGGAACTGTGGGACACTATGAACAGATCAAACCTCCACATCATAGGAATAGAGGAAGGAGAAGAATCCCAAGAGAATGGTATTGATCAGATCTTCAACAGAATAATAGATGAAAATTTCCCCAAGCTAAAAAAAGACAAACCATTACAAATACAAGAAGCACATAGAACTCCAAACAGACAAGATCAGAAAAGAAACTCTCCACACCACATCATAGTTAAAATTCTAGACACCCAAAACAAAGACAAAATCCTTAAAGCCTCAAGAGAAAAACAACAAGTGACCTATAAGGGGAAACCTATCAGAATTACAACTGACTTCTCAGTGCAAACTATGAAAGCAAGAAGAACGTGAAGCAAAGCATTCCCAGAGTTAAAGGACAATAGATGCCAACCCAGGTTACTATACCCAGTAAAAATGTTGATTATAGTTGAAGGAGAGAGAAAAATCTTCCATGACATAAACAAGATGAAAGAATACATGTCCAGAAAACCAACCCTTCAGAGAATACTTGAAGCAATTTAAATCACAGAAGAGAGGAGCAACCATCCCCAGGCACCTAGAAAGAGAAACCAATAAAAGCATAACTGCAGAAGTAGAAACCTAAACCAAAACCGCAAATGGTTAATAAGGCAAAAAGAAGCAACACAAACCTTCCAGTCATAACCTTAAATATTAATGGACTAAATTCCCCAATCAAAAGACATAGACAATTGGATTAGGAAACAGAACCCATAAATATGCTGTCTACAAGAAATGCATCTTACCTTCAAGGACAGGCACCACCTTAAAGTGAAAGGATGGGAAAAATTATTCCAAGCAAATGGTACCAAAAAGAAAGCAGGTGTTGCTATTTTAATATCAGACAAAATAGACTTCAAAGTAAAAGAAATCAGAAGAGACAAAGAAGGCCATTACATTTTTATCAAAGGAACAATTCACCAAGAAGATTTCACAATCATGAATATATATGCACCAAACTCTGGTGCACCAAACTTTATAAAGACAATTCTCCAGGACCACAAGTCACAGACTAACCCCAGTACACTCATAGTAGGGGACTTCAATACCCCACTGAGCCCTTTGGACAGGTCAACAGGACAAAGAATAAACAGAGAGACATCTGAACTGAACGATATGATACACCAAATGGACCTCACAGACATTTACCGAATATTCCACCCTAATACCAGAGAGTACACTTTCTACTCAGCACCCCACGGAACATTCTCCAAAATCGACCACATACTGGGACACAGAAGAAACCTCACAAATACAAAAAGATTGAAATAATTTCATGCATTCTATTAGACCACAGTGCAGTAAAGCTCAACATCAACACCAGGATAAGCCCCACTACCTACAAGAACACATGGAGACTAAACAACACACTCTTGAATAATGAATGGGTCAAGGAAGAGATAAAGAAAGGAATAAAAGCATTCCTGGAACTGAATGACAATGATAGTACAACACAATAAAACCTATGGGATACCTTAAAAGCAATCCTAAGAGGGAAGTTTATAGCCCTGGATACCTACATTAGAAAAACAGAAAGAGCACAGACTTGCATGCAGGCAGTACATTCATACACATACAGAAATAAATAAAATTAATAAAAAAATTAAAAAAAAAAAGAAAAACAGAAAGAGCACAAGTGAATGATCTAACACTGCAGCTAAAAGCACTTGAGAGGCAACAACAGATGAACCCTAAACGCGACAGGAAGAAATAGCAAAAATCAGAGCAGAAATCAATGAAATAGAAACAAAGAAAACCATACAAAAAATTCAATGAATCCAAAAGTTGGTTCTTTGAGAGAATAAACAAGATAGACAGACCTCTAGCCCAGTTAACCAAATGAAAGAAGGAACAACTCCCAATCATTATAATCTGTGATGAAAGGAGAAATATCACAACAGACAATTAAAAGATCAGGAAAATGATACAGGAATACTTCAAAAACCTTTACTCTACCTCAGTTGAACTGGAACTAAGCTGCCCATGACTGTGGAACCTGGATGGCATAGGCGACCTGCCTCAGACATACACACTAAATGAGATAGGGCATGGGAGTGCTTACTGTCCCTGCCCCAAGACTGAACTGAAGCTCCCTATGGACCACAGAGAGCTCAGGGTCTAGAGGCGTTCCCAGTACTCTGCAGGTACACAGCAGATGCCCAGAGTCCTGGGCAGCAGACAGCTTGGGAGACCTGACTCTGGGTCTCAGATGTGTCAGGCTTTCCTTGCTAGCATATCACCCCCAGGCCTTGGAGCAAAGGTGACAGTTACAATGCTGGTTGTTGGTACAGCAAAGTCTAAAAAGTGCTTCACTGTGCCATGCAGAGGGCATGGGAGTAGGATTGCAGGGGCTGTCCTGGGGTGAGGGCTGGGGGACATCTTCATACATACATACACACAAATATATACATACAGACATGCATATGCACACTCACACCTACACACATATGAATATGCACATACATGAATGTAAACACATGCACACAAAGAAACACACACATGAATAATACTTGCATATAGAAACACAGATGCACAGGCACACAAACACAGATGCACACATGCACAAGCCCACACATGTAGAACCATAGACATATGTGTACTTGCACATACAAACATACAGACATGCATATACATATACAAATACATGTGCATCCGCACATGCTTATACATATACAAACATACAAATACACACATATACAAATACATGCACATACACACAGTATACAAATACACGTACATACACATGCTTATACAAGTGCTACCATGCTTCTGTACGTCACGTTTGGAGGTGGGAGTGAGCAGACACCCCCTTTCATCAGTGGTGTCATCAGGGGAATCCCCACTACACTGACATGGAGTCACTCTCTCCAACTTCTTTACCCATTTTGGAAACATAGCCAGCCGGGAGACATGGAGAGGCAGGGCTTGTCTTTTCTGGGTGCCCAGCTCCCAGATCTGCACAGGGCCTCCTGGGGGCCCCTGTCCTTCCCAGGCTGCACTGGCACAGGCCTCATAGACTACAATAGCGGGCTCTGCTGGTCACCCCCCCCCCCAGGTCTTTGGGGGCAGCCAGGAGTATGGGGACTGAGATCTTTAAGCTCCTTAGGAATTAGCATCAGCTACTGGTTGCTCAGCAGTACTGAAGGAGAGAAGAAAGAGGAGGACGGCTCTAATCGCTAGTGACCCAAGCCAAACCAGCCAATCGCATAGATTTATATGATCTGTGTCTACTACATTCCTGTGGCTTCTATGAATATCATACATTGTATGTGTTTTTTGTTTTGTTTTGATCTTTTCGAGACGGGGTCTCCCTGTAGCCCCAGCTGTCCTGGAACTCACTCTGTAGACCAGGCTGGCCTTGAACTCACAAAGATCCACCTGCCTCTGCCTCCCGAGTGCTAGGATTAAAGGCATGTGCCTCCACGCCCAGCGTGTGTTTTTAAAGTTTCATACTAGGCTTGGTGGCTCATGCCTGAGCTACACAGTGAGTCCCCCCCCAAATCAAAACACGGGAGCCAAGGAACTGGATCAGTGTGTAGCCTGCTTACTGCCCAATCACGGGAACTTGGATTCAAACCTTCAGAACCCACCCCAAATCAGAAGAAAACCAGTATTAGATACTCTACAGACCAGGAGAGAATCATTTTCAGAGTCAAGTGATAGCCTAGTCAGCTATGAAACGGACTTTAAAATACTTCACCTCGCACCAGCTTTCCTTTCTTACTGAAGGTCAGAGCTTCCCTGTGGTCTCTAAAGTTCCAAGGGTGAGCTTTCTGTGGAGATGGCCTGGAGTCAGGGTCACTGGGAACTAACTCAGGCCTCGTTGGTGCTAGACTGCACTGGGGTGGGGGGGAGCTTCCAAGCCTTGGTGCTGTGGATACTTGGAGCAGGGTCACTCTGCGTTGAAGGAGATGGATGGGCCCCTCCTTCCTCAGCCTTCCTGGTTCTGGGGTCACAGATGTGCAGCACTGCCCCTGGCTGCATCGAAAATGTTTAGCAGTGTCCCTGCCTTACTTGACACAGCAGCTTCCAGTGGTAAGCACTGTGTTTCACACATCCATGGGCATGTGTTAATCCTTGGAACCCGAATGTGATGGGTTATATCAAAGGGGACCTGATGTTTCAGATGAAATTAAGGCTACAAATAAGCTGGTGTTGAGTAGGGAAGGTACCATGAATAAATAGCCAGATTTCCCCAGTATGATTCCCAGGGCCTTTACATGTGGAAGAGAAATGGCGGTGTGAAGAGGGTATGAGCTGCCACCACTGGCTTTGAAGGTGGAGAAAAGGCACAGGCCAAGCACTGTCCGCAGCTCAGAAGCAGGAAAAGATAAGGCAGCCAACTCTGGCTGCTGTGTCCAGGACCCAGGACTGTAGTCTACCACCTGTAGCCTTTAGAGCATTCAAAGGCTAGATAAGTGTTTTCCTAAGGCACTGAGACTGCTCCAGCAGCTACGGGGAGCTAACTCAGGTGCTCTCACTGTGACAAGTAACAAAAGTCTCCAAACAGTACCATGTGGCACCTGGGCAGCAAAGTACTTAGATCTAGAAACACTCGCTTTGCAGAGCACTGGATTGTTTCCCTAGACAAAGAGGAGAAGTTCTGTGTGTATAATGCCGGGGGACTGAGGGGAGTTGGGTGTCCCCACCCAGCTCAGCTGCTTCGTGAGGAGGTCCCCCACCCCTAGGCTCTGGAGCTGTCATTAAGGACCACATTCTTGTCTGTTCTTGTTCCTCTTTGGATGAATGTAGAAAAGAAGACAAACTGTCTTTAGCTATACTATAAAAGAGAATATAAAAAACTCAATAAAACACTGAAACATCACCCACAGCAGGAGTGGAGTCAAGACCTCAGCAAGGAGGGACAGAGAGTGGGCTGGCTGCCTCACGGCACTGTTTGTGGGAATTGAGGGTGGAGAGGAGAGGCTGAGGAGCCCAGCCCATGCTTTGGACCACTGAGCCCGGGCTCGTGGCCAGGCACACAGCCCCTGGTTTCTTGGGCCCAACCCTGTGCTGTAATTCTGTTTATTTTGTTGGATATGAAATCCATATGGTTCTGATTTCTTCCTTGTAACCGTCATCTCGCTGTGGCTTCAGAGCCAGCAACCATGCAAGGCAATCTTCTGAACTTGTTCTAGGGAAGGTAGGAAGTTGTGTTCTTCCGGGCTTTAGGGGGTAACCACAAAGTTCACGTGTGATTTCAGGACCTCTCCAGGAGTCCAGATAGGAGATGGATGGGTGAGGCTGGTTCTGGTCCTGGTCCAGGACTCCTGGCTGGGTCCAATGGGAGGAGTTTGCAGTAGACAGGCACAGCCAAGGATTCCCTTTGGAGCCTCAGCTTAGGCCACAGGTGCACCCAGTACTGAGTGTCCCGCTCGGCTCCCTCTGGGTTGTTACTGGAGATCTCTGGCCTTTGCTGCTCCCTGAAGGGCAATGGTGGTCTATGTCTGGAGCAGGATAGAAGAGTGGGGGTGTAGGGGATAGGTTCAGAATAGGAAGAGGCAGAGCAATAAACATGTGGAGAGCTTGACCACTCCATGATGGGTTTATCTAGCTGGCTCCAGTGGCTGTACCAATGTCAGTGGTTCCCACCATCAGCATGCACTTGAACCACATACTCCCAGAGGCTGTGCAAGTGGGCCTCACCTGAGAGCTCCTATTTCAAACTCTGTGCTTTCTAACATATTTCCCAGGTGAGATGATGCTGTTGTTGCTGGTCTGAGGACCACGCTTTCAGAACGCTGGTCCAGAATGAAAATAGTGTGTGGAAAATGGAAAGTGATACTTGTAGCAAGGTCTCCCTTAACAGGGAGCTCCCGAGACCTTGGCGCTGGACACTCTCGGGTCATCTTCTGTGATTCTTTTTTTTCCTGAAGTGCAATTTATTTTTCGGTTAAGATACAATTAAATTGGCTTTTGTGGTCACATAGTTCTATGAATTTTCACACTTATATAGACTCATATAGCTGCCCCCGCAGTCAGGATGCAGAAATTCTGTCAACTCCCAAACTTCCTCTCTGCATTCCTTTTGTGTCTGCACCGCTCCTTGTCCCCTTCCCTACCCAAGCCCTTGACACCTTCTGCATGTGGCTTTGCCTATCTGAGAATGTCACATAAATGGAACCACATAGTCTGTGACCTTTGGCACTGGTTTCTTAGTGTATGGTACCTGTGAGGGAAGTGAAGTGTTTGTGTGGTCCACGGCTAGCTCTTTGTTATTGGTAATGAGGATTCTAATGTTCGGACTCTCCTGTTTGCTTACCGGTCCCTGTCCATCTTCTTTTGGATTATCTCCTGTTGGTTATTATGAACAGCAGGCAGCTTTACATCACAACAAACAACTAAAACGAGAAGGTTTATTTGTGTTCAGTGTTTCAGAGGTCCTGGTCCCTTGGCCTTGTCACTTTGGGGCCTTTGGTGAGATAGTACATTGTGACAATGGGCTGGGTCCCACTGTCTCCTTCAAGGACACACACCCAGTGACCAGGAGGCCTCCTACTAGGCCCTATGTAAAATTTCTACCAACAGCACCATAGGTGAGTGATTAAGCCCACAACAGCTTGGTCCTTTGAGGGACTTTTAAGATCCCAACTATAGCCACTGCCCTGAAGACTCCTGTATTACACTTTATGTACACATGTGTTTTCATTTCTCTTGAATAATACTCAAGTGTGGGCTTGTGGCAAGTGTGTGCTTAGCATCATGGGAAATTGCCACACCACTGTGAGTAGCCACACCATTTTGCATTCCCTTTGTGTGCATTTGAGAATTCCCAATACCCTGCACCCTTACTGACAGTTGGTACTGTCAGTCTTCTCTATTTAAGCCATTCCAGAACACAATTTCAGACCCTGTGAATGAGTCTCAAAAAGGCATCCCAGGCACCAGGCCCTTGGCCTGTCCTTGAAGACTAGCATCCTTTTCACTCAAAGACTGTGGGCATCCTTGCAGTACCTGTCTTCAGATGATAGGGCAGTCATTCCTGCTGGATGTGGGCTCCAGGAGCTTCTGTGCGCCAGTGGGGGCGTTGCCATTATCCAGTGAAATAGTAAATGATGGGGGAAAGACCCACATCCTAGAGTCATAGGGGTGGAAGGTACCTGATGACGTCCTTCCAACACACACACACACGCACACTTTATTTTAACCTTCAGACTCAGGTAGATGAAGTAGCCTGTCCACGTCAGGCAGTTGGCTCATGCTGCAGGCAGGAGCAGGTCACCTTTGTTTCCAGGGGCGTCTTAGCACCAGGGCCACACAGTACTTCCCCGCTGGGTGTAATGGACTGAATGTTTGCAAACCAATATACCTGAACAGGATCCTTGAGGTGTCGGTGCTTGGCCTGGGGTCCGCCCCAGGCAGGAGCTGATTTTAAGAAGGAATCTGGGCGGTGAGGCTTCAGCTGAATCCAGAGCAGTGACTTAAGGGAGGATGAGAGTCCAAGTGCCAAGTACTGTTCAGGGGGCTGTCCCACCCATCCTCGGGGGAGGGGCCCAGCCATCCTGGAAGGCTATGGACATGCTTTTCCGATTGTAGAATACTTCTCTTTCATTTTGAATATCATTTGTTTAGTTGCCACAGCAACGGCAAGGCTCTATTTTAATGCTAACCTGCGTGGTTGCAACTTTCTATATATAAGTGCTGCTTTGCACAGTGAATTAGCGGATGCCACGGAGAAGCAGTAGAAGTGGGGACTGTGGCAGAAAATGACCAGCGTGTCAGATTTGTATGAGGACTGACAACAGGACTAAGGTGAGTGAGACCCCTTAGCCCCACCAGGTACCTTCCAAGCAGATGCCCTGGGCTAGGTGGAGCAGGTTGAACTGCTGACCAGCCACTGCAGACAGTGAAAGTTTCCCTGGATAGCCTCCTGGGCTAGAGGCTGACTTTGCTTTTGAGGGACTGAGGTGATTCTTTGCTTTCCCCCAGGTGTCTCTAGTCCTTGTGGTTTAGGGAATCTGGGTTGCGTGGTGACTTGAGTCTCTGCAAAGAAGAGAAAGCCACTTGGATAAGACAGGTGGATTTGGGGTTATGTTGATTTCTTTGGGACTCACCTCTGTTCTCTGATTTGGATCTCCCCTTCCTTGGTTTTGGTATTTCTTAGTTCCACCATGTGGCCAGTCTCTATAGAGGCTCCAACTGGTGTGATAAAGTTCCCAGGAGTAAGCCTGGAAATCAGCAGGTATTGTTCCCTCCCATTCCAGGAGAGAAACGAGAGCAAAGAGGTGAAGTGCTCTGCCCAGGTCACACAGCCATTCCAAGAAGCGGGGGGCGGGGGCTGTACGTTGCCGCTACTCTCATACACCACATTTGTGCATTTTCTGCAGTAGATTCAGAGCTGCATACCAGGGCACATGTCAGTGAAAGGAAGTGAAGAAGGGCAGCAGGTCTTGATGTGTTCGAGTTGAAGAATACACGATTACAGAGTGAGATCCAGAAGGCAGCCTTTGGGAAAAGAATTGAAAGTTCAAGTGTAGAAAACTTGTGTTTTATATGGATTCAGGCCCTTTCCACCCACAGGACAACTTTTCCCAGTTTCCAGAGGTTTGATTTCTCTAAGGAAGCATAGAGGGTACTGAACATCTTCTCACAGCCTTGAGGTGAGTTGAGGGTCACAGTCAGGGTGACAGCATTTGGCTGCAATGGGTATCTGACATGTTCGAAGGCAGGATGCTTTGCAAGCCACAACCATCCCATAAATGTCAGGCTGCAGTTCTGTCCTCCCATGGCTGACAGAGGGCGGCCTGGCATTAGAGGACACTGGCCAGGCCAGAGTTCTCTGTGGATCGCGTTTCTTGGTATAGAGCAAAAAACAGTACGATTATAATATTGTTAGACTATCACATTCTGGAGATATACAACTAATATTTCACAGGTGAAGACATTGACCCTGTTCTTTTTGTTGTTTTGTTTATGACAAGGTCTCACTGCTTTGCCCAGGTTAGTCTCCAATTCATGGGCTTAAGTGATCCTTCTGCCTCAGCTTATTGAATAGCTAGAAGAACTATAGGTACATGTCATTCTAACCTACACTATTCCTCTTTCTCTCTCTCTCTCCCTCCCTCCCTCCCTCCCTCCCTCTCTCCTCTCTCTCAATAGTATCTTTCACTGTAGCTGACCTGGAACCCACAATCTTCCCACCTTTGCCTCTAAAGTGCCAGTCACAGGCCTGCACCATGACTTATGACTTCTGGTTCTAAAGCATCCAATTAAAGGAAATTGTACCTAGAAATCAGTGAGTTTTGAACCTTGAGTCTTTAGCCACACGATGTATACAATAACTGTGTAATATGAAAAACAGATGTCTAGTGTCCTGCATGTAGCAAGGACCACTGTTATTATGTGACCATTGTCTTTATATGTATTTTGGCCCATGAAAGAAAATATGCATTTTTGCTGTTCAGCAGACTTTGAAAAGAGAAGTTTGGAAGCTATTGGCCTCAAGTGGAGTGGTGACTAGATGAGCCTGGGCCCCTGTGGATTCCCTTTCCAGGGCCACCCTGTCACCCTCGGAGGGGAAGGGGTAGGCTTGAGTTGGGTCAATGCACTGTTTCTGGTAAGCTGACACGTTCTGCTCAGGGGTCAGGAAAGAAGCCAGCTTGAGGCACAGATAGGGCCGAACAGGTCTGGTGATAGGGAAGTGGCAGTCTCTTTTCTTGGGGCCTGGCATCTAACATAGGACAGACCTGCAGGCAGAGCGAGGAAACATCTGTGCTTCTTGCAGCAGCTACCACTGCAAGGCACTGCTGGCCTCCCGGGGCTGCATCCAGCTTTGGCCAAGGTGGCTGTGGACTGAGCCTATGGAGACCTCATCCTCCGCCATCTTCGCCCTGTGGTACCTTCTGAACACTGCAGGAATGGATTCCTTATACTTCTTCTGGGGCCCCAGTCCAACCCTTCTCCCACCAGACCCATGCCCTTAGGTGCTGGCTTCTACTCATCCCTCTTTCTCCCCGTATGAATCTCTGTTCAGCATCACAACAATGCCATCTTGCCTTCAGACCAGACTAAACGACGTGTGTCTGCCCTCTCCCAAGCAGCTGTGCTGGGCTCACTTCTCGAACCTATTCTGGCATCCCACAAGCCTCCCCAACTTTCTCTTCAGCTGCCTGGGGTACCACTGTAGCCAGAGTAGAAAGGTTTTCCTAGGCTCTCTTCTGCCTAAGAAAGCTTGTCCCAGAATCCCATCAAGAGAAGGTGTGGCCAGGCTGGGGAGCAGGGCCCTGGGGTGAGAGGGAGCTGGTTATATGTCCACAGCTCTTGGAACATGCCTGCTAATAACTCAGAAACCAGCATCTAACTGCACACAGTGGGGTCGGTAGTAAGAGATTCTGACCAGAAATTTGGACATCTTGGGATAGAAAGACCTGCTGTCTGAGCCTGGGGAAGTAGTATTCAGTTCTTTAAAACTAAATCCCTCATCAAATGATGGGGTATACAGATAGCCTACAGTTAAAACCATCCATCAGCGTTGGTGGCCTGGGGATAAAATCAAATGCACAACTGTGAGGTTTGTTTTTTTAATTTTAGTTGTTTATTTGTTTATTCGTTTTTTTGCCCATGGTTCCATTTATCAACTTTCAAGTTGGTTGCCAACATCTTAAAATCAGCACATTTCACACATACACAAAAAATTCAAGAGTTGTAGTTTCCTTGGCAAAAATAAGAAGCTGTGGCCACCCCTGCCTGCCATTCAGCTCATCCAGGCTGCTGCTGGGTCCCCAGTGTGCCTTTCACTTTGCCTCAGTCCCCACCCACTTCTGCTCTCCACCAGCCAGGAGGCCAGTGTGTGAACGTGGTCATTATTGTTTTACTTGGGGGGAGGTTGTGTGTGAACATTTTCCCTGCATTCATATTCAGTGCATGTATTAAAGAGTCTGTTCTTGCCAGGTGTGGAGACACATACCTGTAATCCTAGTATCTAAGAGGTTGAGGCAGGAGGATTAGGAATTCAAAGCCAGCCTTAGCTACATGGTAAGTTTGAGGCCACCCTGAGCTACAGGGAGACTATCTTATCCCTTCCTCATAACTAAAAAAAAGAGTCTATTCTCTTCTGAAAATAAATTTCAGTTTCCTAAAGATCCATTTTCTAGAGATAAATTTAGATCAGACTTGTTTAGCTGCTTGAGAGCTGTGATTCTCAGAATGACGCCCAGACCTGCAGCAGCTGGTTAGAAATGCAAAATGTTGGGCAGCATCCAGACCAGACCACATCCCAAGGCTCCCAAACTTGGAGGGCAGGCTGCCTTGTGTTCTAACAGCCTTCCTGAAGTCTGCTGAAGTTTAAGAACCACTGTCCCAATGCTTGGAGTGTAGAAGGGATGTCACTACCTGTTACTCTTCCTTTTAAGACCCAGAAGGAAAGAGAGGAAGGGATCCCTAGCCCTCGCTCCTGTCCAGGCTGAGCTCTGCGTGCTGAGAGGGCTGGGGGAGGACTCATAGGCTATGGGAGCTCAGCAAATCCTACCTAGATAGACCCCTTCTTAACTTTTAGACTTACGTTTATTTTTAAGTTCGTATGCGTGTATGTCTGTGTGTGTAGGACCGTGACTGCAGTTGCCCACAGAGACAGAAGAGGGTGTTGGGTCCCCTAGAGATGGAGTTACAGGTAGCTGTTAGGTACTAGGAACTGAAGTCAGTCCTCTGAAGAGCAGTGCAGGCTCTTAACTGCTGAGCCATCTCTCCAACCCCTTGCCCCTATGGATGACCACTGAAGCATCTAAGCCCCTCCCACTGTGAGGCAGATATCACACAGGCAGTACTTATGTCCCCACTTCCTAGTCTGTTCCAGCTTTTCCCTCTCTCTCTGTCTGTCCTTGTCCTTGGTGCACAGCTGACTCCAGAAAGCAAGACACTCACTTCCCAAGTAAGCAACAAGTTCTGCTTATAGCCTCGGAAGAAGCCTGCCTAGCCACCTAGTATCTGTCTGTCTGTCTGTCTGTCTGTCTATCTATCTATCTATCTATCTATCTATCACCTATCATCTATCATCTCTCTTTCTCTTGTAGCTCAGGCTGACCTCAAACTCATTATGTAGCTGAGGATCAACTGGAACACCTTGCTCCCCTTGCTAGGCAAGCATTCTGCCAACTGAGCCACAACTCCAGCCCTACATATGCATTTCTTATGTACATCTTCTGTTTCTGGGGACAGATTGAATAGGACACTCTCTTTGAGCTAGGGGAGTTCAGACGGGTAGGAGAGAACTGCTCATGCCAGAACACTCAAACCAGATGATCTGTGGTGAAGAAGTTAGGTAGAGTAGGGGCACACTTCCCACTAGGCAGAACCAGGGTGGTCCCCTTCTTTGCTTCTAGAATTTAGTCTAGAAGGGAGGTCCTCCCATGTGGTGGGTCAGTGTGGGAACCCAACCTCCAGCTGCCTCTCTGCCTCTTGCTTTGGTACATGTGTGCAAGCTGCCTGCTAGAGCTCTTAGCTCTGCCAGACCCCAAACCAAACTACTCAGAGCTACTTGGTGCAGCTCTCAATGGCCTTCCCAGGAGAGGGTGGGTGCTGGGCAGAGCTCAGTTTCGAGAATGCATATGGTACAGCATCTAACTGCTTATTACCTACCTGCTTAATAACTGCCTCTCCTTGCTGGTACCTCTCTCCCCAGTTAACAAGGCTCCCCATTAACAGTCAGCACTATCTTCTCCCAGTCAGATGGTTAATAAGAAGTCTGGCAGCCCAGCTTCCTCTGTAAACTAGAGGCAGCAGAGCCCCAGATCAGGGGAGGAGGAATTGGCACTGGACTTAGAAAGCAGGTTCAAACTAGTCTGATTGTAAAGGGAAAATAAGAAGTACTTCCCTCCCTAGGTTCCTGTCAGTCAAATAAGCTAGTACATATCAGGTTCCAGGCCCACCACAGACTCTTGTTTAGCACCTGAGGCCAACACAAACATCAGATCTCATGGTGAAATATAAGCATGGAATCGGCTTTGAAGATACCGATGGGAGGAAAAAGGGAACCTTAGCCCTCTGTGTTTCCCTCTTCTCCAACCTGTCTCTTCTTTAGGAGATTAAAGTAAGTGCATAGATGGGCTGCTTTGGGAAGGTCGGCAGGGTCTTCCTTTGGTTGATCTGCATCTCTTGGTCAAGACCTGTGTTTGTTTCTCAGCCACCAGCTTTCTAGAATACTTGTATTCCCACCTCACTCCATGGCTCCTTCTGGCAGCTCTCTGATTCTAGTCTGGTCATTTACGAGCTCTTCTTCCTGCTTCTTCCATCAGCCCGATCAGTGTCAGAAGGTGTTGTTCTGGCGAGTTCTGCACAATCTGTTGGGGAAGCCCTTGCAGAATGAGTGAGTGACCCTGGGTGTCCTTAGCCCTCTATGGCCACTCTCAAAGGTCGTTCAGTGACTTAACAGGTTTGAGAAACATGTTGCAAAGCTAGTACATCCCTGCAGTGCTGCGATTCTCTGACTGAATCTTGACCAAACTTCTGTGAGGTGGAGGCTGCCCTCAGGCTCGTGATCTTCCTATCTCAGCCTCCCAAGGGCTTGGTCCACAGCATGCTCAACCATGTCTGGCTTGTATTTCCATTTTTATATGTTGTAAAGAAAAAAAGGATCCTGTGGAGGAGTGGTTTTCAAGCTTAGGCAACTCATAGGATATGATCAGAACTGGGATTTAATGTTTTTCTATGACTGACTGAGGGTAAGAAGCTGGCTTGGGGCAAACAAATATCTGTGGTTAAGTAAGTGGTTTATGGGGCTTCTGCCTTGTCTCCTTGCCCATAGCCCAGTGTAGTTGTACACACTTTGTACTGGACATCTCTGTAGGGAATTCTTTCCAGAAGAATCGAGAATTTTCCAGGCCTCCCAAAGCTTTGTGTTTCATTGAGAGGGGAAAGTGGGCAGAGGAAGATTTGCAAAAGGGAAAACCAAGTGGGTTGCTGACTTCTCTCCTCCGTGCTGGTTGCTGACTTCTCTCCTCCGTGCTGGATGCTGACTTCTCTCCTCCGTGCTGGTTGCTGACTTCTCTCCTCCGTGCTGGTTGCTGACTTCTCTCCTCCGTGCTGGTTGCTGACTTCTCTCCTCCGTGCTGGCAGGTGTTTCCTCCCTGGGCCTCCTCCCTTCTAGGGACTTTGGCCACAAACAAATAGGAAGTGGCTGTCAGTGGAGCAGAGCCTGGATAGAGGGAAATGTCTAGAGTGGGGCTTTGGTTGCTGTGTACTGACCACAAATGCATCTTCTGGCTTTGATGGTGACATTGTGACATTCATACCAAAGTTCAGAGTAGCCAGAGGGCAAGAAGTGGGGGATTCTGAAATGACACTGGGGACACTTTGTACTTCTGGTCGCTGGTCTCAGTTTCCTTGTCTGTAAAATGGCAAGAGAGTTGACTGAGTGGTTAAGAGTACTGGCTGCTCTGGCAGAGGACCCCGGTTCTCTTCCCACCATCCACACAGCCACTAATAACTGTAACCCAGTTCTAGGGGAATCCGATGCCCTATTGTGGCCTCTGTGGGCATTGCACACACATCGTACACTTAAATACCTGCAGGCAAAACACTTAAACACATAAAATAAAAATAAAGAAATAAAATTAGAATATCAAGATGAGATCAAGTGATCTCTAAAGACTCTATCATTCTGGAACAGATCAGGTGAGAGAGGAGGGTATGGAGAGTCTAGGGCACTGGTTTTACCGCTGAGCCCGAATATTTACTCTCAGAACTCAGCTCATTGGATTTCTGAGTTAGGAGCTATTTACATGGAGCAAGAAATGACTTACAAAGGAGTTATATTGAGGATTTCCCCTGTCACCTTCCTGAGCACTTATCTCTCAGTGCCTGAGGGTGGGTGCTGGTGTCTTCCCCTACATGCCCACGACATGCCTTCTTGTTTCTTGTATGAAATGTTAGTATGGATGGTAGAGTATGCCTGTGATTGCAAAGTTTGGGGGAAGATGCTCCTGTTTTTAATAACAACTATATCAATGTATGTTTATATGTTAATATTTAATATATTCAATATGACTTGGAATTTAGGGTCCTCTTGCCTCTACTTCCTGAGTGCTGGGATTCTAGGTGCACACCCGCCTGGTTTATGTGGTGCTGAGGATGGAACTCGGGACTTTGTGTGTGCTGGCAGGCACTCTACCAGCTGAACTACATCCTCAGCCCCATTCATTCTTCTGTTTGCTTCATGTATTTTTGGAGCTATAATTTCCAAGCTCACTAATATAAGCTGAGACTGGCCTCAGACTCGCTATGTTGCTGACAATTACCTTGGACTTCTCATCCTCTTGACTCTCTCTGCTAAGTGCTGGGACCACAGGCATGTGCCTCTGTGTCCAGCTCCAAGTTTTGGACAGTAATGAAGGTTGAAGTGAGTCCCTTTCGTGCAGCCCTTAGCTCCTGTGTTTCCTCTCTAGCTCATCCTTTTATCCCGGCTGTGTTTTTCCACACTGACTTTCTGTTCCTCTTGCAGAGGTCATGACTTTTTGCTTCTTGACAGTTTTCGGAAGTTCTTCTGAATTATTTTCAGAGATGCACTCTTCCCTGGAGCTTTCAGGATGGTATTTCCTCACCCTGATTCTGTGCCCAACTCCAAGCCCCTTTTTCCTCATTGTTGAACAAGGCAGTATCTGTGCTAACACAGCACATGCATGTCACGTACATCAGACAGAATATATGGATTCCCACTGACCTTACACCTTTTCCCACTAGCAGGAAGGTTGCCTTCCCTTCTAACTGCTGACCCCTGGGCTCCACAATGCACATGGCTCTCCGTCCACTTCCCGTTCACGCCGGCTTCAGAATGGTGAAGAACCCGCCCAAGCCCTCTCATCACCTGTGGTCCCTGCTCCCTGGTTTTCTGGGAACAACGAGGCTTCAGTGGGGGATGCAGAGGAAAGGACAGGGTCCTGCCACATGTATCCCTGCAGGGCTGGCAGCTGGTCATCAGGTCCCTGCAAATCCTGCCTCTTAAATTAGAGACTGGGACTGGTAAAGACAGGAAATACATCTCAACTCAGGGGCGGAAGGTGGAGAAGGCAGAAGTGCTGTTTCCCCTTCACATCTAGTCTTTGTTCTAAAGATTCCCTTTCTCCACACCTCTACTAAGTGATTCCTGAGCCCCCCCCCCACTATCAGATTCTCCTTCTCTTTCTTTGTTGTTGCCAAGGTTGAGTAAGCATTTCCTTAATTCTTATCAGGTTGGTTGGTATCCTTGGACTAGCTGTGGCACTCCTGACTGGGAGCATGGGCTACATTTCTCTTCACTGTCCCCTTCACCTCCCAACAGGGATTCAGACACAGCTCTGTGTCTGCAGGTAATTCAGGTTTGGTTTCCTAGGATTACAAACCTGAAAGGATTTTGTGGATGCTGCAAGCTGAGTTTCTGCACAACTGAGTGTTTCTTAAAGTACCAACTAAGGATCTGCAAGATAATTTTAGCTCACATTGAAATGGCAGTTTTAAATTTGTATCTGTTTTAGTGTGTAATAGAAAAAATAAAACCACCAAATTGGATCCTTGATGTTTAAGAGATTATTAGCTTGGGCTGGGCTAAATTTAAGTTGGTTATAAGTTAGTTCAAAAGTATTGAGTAGGCTGGGGGTGGGGCTCAGGGGAGCACTCCCCCAGCAGGCAGGGAGTCCTGGATTCTGGATTCTATGCCTAGCCTTTTTTTTTTAAGTAAATCACAGTACTGCTGTTACACTGGGTGGGGCAAGTTGTGACAGTGCAGCATGGATTTCTGATGCTGGGAGACTGCACTGGGGAACCCCTTAGAATCCAGGCTGCCGAGATGCTTTCTCTCCTTCCAGCTGTGGCTCTAGGAGATTGAACTCAGGTTGTCAGATTTGGTGGCAAACACCTTTATCTACAAGGATCAGGAAGCTTTTTAGAAATCTTTTTTTTTCAAGGTTTTTTTTTTATTTTATTTATTTTTTATGTGTATGAATGTACCGTCTGCATGTAGGTTTGTGCACCCGTGTCGTGCAATGCCGCGGAGGTCAGAAGAAAGTGTCGGACTCCCCCAGAACTGGAGTTCTCCTGGAATTGGAGTTTCAGACGGTTCTCGGCCGCCATGTGGGTGCTGGGGATCGAACCCGGTCCTCTGCAAGAGTGGTCGGCGCTCTTAACCGCTAGGCCATCTCTCCAGCCCCGGATCAGGAAGCTTTTTAAACTGAGCACTTTTTTTTGATGCATTCACTCAATATTTGGAATTTTTAAATGGATTTTAAATTGATTTATTCCTATTTTATATGTACGAGTTTATGTGCAAGTATGTAAGCACACCATGTGCATGCAATGCCCAGAAGGCCAGAGTAGAGCATCAGATCTTCTGGAACTGGAGTTACAGATGTTTATTAGTCTCCATGTGGGTGCTGGGAACCGAGCCCCAGTCCTCTGAAATAGCAGCCAGTGCTTTTAACCTCTGAGCCATCTCTCCAGCCCCAATATTGGGAATTTTTTTAGTGTAAGGACGCATAGAACCTTCCGCCATGGTGCATACAGGAACATGGCTTCGAGTCCCTCAAAGGGAGCCTGCTCCCTGGCACATCCCTGGGCCTGGAGCCTGCCACTCCTTGTAGCAATTTTCTTTTTGCCTTTTTGTCTAATGGCAGCTCCTCTTAATATTTTTACATTATGTCCACAGGCTTGCTAGCTCTCCTTGTGCCTATGCCTATGGTCAGGTGCTAATTCATCTCCTCTTTCTAAGATAAGCAGTGAACAAATCCTCTTGGTATCAGAGAGTGTTTCCTTAGACAGGATGAATGACTTATCTCAGAACTCCAGTGTACTCATTCCCACATGGCCACTGAGTGTAGGGCCCTGGGTGAAGAGAGGAGGGTTGAATAGACATGGTTCTTGCCTCCAAGTCACAGAAGACCCTTCGTACACTAATAGAAGAGATGTTCAAGGAGAGGCTTATTCTCCACAGGCTCATGCTCGGCTCTCTGTGCCTCTCCTTATGAGCTCCAAATCCATCTATAGGATTTTACATGTCAATTGCCAGACTGGCCTCCACTCCCCATGTGGAACTGGGGAAGTGAAGAGCTTCAAATTATGGTATCACACTCTGAATTCAGATCTGGAGTCCACAAAGTCCAGTGCCCCACCCCAGTCCACCTCACCCCAACAGGTTCCTGGTTTGGCTTCTTCTGTTCTCTCTGGACTCGACTTGACCTTCCCCCACTGTCTCCATCTCATTGGATGCCCAGCTGCACAGTGCTTCTTACATCATGTCCCTGGCACTTGGGTCAAGCCAAGTTCTTATCCCTGCTGTGGGGCAAATTCTTTATCTTCTGAGAAGCCTCTCTTCATCCTCCCAGCCTCCAGTGATCCCGCCCTCCCCTGGATTCTGAAAGCTCTTATTGTCTCCAGACTTATCCTTTTGGCTTGGCTGCAGTCTGCTTTGAAAGTGGTCCCTCCCCCTTCTGTTTGTGACTTAGCTTCCAAATTTTAGGAGCCATGTACCACCCTAATACTTGCCTGCAACTTCTATAGTGTCAGAAGGAATGGGTAGTTAGTAACCATTAGGCAGCTGACCCCATGAGAGAAGGAGGGGATTGAGACCCTGTACCCTGGAGACTGCACGAGGTGAATAATTTCTCCCTTCATGATTATGAAGCATTAGAAACAATGAGTCATCCCATACCCAGATGTTCCCTCTTATTAATTATCATTATAACAACACGATTCATCCTGCAGAGGACAAGAGCCTACAGCAAAGTGGCCTGTTTTGGTTGATAGTTTTCAACTTGACTGAAACAAAGAATAATAACTATCAAGTCAATCTTATCTAATACCACTAAAGTCAGGAAAACTTGGCTTGCTGGAAGTGATAAACAGTCTTTTGCTTTTGGTATTTCTACTTGTCTCTGAACCCCAAATGTAGAAATTAACCTGTTTATGGTTGTGAAATAGATCGTTAGTTTATTTATTTTATTATTTTACTTATTTTTATTCTGCATATATGAGCCTATTGCCTGCATGTAGATAAGTGCACCTGTGTCCTGCAAGGCCTGCGGAGGTCAAAAGAGAGTGTTGGATTCCCTGGAACTGGAGTTATGGACAGTAAGGGGGGTCCTCTGCAAGAACAGCCAGTACTCTTATCTGTTGAGCCCTATCTCCATATTTTTCACAGCCAGCTCTAATGAGAGAAGACCATTAAACACACACACACACACACACACACAAACACCACACACACACACACACACACACACACATTCAAGTGACTTCTGCGATGAGTCTCTGAGAATCCAAATAGTAAACCCATTGCAAAGTATCCCTGAGTCTTTCAATTCCTGAGAGATTACCACTGGGGAATCCTGAAGAACAGTGTCTTTAGGACCAATGTGTTCTGCTTAGCCCATGTCACAGCATATTCATTTCCTGGTTTACGGTGGCCCCAGAGGTCCCTGGTTATAGGCTGGCTGTTATATTGGAATTTGTAATGATAGCCATTTCTCTCTATAGACAGTGCTGGCATGCTGTTGCTTGTTTGTGCACGTGTCTATTCTGTGTGACACAGGGTCAAAGTGATAGCTGTTAGTGCTGAGAAGTCTTAAAACTCTGCCCTCTATGTTATTATAAGACCAAGAAGGCATAGGTTAAGCTTTCGTGGCCAATATAATTTCACAAATCTTGAAGAACTAGAGAAAGTTTTATCTGCCCAGATCCAAATGCAGGTCTGTTTTTAGCGTGTCCCTGATGGGAGCCTGCTTCCTCGAACAGGCTTGTTCCTACTTGTGCCTGACTGTGGTGTATCTGGCTGCAAAGTTGGGGGCAGGGGTCCCCATCCCAACTCTTCTCATGCCTCCCAGAGATGCTGCCAGTAGGGACTGACATCTTCGCGATCCAATTCAGGTCTTCAGGCTGGCCCTGTTGTTTGTTTGTTTGTTTTTCTTTTTCTTTTTTTCTTTCTTTCTTTCTTTCTTTTTTTTTTTTTGAGACAGTATCTTGTTACATAGCTCAGGCTGATCTGGAAACACTCCTTCGCCCAAATATTGGAATCCAGGCCTGCACCCCTGCTGCCCCACAGAATCTGCATTTCCCAGCTCTGCTGACTTACTAACCCATGCTCTCCCTCCCTCCTCAGCCATTAAGGAGAGGAAGAGAGTTAGCTCTCCAAGCAGCTGGGGGTGTCCAGGGCCATTGAGAAGCCAGAGATGGAAAAGATACCTGGCCTGGAAAAGATACCACCAGAAAAGAGGCACAAACACAGAAAGCCAAAAGCTGCCAGGCCTAAAGCAGAGGTATATTGCCCCAGCCTGTGCTATAGACCTTGATAAGAAAACTGCTAATTGACAGAATACAGGCTGTGTTGCCTCAGGTTCCCCAAGACTATACACAAGATGGACTGTGGTGAGCACTACTGTAGATGCCCTGGTTGGTTTCTGCTTGGGCTTTCTAGTTCCCCTCACCAAGAGGCCAGAGTGGCTTCCCTGCAGGTATATTTTCCCCTCCCTGGAGATTCCTGCCCTTGTGTATCTTGTGATAAAATTACATGTCCTAGAGCCCCTAAGCTTAACACATTTGTGGGTCCCGGCCCTTTTTTATATTGTGGGAAAATATACATAAAATAGAATCTACCATCATCACTATTTTGAAGTATAGGGTTCACTGATGTTAAGTGCATTCCTACTGCTGTGCATCCATCCACCTCTACAACCTTTTCATCTTACAAAACTAAAACTCTCCCCATTGCTCAATCCTTCAGCCTCTGGCAACACCAGTTCTCCTTTCTGTCTTTGAATTTGACCACTCCAAGAGCCTCATGTAAGAAAGGACATAGAAGACTTATCCTTCTTGATGCATTTAATTCAATGTTAAAAGTTCATATCTATTGTAACATGTCAGAATTTCCTTCTCTGTTAAAGGCAGAATAACACTCCATTGTTTTTGTTACACACCTTGTGTGTGTGTGTGTGTGTGTGTGTGTGTGTGTGTGTACTGGTGCATGGGCATGTAGAGTGTCTCCTTCAATTAAATTTCACCTTATTTTTTGAGGTAGGATCACTTACTGAACCTACTGATCTGGCACTCCCCGATTGGCTAGGCTGGCTGCCCAACAAGTGTCAGGATCTGCCTGTCTTCTCCCTGCCCCTCTCACCCCCCAGCACTAGGGTTACAGATGATGTGATCATGCCTCGTTTTTTATGATTGCACAGCAGGTACTTTCCCACTGAACCATTTCTCCAGTCCCTGAACAACATTTTGTTTATCCATTTATCCATCAGTGGACACTTAGACTGTTTCTATCATGAAGAGGGATGCATAAATATCTCTTTCAGACCCTGCTTTCTAGGGCTAGAGAGATGGCTCAGCAGTTAAGAGCACTGGCTGCTCTTGCAGAAGATTAGGTTTAGTTCCCAGTATCCACATGGTGGCTAACAGTCACTCCAGTTCCAGGGAATCCAAATGCCCTCTTCTGACCTCCATGGGCATTGCATGACATGGGTACACTTACATACATGCAAACAAAACACTCGTACACATAAAAAATAAAATATTAAAAAAGACCCTACTTTCAGTTCTTTGAGGTATATATCCAGAAGTACACTTAAGTCCACATGGTAATTCTGTTTAATTCCCTGAGGAACTGGCCATGATATTTTCTATAAGTGTTTTATGTTCCTGTCAGTAATGCACAAGAGTTGATATCCTTATCAAACACTTGTGTGTGTTTGTGTGTCTGTGTCTGTGTATATATCTCCCATCTTTTCAGCCACTGGTGATAGTAACAGCACAACACCAGCTTTTACTGAGCAAATGCATCATCCTCACTATGTTGAATGCTTATGTGAATTACCGGCTTTGATCCTCACAATCTTTAGCAAGATGCTTAAGTGTCTCCATTGTACATCTGAAAAAAATTGAAGCCTAGAGGCCTTGCCAGAGATCTCAGCCAGTGAGTGACAGAACAGCAGCAGCAAGGCCGTGGTTGGACTCCATCCCTGGGTTTCTTAGCTCCCTGTCAAGCTGCTCTCAAACCCTCTTCATAAGTGATGACTAGCTTCATGCCTGAAAAGCGGTATTTTATAGGAAACAATGGAGACCTCAGGATCTCCATCTTTCTGTAGAACCATATTTATTTCTTTTTTTTTTTTTTAAAGAATCAGCATTTATTTTTATTAGTATGATAATATCATGGTTATTTTTTCAAGTTTTCACTATTGGAGAGCCATAACAGAATATTTGTTTTTTTAAATTTATTTATACATATATTTTTTATCAAATCTAGACCCGTGTCCCCCCCATCCCCCCACCCCTCCAGAGCTCATGCATTCTGCCAAACATGCTATTCATCTCTTTCTCAGTCTTTCTCAATATTCTCCATGGGGAAGTTGGCTGTTTCGAGCAGAAGTTCACTGTTTCAGTCAGTTCTTTGATGCAGTCCTTTCTGTTGTTCTTGTTGTTTCCAATATGCATCACTACCAACTGCTTTGGACAAAAGCTCAAGGGGCCATGCACAGGAAATACTTACAACTGGGTAATTGGCACTAGCATCCACAGATGAGGGATACCATTCTTCGTTTGTTTTTCTGGGACTGTGTTACTTCACTCAGCATGATGTCCTCTAGCTCCAGCCATTTTCCTGCAAAGCCCATGATGTCATCTTTCTTTACTGCTGCATAGAACTCCATTGTGTAGATGTACCACATTTTCTCTATCCACTCATCAGTTGAGGCATTTGGGTTGGTTCCAGCTCCTTGCTATTATGAAGAGAGTTGAAATAAACATGGCCGCACATGTATCTCTGTGGTGGGGTGAGTCTTGGGGGTACATGCCTAGGAGTGGTGTGGCTGGGTCGGGTGGCAAGTTCATTCCAAGTCTTCCAAGGGTTCTCCACACTGCTTTCCATAGTGGCTGCACGAGTTATATTCCCACCAGCAGTGGATGAGTGTTCCCCTTTCCCCACAACCTCTCCAGCACTTGGTATCATTTGTTTTCTTGATCCTAGCCAGTCTTATTGGAGTAAGATGATATCTTAAAGTGGTTTTGATTTGCATTTCCTTAATGATTAGTGATGTTGAACACTTCTTGAGGTGTTTCTCAGCCATCTGTAACTCCTCACTTGTGAAGTCTCTGTTCAGCTCTTTGCTCCATCTATTGAGTGGGTCATTTGTTTTCTTTCTTCTTTGTTTTTTAAGTAGTTTATATATTCTGGAGATCAACGCTTTGTCAGATGTATCTGCGGTGAAGGTTTCCTCCCACTCTGTGGGATTTCTCTTCACTTCCTTGATTGTTTCTTTTGATGTACAGAAGCTTTTGAGTTTAATGAGGTCCCATTTGTCAATTGTTGACCTTAATTCTTGCACAGCTGCTGTCTGATTTAGGAAGTCTTTTCCTATGCCTATGTCTTGTAGTCTGCTGCCAACTTTTTCTTCTATCGTCTTCAGAGTTTGGGGTTTCATGTTGAGGTCTTCGATCCATCTGGAGTTGACTTTTGTACAGGGCGAGAGGTAGGGGTTTAATTTCATTCTTCTACAAGTGGTGATCCAGTTTTGCCAACACCACTTGCTGAAGATGCTGTCTTTGCTCCATTGTGTCTTCTTGGCCCCCTTGTCAAATATGAGATGGCTGAAATTGTATGTGCTCAGATTTGGATCTTTGGTTTTGTTCCATTGGTCAACAGGTCTGTTTTTGTGCCAGTACCAGGCTGTTTTTATGACTATAGCCCTGTAGTGTAGTTCGAAGTCTGGTATAGAGATTCCCCTGTGTAGCTCTTTTCACTCAGGGTTGTTTTGGCTATTCGGGGTCTTTTGTTTTTCCAAATGAATTTAAGCACTTGTTTTTCCCAAGCCTGTGAAGAAACTGTTGGGGATTTTGATTGGCATTGCGTTAAATCTGTACAAGAGTTTCGGTACAATGGACATTTTTACAATGTTAATTTTCCCAATCCATGTGCATGGGAGGTTTTTCCGTCTTCTGATGTCTTCTTCAATTTCTTTCTTTAAAGGTTTAAAATTTTTGTTGTATAGATCTTTGGTGTCTTTGGTTAGAGAACCATATTTATGTCTATATAAAGAACTAGTCCTTGGGCTAGGGGGATGCAGCTTCATGATAGAGCGCTTATCTAACATAATAAAGGCCCTGGGTTCTATCCCTGGCACAGAAAAAAGAAAATCAGCTGCTAACATCTATCTATCTATCTATCTATCTATCTATCTATCTATCTATCTATCTATCTATCTATATCTGTCTTCTACCTCTATTTATTAATATTATTTTTTTTTAATTTTTTTTATTAATTTTTTTTTTATTTCTGTATGTGTATGAATGTACTGTCTGCATGCAAGTCTGTGCACCCGTGTCGTGCAACGCCGAGGAGGTCAGAAGAGGGTCTTGGATTCCCCTGGAATTGGAGTTCTCCTGGAATTGGAGTTTCAGACGGTTCTCAGCCGCCATGTGGGTGCTGGGGATCAAACCCGGGTCCTCTGTAAGAGCGGTCGGCGCTCTTAACCGCTAGACCATCTCTCCAGCCCTTATTAATATTATTTTTTAATCTGTGCACGTGCATGTGTGTGTGTGTGTGTGTGTGTGTGTGTGTGTGTGTGTGTGTGTGTGTGTGTATGGAGTGGCATGCATATGCCGTAGTGCACTTGGGGAGGTCAACTCACCTTCTTTTTTTTTTTTTTTGGTCTTTTTCGAGACAGGGTCTCCCTGTAGTCCCAGCTGTCCTGGAACTCACTCTGTAGACCAGGCTGGCCTTGAACTCACAAAGATCCGCCTGCCTCTGCCTCCCAAGTGCTAGGATTAAAGGCGTGCGCCACCACGCCCGATGGTCACCTCACCTTCTACCTTGTTTAAGATAGGCTCTCTTGCTCGCCACTCTACTGCTTGCATCAGGCTAGCTGGCCTGGGACCTGCCAGGGATTGTGCCTTGCCTAGAAGCTCTGGGATTACAGGTGTGCTCTATGTGTCTGGCTTCAAGCAAGTTCTGGGCATTTAGACTAAGGTCTCCATGCTTACTCGACAAGTGCTTTACCATCTGAGCTGTCTCTGCAGCCATCAGAAGGCTTCTGAATGGATGGTTAGGTTCACTAAGGACCCAGGACCCTACCTAAATTCACGTAGGTGGAGGACAAGATGTTGCTTTTGGGCCCAGCCCGGTCCTCATGTGTAGCCCTTCTAGCAGGTTGGTAGTGAGGATATACTGGAAGCCAAAGCCAGAGGCTGTTTTACATAATGATCCTTTGGGGAACATTCTCTATTCTTTTCACACTGGCTTTTATCAGGGCTTTGGTTCACACAGCTGGAGCTGGAGCTAGGGCCAGAGAGCCCCAACTTAGGTTTGGGAAGAAGTTGTCGGAAACTTCTCCCAGCAGGGCTTAGGCCAGGCCCCAGGGAGTCCTCCCTAATATGCAGTGGACAAAGGTGCCCTTGTCCACAGGCCTGGGGGTGGAAGGCATCTGGTCAGTGACACAGGCTTGGCCATTGTATAGTGTGACCTCTGCCAACTTTTTTTTAGCTGAGAAAGGGGAAAAAGAGAGAATGGAAAAAAATGAAGTCTTCTAGAAACTTTGCATCTGGAAAGGCCAGAGTGAACTGTTGATTTCCCAACAGGCACTGGAGCAGATTTGTAAGGAACTGTGCAATGTAGTGGGTTCTTTGTGAAAGAACAGTGATGAGAAAAGCCGCAGGAACGTCCTTCGGAGTGCCCAGAGTACGGGCCCTGGGGTGCTGCTTGTCTCTGCCTCCCTTTCTGCAGAGCGTGTACAGAAGGAGATCTGGGCAGCTCAGCTCTGAGTCTGAAGCTTCAGACCATCCCTGGGCTGTCTTCCATAGTGGAGCCCCTCAAAGACCACTGCCTGCCCATGGTAAGAACCAGTCCACTTGCCTGTAGAAGTATGCTTGGTGTGTCCTCAGTCTCTGTGTCGCTAAAATGCCTCCAGCAGTGAAAAGAGAATGTTCCGAAAACCCTGTGGGACTTCAGTTTTAGCTGCTAAGCCCTGAAGGTCTGTGGCTTCTGTATCTGGATGCATCTTTCATGTGCCTGAGGCATGAGGAGAGAGAAGAGACATGGACTACCTTGAGCGATTGCGTGGGGAGGAGGAGTGTTTGTGGAGGGAGGGAAGGGAAGGCTCCCCCAGGGCAGGGAAGAACTGTGATGGAGAAGACAGCTGATGTGGATTTGTTCTCCTTATAGTGCTCCTCCTATAACTTCTTCCAGGTATAAAGCATGGCTTCTGCCTGCCCATCTGGCATCTCCCCTTACCCCAGATCTACCAGGGAAGTTCCAAGGTACAAGATCTGAGGAATGCTGTAAACCACTGCATTACAGGAAGGCAAAGGGAGATTTGGGGTCTTAGCTTTCCAGGCCATACCTAGGCATCCAGTAATGCACTCTGGTTTTCAAGTTGTCTGAGGTTCCTTTCCTGTTTGGTGGTGGAAGGTGCTACAGTGGAAACTCTTCTTAGGCATGGAAAGCCTTGAGCTGCTGACCTTTGAGCCCAAAGTTGAAGATCACCTTTCTTTGGACAGAGGGTCCTCTCACCACCTTATTCTTTTTGTGGCCACAATGCTGTGGAGGTCCAGTCCACATGGTAACCCTATTCTGTCTCTACCTTGAACTTTCCTCCACCTTGCTGGGCTAGTGAACACTACTGAATTGGGTGTGCCTTCTGAGAGGTATGGACCAGTACCAGGATAGGGACAGGGCTTGCTATCTGGGAACATCCTCTTACTGGGACCACTGGCCTTCCAAGAAAGGGGATAGCAAGGCTTCTCAATGATCAGCTTATGTCTGAATTGCCCGGGGGCCTCTGATGGTAGATCTGGGGACAGGACTGGGACTCTGTATCTCTAGTCACCTCCCAGAGAACAGCTGAGCTGCTGGTACAGAAGGCCATCCTTGGGGAATTACTCTGGGAAGTCACACAGATCAGAGCATCATGTTCTGACCAAGTGAGGGATTCCTAGGACTTGGGGGATGCTACGGGAATGCTGCCAGGTATAGCTGAGGACTGAGGAGCTTGGGACTGGAGGCTTTGGGGAAGAAGGAATTAGCAGAGAAGATGAACATCAGTGGACACAACCAAGGGGTGGGGAGAGCCCAAGGTCAGTTCACAGCAATGTGGGGCATGTGGGCTATAGGAGGCATGGGTGGGGGGTACCCAAGCTGAAACAGACTGTGTCGGGGGTAATATGAGGGGTGAGCCAGGGCATTTCTATGGGAAGCTGCCAAGGGTGTGTGCAGATAAACTCTGACTTCATGGTGTCGTGTTGATGGGCACAGAGCCGGAAGGCCCGGGCACCAGCAGAGAGCGGCAGCTGCAGAGCCGACAGCTGGAACATTGGGTACGGCCTTCACAGAGAAGCAGTGGCCACAGGACCTCAAGACAGAACTCACTGTGGTGATAGGTGCCATCCCAGGGGGTTGAGCATAGCAGCTTTTCAGGAGAGGCCTATGTCTGAGTCAGATGTCTACACTTGAATGAGACTTTTTTGTCCTTCTACAGAAATGGCACATCCTTAAAACAGATATTAGCATTTAGAATCATTGAGTATTAGACAATATATATTCAAAATAAGCCCTTGCAGACCATCTGTTCCAACTTCCACATTTAAGAGATGAGGAAATCAGGGGCTCTCAGTAGAGATGAAGTGGGTTGCTTAAGATCTCAAAGCAAGACTGCTGCAGCTTGAGGCAAGGCTCTTGGAGCCCGCATCTGGGTGCCTTTTGTCACATTGCCGTGTTGATATAGCTACAGCCTCCAACGGCAAGGTCCTAGCAGTGGCCCCCCGTCTGGTTCAGGAGCACCCCTTGCAGCCCTGTGGGCTTCGCTGACTCTGGAAACTGCTGCCCCCATCAGCCTTCATCTCCCTGCAGGCTTGTGGTTCAGAACCAATTAAGAGAGTCAGAAAGTCAGAAGTTGGCACTGCAGAATAACTAGAACGTGTCTCCATGGTGAGACTTGCTACTTCCGTTTTCTTTTGGTGCCTGTGGGCTGCTGCAGCCCACAAGGAGTGACCACAAAGTCAGGCCAGCTGGTGGGGCCACAGCTGGCAGGCAGAGGCACCCACCTTTATTCCCTAAGGAGGCACAGTTTGCCTGTTGTTAAAATGGCACCAACTCCCCTGAGGAATCCTTGTCTTCCCCCCAGAGCATCTTCAGGGAACTTCTCAGACTCTGCACTTGAAGTTCCTTTCCTGTGAGCAGCTGCTTTGTGTATGAGGCCACGCCGGTGTCAGATGGAGCTAGCCACCTTCAACTGTCTTTCTCACTTCTCAACAAATTCTTCTTTGTTTTTTATATTTAATACTTTATTTTTAACTATGTGAGTGTGATTGTCTGTTTGTGTGTGGTTACGTGCATGCGAGTACAGGGCCCAAGAAGACCAGAGACATCTGGTCCCCTAGAACTGAAACGGTAGGTGGTTGGTTGTGAGCCGCTTGATGTGGGTACTAAGAATCAAACTCAGGTCCTTTGCAAGAACGGTATGTGCTCTGAACCACTGAACTACCTCTCCAAACCCCTATTTAATACCCTAAAATTTTTATTACATTTTGTGTGTGTGTGTGTGTGTGAGTGATGTCACATGTTGACGTCAGAAGATAACTTTTGGGAGTCAGTTCTGTCCTTCTACAACTCTGGTCCCAAGGATCAAACTCAGGTTGTCAGGCCCTTATGTGCTGAGCCATCTCCCTGGCCCTTATTTAAGATATCTTAATTGACACATAATTGTACCTATTTATGAGGTGCAATGTTAATGATCAGCTCAGAGTAATTTGCATATCCATTAACTCAGGTGAATATCATTTGTGTTGGCAGCATTCAAAATCGTCTCTGTCCATTGGTTTGAAATTTCAGATCATCACTGTCCACCTTAGGTGTTCTTCTGAGCTCTGATCCACTAGAAGTTGTTCTTCCTATCCAACTGCACCCTAGTCCCTTCACAGGGCTCTCCGCTCCCTCCCTTCCTCATCCTCTCCCTAGGCACTAGAACCCCTTTATTTTCGAATTTAAAATAAGCTTTTTAAAGTTTTTGCATTTACTTTTGACCTTCTTAAATCCATTTTGAATGGAAGAGAGTGCTTGGTGGATTTGATTATAGGATTTTCTCCAGAGGTAACAACTTGGAAAAATACCAGAATCAACAGCAAAGGGCGTTTGGGGGTTTTGAAAATTTACTCATAAAGGAGGGTGGGAGGTAACATATAGTGTCTGCCTATCTGTCTGTCTGTTCTTCCCCCAGCACCAAGTACTAGCAAAACTCCTTTGTCCCATGTTGGCACCTCCACAAAGAGAAATTTGACCGGGAATCACATAGGTGGGTTTTACCCTACCAGGGGCTCCCTGAGGAGGATGTTGTAGGTAACCGATCCTCCCAGCATACTTTGAAGTATCTTTTAGCACAAGATAAGTAATTTATATCTTTATGGATAAAAGCTAATAGAAAATCTAGGATGTGTTTCAAGTATTTGACCTTCAGGAGTGGGAGAACTGTTAACTCAAGCCCAGCCCTTTCTTTTAACAAAATGGGACATTTTGGTAGTAATTGGCTGTAACTGTGACAGAGCTGAAGAGAGCCCCCAAGCAGTCCGCCTCTGTTTCAGACCTAGGGTAGGGGATGTAGTCTTGTGTGCCTGGTAACTTAGTCCGGGAATTCTTGGTCTTTGTATCTCATCCAGAATTTGTGACATTGCTTTACTATTGATATCTCAAATGCTGTTTTGTTGTTTGTTCATTTGCCTTTGGCTATGTAAGGACCTGAACCCAGGAACTTGCATATGTTGGGCAAGTGTATATCACTGACTCACACTCTCAGTCCTTAGCATTTTCTCCAACCAACTCTAATTCATATTTGGCTGAGGAAGTGAATGGATGTCATATGTAGATATGAAAAGCTCTGAAACTGTTTCCTCTTTAGACATAAAAAGAATTTGGAAGAAGTTCACAACAGTAATAATAATGGTGTTTTACCTTCTTGGCCAGGTCTCTGCTGCCTGTTTTGTTTGTGTAGCTGCTGCTTTTGCCAGGTGAGCTAGACATTTAAATTCCTTAAAAAGCACCTGATGGTGACTTTGGATGCCATTATGAAAGATTTCTCCTGGATCCTAGGACCCCTATCTTAAAGACTCCAGCCCCCTCATTTCACTGATGAAGAAACCAAGCCCAGAGAGGCGACAGGAAGCACACACATTTGGGAGCACATCATTTCTTAGATCTGGGCCACTGTGCTTTCTGCTAATGCTTTGGTTATTCCTTACTTGGAGGTAGACGATGAGAATGGCCCACCCTGTTTTGATGGTACTAGGGAGGGGAGAGAAGGGAATGAATCCACTTTATTTTCCGGCTAGGAGTGGGGTGAGAAGTTGTTTAGATGTGGTTTGGTTGTTCTTAAAAGCTAGGAGGGGCCTTTAAGAGGTCGAATATAGGTCATGGGGGGTTGGCCACTGAAAAGTCTTAATGTGGGTCTCACTGAGCAGGTTAGTTCTCCCCAACAAGGATTGCTGTGAAGCTAATCCGCCCACATGCCTGGTGCCATCTGCACGCTGTACTTTCCTGTCTCTCTACCATGTTGTGACCCCAGTGCTTTACCATCTGACCCCTGACACTGTGGGCTAAATAAACATCTGCTTCATTAAATACCTCACCTTAGGTATTTTGTTACCTCCATACAAAATGATGAGTAAAATCACACAGGCTTCCTTAGTCTGAAATGCAGAAGCTAGAAGAGGTTCTCAGGAGCAGACACCCTGGCCCATTTTGTTTTGAAGCATCAGGACCACACAGATATTAGCAGTGGGACAAAGCAGAGAGGCTTCTTCTGGGGTCCCCAACTAAGGTTTCAAAATGGGGAACAGTTCTGTCCTGCTTCTAGAGGAATTTCTCTATTTTCAGGAATACCTGTTGGACAGCCCTGCCATCAGGTCCTGTGGTCTTCAGATACTTGCTCCAAACTTCTCTAATAGGTAGAAGCAACTCTTATATTCAGTGGCACAGTTGTGCTACTTGGTCATTGCTGAGATCTGCTAAATGATGCAGAAGAGGGAGCATCTTTCAGATCTTTGTTGTCTTGTGTGGTATCACTGGGCAGATGCTACCAGCACAAGGATGCACCTTCTCAGACATGAGAAGTGTGCCAATGTTCTGGGTTTCCAGCATTTTTTTGCATTGCCTATTAATGGACATAGAAGCTATCATACAGCTAGCTGCAGGTGCGGTCACCGTGAAGACTTTCCTCCAAGGCTCCTGCTTAAGGAATGCGTGCAAGGCCACACACATGGTGTTTCTCTTCTCCCCTCTGCCTTGACCTCCAGACCCTTGAAGGCTGTGAACTGGATTGTGGCCCAGGAAGAACCACCCAATTCACCCTGGCTGTCTGTGGAATCATTTGCAAACTTTTTCTTCAATCTTTGTCCCCCTGGAGACCCTGTGTTTTCTAACTTCCTGTCTCCTTACTGCAAGGACTCCATTGTAATTGTGTTTATCAAAATTCCTGGTTAACCAGATCACTCCATTCCTTTATAGGGTCAGAAAGTAGAGACAAGTGTTCTGTGTGTGTGCAGTGTTGCAGCCTCCAGACCCTTAATTGGCAGGTTCCTAGGTACTGGAAAGAAACTCCCGTGGTCCTGATGTCCGCCTCTGATGGTGCACACCAGTAACAGTCAAGTGTGAGGCTTCCTCCTGTTTCTGATGGACAGAGGACAGTGATAAGTGGGGATGTGGGGAAAAGTGGCTGAATCAGTGAGCAGGAGGGTGGTCTCTGGTCCACGGGGACTGGAGGACGAGAGTCGGCAAACTGGCTGGGGAGGCACCACACTCAACGTTAGCTGTCCTCCTGGAGTCTTCAGAGGAGAAGGGCCTGGCAGGGGCTGGTGGGATACAAGTCGATAAGATGTGGAATATTGCTAGCTCATCCATATGATCCCATTCATCTATGAAAGTAATGAAGCTGAAGGACATTGGAGCAGATGGGGTTTGGAAGAGTCTTAAGGGATATTTGCATTTAAGTGATCAAATATTTGCATATTTGTGATATTTGCATAAAATGATCAGAGCAGACTGTGAAGATTTTGCCCCCTTTTCCGGGAAGGACACCAAAGTGGTGTTTTCTGAGTCCTTTTCTGTTGAAAAATGTGTTTCTATCATTTTCCTCAAGAAGAAAGCTCTATAAAGGTCTATCCCATAAAATGCTGGAGGACTCTTTTTATTTTATTTTATTTTTTTACTTTTAGAAAAGAGTTCCTACATACTGTGTAGCCCTGGCCAGCCTTGAACTCCACATTCTTATGCATCCACCTCCCAGAGTGCTGGGAGGACAGGTTTGTGCCACCATGCCCAGCTAAAATCCATTCCGGTTTTGTTTAGAAGTTGTTTTGTTTGTTTAAGACAAGGTCTGGCTGTGTAGCTGAAGCTTTGAACTTGCAGTCCTCCCACCCCAGCCTGAGTGCTTCACAGAGTCTGTACCATCATGCCTGGTCTGCAGGTGCTTCGAGATGTGATTACAGAGAAGTCTGAGACAAGCTTTATTTCTATTATTTTACAACTAAAGAAAATCTGTTTTTATTTATTTGTGAGTGCATGTGTGTGTGTGTGTGAGACACACATGTGACACAGTGCAAAAGTGGAGGTGAGAGGACTATTTCGTATTGGAGTCATTTCTCCTTCTACCATCTGGATCTCGGGGACGGAACTCAGGTTCTCAGCCCTGGTGACAAGTGCCTTTATCTGCTGAGCCATTTCTCCAGCTCATTTGTATTCCTTTATTTATTTACATCACATTTTCTGACTCAAGATATTCAGGAAATTTACCCTTACCTTTGATGTGTGACTATGTTGTCAACACCTGTTTTCTTGCTGGTTTATTTGCTTTCTTTTGTGCTGGGGATGGGACCCTGGGCCTTGGGAATGCCGGTTCTACCACTGAGCCACACCCCACCCCTTTGTTAGCCTTTCAGAAGCTGTTTTGTCTTGGAGGGAGTAGATCCTGCTGTACTGTGCTGTGCAGGTTCAGAAAGTTTTTCTGTCCACCTTTGCTTATGGTCTCTTTCTGTGGGAGCATCATCCTGGTCTCCCATTAGGAGCACCCGAGCCCCCTTCTTAGCATCATCCTGGTCTCCCATTAGGAGCCTCCGAGCCCCCTTCTTAGCATCATCCTGGTCTCCCATTAGGAGCACCCGAGCCCCCCTCTTAGCATCATCCTGGTCTCCCATTGGGAGCACCCAAGCCCCCCTCTTAGCATCATCCTGGTCTCCCATTAGGAGCACCCGAGCCCCCCTCTTAGCATCATCCTGGTCTCCCATTAGGAGCACCCGAGCCCCCCTCTTAGCATCATCCTGGTCTCCCATTAGGAGCACCCGAGCCCCCTCTTAGCTTGCTGCTCTGTCCTCCAGCCTTTTGCCATCTGTCCCCTACTTTTCCCCATTCTCTTTGCATTCTGGGGAAAAACAATCTTCACTCTGTTTTGTACATAATGAATCCACTTTTTTGGGAAATACTGTCTTCATTTTATTGCAACCAATGTGTTTCTTTCCTTCTGTCTCAACCTTCCACATTTCCGTATCCTTGTGTTCTCTCTCTCCCTCTCTCTCTCTCTCTCTCTCTCTCTCTCTCTCTCTCTCTCTCTCTCCCTCTCTCTCTCCACACGCCTGCGTACACACACACACACACACACACACACACACTTTTTTTTTTTATCAAAACTCAACCTTCATTTTTCAGTTTTTCATCCACTTATTCTCTCCTTTGAGCCTCGCCGCTGTCTCCATTGAGGTTGCTAGACAGTTTCCTGCAGTGTGTCCCTGTTAACCAGCGACGATCAGGATTAGATGTTTTCATTTGTCTTGAGGCCTCTCAGTGCTATTACTCCATCTGCCCTCTGCAGGTAAAGCAGCAACCTCTCTTGCCTTCTCCCCTTCCCGCCCCTTACTCCTTGATCACAGTCATTCTGTCAGAGCCATGGAGACCTGGGGTGTGGCCAAGGGACACAGCACACATTGTAGAGAGCACACATTTTGTCCTCCGACTACTTGCTTGATGAACTAGTTCCCAAGAATCTGTTTGAAGATCAATTCCGACTGTAGTTCCCGTGTTTCATTCATTTCTCCATTCATGGATTCATTCACTCATTCAGTGTTTGAGGGACTGTCCTAGAGACTAAACTGAACCAGAGGGATGTGTCCCAGCCTTCCTGAATCTTAACGCTGCTTCTCTGTTGATTCGGGGATGTTGGCCCCTGTCTCTGGCCTTCAGAAAAAAACGAAGACACCACCAGAGTCCAGTCAGTGCCTGTGAAACTGCTTATGAAAACCACACTCCCCAGAATGCATCATAGCCCTGTCAGGGTCCTCTTCTTCCCTAGCCATCTTCTATGTTGTAATCTCTAAGTAGATAGGGTTCCATAGGAGGAGCAGTACTTTTACCAGTGAGACAAAGAAAAGGTGCCCAGCATTCCTGAAGACAGACTTGAAGCTGGTGACATCATGCGGGAGGCGGGGCCCCAATGGTTGGCTAGCTTTGTGTAGGAGTCCGCCTACCGTGAACAGGTGTCCAACAGAAAGACTACCTCAGTTAGGTCTATTTTTGTTTAGTTTAGAAAGGATCTCACTGTGTAGCCCAGGCTGTTCCTGACAGTCCTCCTACCTCAGTCTCCCAGATGCTGGGATTATATCCAGGTGTGACCACTACACCGGGCCTAGCTGGGGGTTAGTATTCCTGGTGTTCCTTTGCCCCCATGACCCCTGCATAGTGCAGAACTGGCAGTAGAGGCCACTCTTGGCATTAAGTCTAGGGTTACTCAGGATGTGTAATAAACTAATTCCTAGGGCCCAGATTCTCCCAGGCTCTCCCAGCCATGTCCTGGGTACTTCTGGGTGTCCAGCTGGCTATGTGGTTGGAAGGAAGAATGTGCTGGCAAGTCCTTTGTGGAGGAGCCTTCAAGTGGTGCCAATCACAGCACTGGGCTCATTAGCAGTCATTGTCATGGCAACGGGTCTGCCAGAAAGTGGCTCGTTAGGCTGACAACTTCAGAGGTGTTATATATAGATCTGGGTGTAGGGGGAGAGGGGGTGCGGAGCCCTGTGGATATGCCTTTCTTTAGAGCTCTTATTGCTGCTGGGTTTGGGGTGTAAGAAGACACGGAACGGGGGACCTTAAAACTCTCTGATCTGGCTGCTAAATCAAGTGTCTGGCGGCCACCCCTGAACACCTGCAAGTAGCATTCGTTCACTGCTTGAAAAGGTAAGAGGCAGGTGCTTCCAGAAGCACCCTGCAGGTGGAGGTGATGTCCCAGGATGAACTTGAACTTGCAGAGTGGTGGAGGCTCTGGGGAGCTGAGTAGAGGGGTCTGTACTACCTAGAGAGTAGATTCGTCCTCCAGGCTTTCCTAAAATAGTCTATTGGAAGGGTTCGGTGTGAGGTGATAGGAACCTTTGACAAGTGACTTGCACCACTCAACACTGCCTTTTTTACAAATTGCATTTCTTAAAATTTTATGTTCCCTCCTGGTTTCCATTTCAGAGGTGGTGGTTTCTCTTGGTTGCTCCGACTAATGCTACATCTGAATAGCTCCAGACTGTGGTGAGCCAAGGATTCAGTACTCAGACTCCCAGACCCCTGTTTGATTTGGTAGGGATTTAGTCTGTGCTAGAGCGACCACACTTTGAGAGACATTACTATGGAGGCATTTTTGTTTTGTTTTGGTATTTTGGTTTTGTTTCCTTTAGTTTTGCTTTGCTTTTTTGTTTGTTTGGGGGTTTTGTTTATTTGAGACCTACCCTGACCTCAGACTCACTAGGTTGCCCAGAATGGCCCTGAACTGATAATCATCCTGCCTCAGCCTCCTGCATGCTGGGATAACAGGTGTGTGCCACTGCACCTGGCTGGGACATTTATTTTCAGTCTGTGGGTGACTTCCTTTTCTGGAGTGTTTGCTCACTTTTTTCTAAGGGAAATCAATACCACCATCAAGAGGAGTGTGTGTGTGTGTGTGTGTGTGTGTGTGTGTGTGTGGTGTGTGTGTGTGTGTGTGTGTGTGTGTGTGTATGAAATGAGACAGGAAAGTCAACCTATAGCTGGGGACTGAACATGATGCTTGGGGGAGGGTGGTGATATTTTTGCACATCTCTCAGGAAGGCATATGCTCCTTTGCAGACTGTGAAATAGTCAGGAGCCTGAGCTGTCATCATCCTGGGGCGGGAGACAGATCTAAGGTGGTCCAAGTAAAGATGTGGATTTGATTGTGGGCAACTGAGGGTAGCCTGGCTTTGGGTAACTAGATAGAATTTTCTAAAAGCAAGCAAATTTTTATTGGTTACTTGATTGGGGTGAGTGTGTTCGCGTGCTTAGGTTGGACCCAGGATTTATACATGCTAAGCCTATGATCTGCCACTGAGCTATACTCTCAGCCCAAAGGTAATATTTTTAAGTTTGGTTTTAACATTAATTATCTGTACAATATTGAGCACATTATTAAACTTCTGACTGTGATAGTCCTCACTTAAAAACTGGAATAAGCAGAGCAGGCGGATCTTTGTGAGTTCAAGCCCAGCCTGGTCTACAGAGTGAGTTCCAGGGCAGCTGGTGCTATAGGGAGACCCTGTCTCGAAAAAGACCAAAAAAAAAAAAAATGGAATAAATGCCACTCACAATATAGACTCTTCGTAAAGATCAGGTGTGTGTGGAGCACCCGACCCAAGGCCTTGTATACTAGAAGCATTTGGTTGCTGATTCAAGTCCTTATAGATACATGGAAATCGGATCTGAACTCAGACCTTTCTGGAGAACCCTACTAGATGAAGGGGTTTGTTTTGTTTTGTTTTGTTTTGTTTTCTGTTTATCTCTTTCCTGGGCTGGACATTGGATCCAGGGTCTCGCACATGCCAAGCAGGTACTCTACCACTGAGCTACATTCCCAGTCTTTGGTGTTTGGAGTCAGTGGCAGGCTGGACTTGAACTGGTGATTCTCTTGCCTCAGCTTCCCAAGTGCTGGAATTAGAGACGTGTAAGCATTCAACCTAAACTCTGGTTTTGAAGTGGTCTAAAAATTCTTGAAGTCAGGTGTGCCTTGCATGGTGGCCCACACCTTTAATCTCAGCATTTGGGAGGCAGAGGCAGGTGGATCTCTGTGAGTGAGTTCAAGACCAGCCTGATCTACAGACTGAGTTCCAGGCCAGCTGGGGCTACAGTGAGACCCCTGTCTCAAAAAGGCAAAAAAAATTAAAAAAAAAATCATGATATTACATATGAAATAGGATAAGGTACAAAAACTTGGACAAAGGTGTTTATAAAACTATTATTTAGGGGCTGGAGAGATGGCTCAGCAGTTAAGAGCACTGACTGCTCTTGGAGAGGACCTGGGTTCAATTCCTAGCACCTACATGATGACTAACAGCCATCTGTAGCTCCAGTTCCAGGGTAGCTGAGCTTTCTTCTGACCTCTGAGGGCATTGCACAACACAGGCACACTTAACCCACATATAGGCAGTATACTTATACATATAAAATAAAAATTATAAATTTTAAACAAATCTTAAAAAAGACATTATTCATAATGGTCCCAAAGTGAAAAGAACCCAAGTGTCCATCAACGGATGAATGCATAAACAAAATTTGGTATTATATTCTTACAGTAAATATTCTTCAGAATAATTTAAAAAATAATGTGCTGTCCAGTGTTAATGCCATGAGTTACCCTTACACCTGTTTGGGTGAGGGACAAAAGACTGCTACGATTCCTTATACCTTGCAGGGTGAACGTTCATGAAGAGTTGAGAATGTTGTTTATTGAACAAATGAGGGTGGAATGGGAAGGTCCGAAGCCCAGCTTGGCACTGTGAGGGGAATGGGAAGGTCCGAAGCCCAGCTTCGCACTGTGAGGGGAATGGGAAGGTCCGAAGCCCAGCTTCGCACTGTGAGGGGAATGGGAAGGTCCAAAGCCCAGCTTCGCACTGTGGGGGGAATGGGAAGGTCCGAAGCCCAGCTTGGCACTGTGAGGGGAATGGGAAGGTCCAAAGCCCAGCTTGTTCTCTGGCCCACTTGCTCTGTGGTCCACTTGCTCCCTGGCCCACTTGCTCCCTGGTCCACTTGCTCTCTGGTCCACTTGCTCTCTGCCCACTTGCTCTGTGGCCCACTTGCTCCCTGGCCCACTTGCTCCCTGGTCCACTTGCTCCCTGGTGCACTTGCTCTCTGGTCCACTTGCTCTCTGGTCCACTTGCTCTCTGGTCCACTTGCTCTCTGCCCACTTGCTCTCTGGTCCACTTGCTCTCTGCCCGCTTGCTCTCTGGTCCACTTGCTCTCTAGTCCACTGGATCTCTAGTCCACTTGCTCTCTGCCCACTTGCTCTCTGCCCACTTGCTCTCTGGTCCACTTGCTCTCTGGTCCACTTGTTCTCTGGTCCACTTGCTCTCTGGCCCACTTGCTCTCTGCCCACTTTCTCTCTGGCCCACTTGCTCTCTGCCCACTTGCTCTCTGCCCACTTGCTCTCTGGTCCACTTGCTCTCTGGTCCACTTGCTCTCTGGTCCACTTGCTCTCTGGTCCACTTGCTCTCTG